>JAWVGU010000028.1:0-453082 GCA_037039885.1 Miamiensis avidus
CCCAACCCCACCCCAACCCCAACCCCAACCCAACCCCAACCCCAACCCCAACCCCACCCCAACCCCAACCCCAACCCCAACCCCAACCCCAACCCCAACCCCAACCCCAACCCCATTTACAGTATAATATTATAAAAATATTATTAATATTTGTTAATAATTGATTCCATTATTTAACAATTTTAAATTATTAAAATAAATGCGCCAAATCTTATATAAATTAATGTCATAATTTTTATTATTTAATTTTATTTTATTTATTTATTTTTTAATTTTTTTATATCTAATTTTTTATCTGGCATGAGCATTATGTATATATATATATTATACTATAAAAATCGATATTTGTAAGTAATTTATAATTTTATGTGATTACAAACCATTGTCTTACTTATTACGAAAATTTTTTTTTAAATTTTATTATTACATTTTGCAAATTATAGTTAAATTAAATAATTTTTTATGTAATCTATATTTGTAAATAAATATTTGATTTTTAAATGCAATAATTATATATAAATATACATTTCTCATTAGCTCTTATTTAGTATATGTTTTGAATAATAATTATAATATATTATAGTTTTATCCTATTATATTTTTTTAATAATATTTTATAGTGGATCATTTAATTTAAAAACTATTTGTAATTGTTTTGTATAGCTTATATAATTAATTGTAATTATCTATTTTTTTAGTAGGAGGTTTATTTATGGAAATTAATATTTAATTTTTGTAATCTAAGCAATATACATTGATAAAATTAATTAATTTTTACAATTAAATATGCATAATTTGAGTCTATAGTTTAAAATATACAAATATCAATTAAATATTTATTAATTATTATTTAAACTATTATAAAATATTTATTTATTAATTTTTTGAATAATTCATAAGTAAGAATATATGTGTTATATAAAGTAAATTGAATTTCTAGGGCATTACTTCTTAAAAAATATTAGTATAAATTTTTAAATTATATAATAAATGAAATATATTATTATATAAAATAATTGGGTGATCCAAAAAATATGTTAAAAAAATTGGTTGTAAATATAAATAATTTGCAAAGGGTAATACTTTAAAACTAATGGAAATATAAAAAATAAAGCATAACTAAAAAACATTATATAAATTATGCAATTTGTTTATAAATATATATTTTAACGAAAATGCAATTCATCGTCTTTTTAGATAAATCACTATATACTCTATATAAACAAAAATTTATAAATATTACACATACAAATAATTATATATTTAAAAAAAATAATATAAGATAAATCATTTATCATTATTATTAAAAAATTATAGATAATCTTAATTTTGATGTAGATAAAACTAAAATTATTAAATCTCAGGATAGTTAAATGATATAATTTCCCATACAATTTCTTTTCTGAAAACTGTCTTTTGTTTTAGTAGCGATATGATATAAATAAGATTATATATTTTATCTTTCCGAACTTAAAATGATTTTAAATCATTATGGCATTTCTAGCAAGTTCTAAAAAATTTTGATCCTGATCTAAACGTTTGTTTTATACGGCTACTTTCAAAATAGCTTTCTGGCCTAAAATAAGTTAAAATTTATTTCA
Organism: Miamiensis avidus; assembly: GCA_037039885.1. Taxonomy (NCBI): domain Eukaryota; phylum Ciliophora; class Oligohymenophorea; order Philasterida; family Glauconematidae; genus Miamiensis; species Miamiensis avidus. Next base: position 1,602 of record JAWVGU010000028.1, read on the forward strand.
TTTAGTTTAATTTTAATTGATTACCATTCTTTTAAAAGTTTAAAATACTTAGTATAACGGTATCTCATTTATGAAATATGAAGATTAGTATCTTAAGAATATTTAAGCCAATATTTTTAATTAATAATTTAATTCCAACTAGACCATTTACATTAATTTCCATTCATTTTTTTCAAATACATCTCTTCTAAGCATTATATATAATAATTACTTTCTCCTTTATTATTAGCCTCTGATTTTTCTGAATTTGGTGGCTCTTAATAAACTTTCTTATTAGATATATTATACTTTTTGTACAAATTATCAATGGTCAGTAAAAAACTTTTAATGTCATTATACCTTATTATAATGCATATTAATAAGTTATATATTATATTTAATATATTGGAATACTTTAAAAAGTGTTATGCATTCTCTACCACTTTAGCCATAAAAATATTAAGATTATTATTTCTTCTTTTTTATTTTAGTGCTATATTCAATAAAATAAGCGACTATTTAATTGAATCAAAAGATACCTAGTATTTATAAGCATAAATTTATTTAGTTTAAGAATCATAGCGAATTGCATCAGATGCTATTTCAAATAATTATTTTGAGGTAGATATAATTTATTTTATGGTAACTTTTTATTCTTTCTATTAATGATTAAGTTTTTTTTTATTTCTCGCTTTCTTTTCAAAGATATTTTTTCATTTTATATTATACAATTATTTTAATTGAATTCTTCTTCCATAATAATTTTTTAAAATTAATAGATTTTTTTTTTTTTTTTTAATATTTGTTTTTTCTTTTTTTTTTAATACTATTTATTTAATAATAATTAATATTACTCATAGTTATAATATTTTATATATTGATGAATTATTATAAGTTATTTAGCGGGATAGATGTTAATTTTAATTTCTGAGGAATTACGATATTTAAGTGTGAATATATACAATAAAATCTAAACATAATATTTTAGGTTCCAAAAAAATTCATATTTTATATTTAATTAATAGTATATTAATATATATATAATTTTAAAGAATAATTTATTAGTAAAGATAATAATTTTATAATAAATAATTTTATTCATTTTTCTATATTACTAAAGAAATAAAGATAATTATCATTTATACTAGGTTCTTAAGAAAATTAATATTATTAAATTTCAGGAAAGTTAAATAATAAAATTTCCAATAAAATTTCTTTTCTGAATAATCTCTTTTATTTTAACATTGTGATTTAATAACGGAGCATTTAAAATTGATTTTTCCTTATTTAAAATTCTCTTATATCATAATGACATTTTTCACAAGTTCTAAAGTAAGTAGACCCAGAAATAAATAACTTTTTTACACGGCTACTTTCAGTATAATTTCCAGGCCTTAAAAAAATAAGTGAAATTTAGTTAAATACGATTTTTCTTAAAATGTATATTACCATTCTCTCAAACGAGCATGATATCCTCTTCTTGAATGCCTATTTGTTACTTCTGAGATATGAAGTTTAACATTTTCAGAATAATCATGCCAATATCCTGAATTTGCAATTTAGTTCCAACTTTCCCAATTACAATAATTTTGATTCATTTTTTTCAAATACATTTCTTCCAAACATTATATATATTAATTATTTTCCTCATTATTATATAAACATGATTTTTAGCAATCAGGAAGCTCACCATTCACTTTTTTCTTTGAAATATACTTTTTAAATAAATTTTCAAATGTAAGTAAAAAGCTTTTAATGTCATCATAGCTTATTATGAATGTTAAAATTTATACTATGTTATATATAAAAGGAGAAATTATTTATTACTTGAAAAAATGCTAAGCATTTTTTACTACTCTAGATATGAAAATATTCAGCTTTTAATTACTAAAATTTTACTTTGATGCAATATTAAGGATATTTATTTATTATTTTATATAGGAAAATGACACTTAGTTATTTTATAATAGCATGGATTTCATTTAGTTACTATAATAAACATTAGTGTCTTCCATTTCTACTAATTATTTTATTGCTTCCATGACTTATTTTTAGGTAACTTTTGTATCTTTTTATTTTCCATTTCCCTTTTCCTCTTATTTTCGGTTTCTTTTAAGAGATTTCTTATCATTTTATTTGATAGAAATATCTTATTTGGTTTACTCTTCCATTATAATTATTTAATAATATTCTATAAATTTTGTTATTTTGCTTTTTTCTAACTATCTAGAGATAGAAAACTAATAATTAGCATATTATTTTGTTTGTTAACTCCTGTATAATGAAATCTTACGACATAAGTAAGCGCTAATTAATCACAAGTTTGTAATTTTTATCATAAGGAATCAATATTACAACAGATAAGTATATTAAAAATAACTGATTATTTGGCATAAAAAGCGAAATATCAAAATTAAATATAGAAAGAGATTTTATAACAAATGATGAAAATTATATTTCTATAGTATATTATCAATTAAGTAAATTATCATCAGTTTCAACATCTTATTTTTATTCTTCGTTTTCTGATTACTACTATTCGTTGTTTTAATCGGAATCAGATATACCATTCAAAAGTTAGTTTTAATATTTCGCTACTATTGCTCTTTATTATTCTTAAAAGTTTTGCAAAAAGTTCATTTTTGCTTACTAATCATCTAAATTGACAATTTCATTATATTTTTATTGTAACTCCATCATATCAGTGTTCATTTGCTCTACAATTTTTTATTTAGTTTTCTCATCTATTTTTTATTGCTAACACATAGTAAATATTTAGGGTCCAAATGAACACAATTTATTTTAGTATTTTTCCTATTCTCTTTCCATTTCTTCCTCAAATTTATCTATAACCTCATCCTTATCAACTCTTCCAAATACATCTTTAGGGAAATCTTTCCCAGTGCAATGCATGGTGTATTCTATTTTTGTAACAGGAGGATTCATTTCAACAATAGATCCTTATTAATAAAAATAACACATAAATTATTATTAATTAATTCATTAATATAATGAAAATTTAAAATACCATCATTGTAAGGGTGCTTTTCTCTTCCTAACCAAAAGAAGTATCTATCTCCTTGGAAAAATTAAGCAATATTTGCTATAATTCCCAAATCATAAATATTGATCTATAAAATATAATTATAAATCCTATTATTTTTTAATAATAAATAAGTTTGAAATTTACATATTATAATCTCTTTTTATTCATTTTCTCAGGATCCTAATCAGAATAGAAAGGACATCCAGAAGGAGCTCCTGACATATTTTAAAGAGTTGTCATATTACTTATGGCAGAAAAGGAATGGAAAACCACAAGTCCGCAAAGCATTAAGGTCATAGGGAACAAAATTAAGCTTACGAAAAACCAATACAAGTAGAATAATATGTTATGCTCTCCAAAGAAACTCTCTTTTTCATTTAAGTAAAAAATATATCTAGCTGAGTTAACAGTGTATTATAAAGCCCCCAACTAAAATTTTATAATGAATATTATTATAATAAAAAAATAAAAGCATTCAAATTACAGCCATATATAGAGAAAAGAGAAGGAAAGTTTAATGGTTCTTATGGCCGACACAATTGTCAATCCAAGGGCAGTGATGATCCATTCTAATGTTTTAAGTTTATAATTTATAAGAATCTCCCCTAATATAATATATTCACTATTTACTTTAAGGTGCACTATCTACAAGTCGAGCAGTGAGAAGTTCTGATGGGTTTCCAATTGTTTTGGCAATTTTAACAAGCTTTATCATTTTAATAGAACTCTTCCAGATTTTTATCTCCAACAGGTATGGGTTACTATAATAAAAATAAGTCAATACAATTTAAGTTTGATATATCAAAAAAATTAATTTAATAATTATAAAAACTTATATTTTAAGATTAAACTTTGTAAATGAAACTTTTTCTATATTTATGTTTTACCTTATTATGAGGAGTGTTTTTTATCATGACGCATTTGTAATAAGTTTGTAGATTTAATATGAAATTTAATACAACAAATGCCAAATTTGCATAATAGGGATATCTTTTAGATCCATCTTTTTCTTTCAATAATTCAAAGAAAAACTAAATGAAAATTGTTTAAAAATTAAAAATCTTCAAAGGTTTTATTTTTTTAATAATATATATCTAATTAAAACTATACAAAATATTAAAGAATATAACATTGGAAGGGCATAAACATTGTAAAGAATAATATTCCCCAGTTTCTTGAATGATCATGTAACCTTACATTTTTCTTTTTCCCCCTAATATTATCTTTTTCTTTCTATAAATCTACTCCTTAATCGGCTCTAAAATCAGATTCGAAATCTAACTATTAGTTATCATCTATATTTATATCTACTCTATCTTTTTGAACCATTTTTATTTTAATTATATATAGTTTTTCAAATTTTAAGTTTATAACAAGAAATTTATTTTTAATTAAATTATTAAATAAGTATAGGAAATGTAAAAATCACTAATAATTCTGAAAATAAAGAAAGAGAAAATATTAAAATTATTTGCATTTGATAAAATTATAAAATATATTGTGTAATTCTGTTTAATTTTTATATTTTTTATGCATTGTAATATAAATAAAAGTTATTTTTAGAAAATTATTAGATTTTATATTTTTCTTTATATGTTTTTAATTTTTTGTCAATTCCCTAAATTAAATTTTTTATTTTTGCTGGTTCCATATTCCTATTCAAACTTAGCCATACTTATTTCTCCCATTTATTTAAAGTTTTGAGGTAATTATTATTATTATTGTTAAGGGAAATTTTACTAATTGTTTTACCCTCTAAAATTTGCAGATTAATTAATAGCAAGCTAATTAGTTTAATTTATTCCTTATTAAGAACCCTGTAATTGAAATTTGTTATTATTAATTCCTTAAATGATATTTGGATTATTATTATTAGTGCTAAAAGGTATTTAATTGTTAAATTAGGATTACTAAAATCCTGCCTAAGATTAAAATGGCTGCTATTATTATTACTATTGCATAGTTTTTAATTACGGATTATATAAATTCTGTAACTATACATTGGTTCCAACATTTACTTAACTTTATAAATTACCCCCATTATTATTTTATGTATTCATATTTAGCTAAGATTACATTAGATTATTTGAATTTATAGAATTAAGCTGATTTGTATTCAATTGCTATTATTATTAAAGGTTAAATTAACTAGGTTATGTCATATTAGTATTATAATTTGCCCCTTAGTTTCTGTAATTCTATTAAGGATAGTTTTACTGTGTGTTTCCTGCTATATTATTATTATTTAGAGCATTATTAATAATATTAGGATTGTATATACCCTGCATACTTTAGTTATTATTCATATTTGTAGTCAATAATCTACCAACAGATTAATCTCTTCCAGGTTAATAAATTTCAGGAGAATTAGTATAAGATTCTACTCCATCTTATTAAGTATCTTCTTGTTATAATGTAAAAATTTAAGGATTAGCATTAGAAGAAAACTTAGTTTTTGATCTAGCCTACATCATTCCTTTGCTATTATTGAAATTCTTTTAAGGCGAATTTTAATTGCTTTACATAGCTTTTTAAGTAAGTGTTTAATTATCTATAAGTTAATTTTAACTTTAAATAGCAATTGTTTATGCTTCAAGCGTATTAGCATCATTATCTAACTAAGCAGTCGAGTTATAGTTATTGTTATTGGCTTAAGTCAAAGAGAATTTGTTATTTGTGGTGACAACATTTAAGTTATTCTACGAGGGCTAAGTTTGCCCGAAATTAGAAGTGTGTGATTAACTAAATTTCGATCCTGATGTTTAAGACCTATTTCCAGCTTTATCTGCTTATCCCAAAAAGTTTTGGGTGTTTTGCTGCTTTTCCCCATAAATGTCTTGGTAAAATTGAGAGCCTGTGAGGGTGAATTCTTTTTACTCTTTCTTTAATATTTTCTGAGCTCTTACTCATACTTAAATATTTCTTATTCTTCTTTTTATATTCTCTTTTCATCCTCTATTCTTTCTTAAATGTATTCTAAATCTTCTTTATCTTCCTTTTCTTAAGCCTTTGTGGTCGAATATTCAGTCAATCTTATTGAAATTTAAGAGTATAAAATACTAAGTTCTTCATAAAGAATAATAATAAAATTGACACCCAAAATAAGTAAAAACACGTAAATTGTAGCCCAGGATTTATTTAATCGACCTTTAAAAATATATATTATTAAATATTTTTTACATATATATAAATATTGTTTTACTTATTTCGTCTTCTGATTTATCTTCAAGCATTGTATAATATCCACAGAGTCCTAAAAATAGCATTGTTTCATTAAAAATACCTCTTATATTATCTCTGGTTCTCTAGAAGATTTTAAATCCAAATTTGCAAAATAAAGCAATTATTGCCACTTGATACAACTGAATCATTACTATTTAGGCAGTTGGATAATTTATTAAACCAATTAAGATTGCAGGAGTATAAATTCTTCTAAACATAAGTACTAAAACATAAACTGGTTTTAAGTTGACTTTTTCTGATTTATTTAGAATTGTATTTTATTATAAAAAATTCCATAAATTTCTAAACCTATTAATAAAATATGGTTTGAATACAATCATATAATTATTGTAGACAGTTAAATAATATGTAAATTTATTGTTATGTACCTAAATGTGTTATCATTTAGTTTTTTATCTAAACTTACTTTAGTTGAATCAATTTCCTTTAACTCTAATTTTTCATTTTTCAACTGCTTTTTCTTTTCTATATAGGTATTGAGCTACTCTTCTGCTAATTCTAATTCTGTTTATTTAGTATTTTATTTGTCATTCTTAAGTTCTTTTTTGCTAGGAGAAGTTACCTAATTTTCCTTTATAAATTTAATTATAAATAAATAATTTAACTATTTAATAATTTTAATTATTTGATTTCTTATACCCTTATTGTATTATTAGTATCTTTAGGCTCATTTTAATTTAGTTCTTCTTATTCTTTTAGTAGTTTTCTATTCCTTAACTCTCTTTTATATTCAATATTATTAGCCACTATGTAGTCTTCATTGTATAGAGTATGAATATTAATAATTATGAACCAATTTATATATACAGTAGCTGCTAGATATACTAATAATATTAGTAAAGCCAATACATAGCTTGCAGCTTCAGTCATTTAAGTAAATTATAGGAAAATGTACATAAAGAAAACATTAGAAGTAAGCAAATAAAAATCAATGAAAAGTCCCCACTTGAAAACCTCATTTTTCAATCTATAGAAAAACTAGTATGTTTTACTCTAATCTTTGTTTTTATAAATCGATTCTAAAGAAAGGACATTAGTGATGGCAAATACAAAGAATAATACAGAGATAGGAATTATCCATTATCCTGCATTATCCAAAAATTAATTTCTTAATCCATATAATCGTAAAAACTAAAAATTGTTTAAATTTTAATAAAATAAATTTATTATTATATTTATCAGGCTTATAATATACTTTAATATTAGAATCGATTTTATTTGAAGCAAATATATTAGGAATGTAAAAATCTGTCATGTGCACAACTTAGTCAAAAAATTTGTTTCCATTTCTTTTAAATAATTGATTAATTATTTTAAAAATTCATTTATAAATATATAAATTATTACATTGGCCACCTTATGTTTATAAATCTATAAAAATAACTTAACTACATTACATCAAATACCATAAAAATATAATAAAACTTATTAATGCTAACCTAATTATAATATAGCATTCTTATTATTGCAATCACTATCAGAACAATCATAACTATTTCAAATAGTAATTTTCTCAAAAAATACTTATAATAAATTTTATTATTATATTTTTTACTAGGATTAATATATTAGAGCATTCTTGCAAAAAATCTATTAGAATCTGTATAGTAAACATATCTATCAATTAAAGTTATTTACGCCGTATCATCAGCAAGGCTTATTCCATTTCCATCGCTAAAAACTTCTTTAGGAAATAAAGTAACCTAATAATAAAAATTTAAAATTACATTAACTTATCTTAAAAAATGATAATTTAATTATATTTTTACTTTTAATCTTCTATTTCTTATTGTTTCTGTCAATAGTAAATCTATTCTAAATCTTGTTGGTTAGACAGCCTAAAGAGATCTGGAAATATTATTATCTAATAAAGATCTCCTATTTAATCCATACACTTCAAATTTTGTTCTATCAGGATGTCCTTCTATTTCTAAAAGAATATACGGTGTAATTTCTTATCCCAAAGGAAGCTAAAAGGTTTTATTAAATTATAAGTATAGTGATAACTTTTCATTTTTTTCAAAATTGTAATAAGTGGAATTTTTCATTTCTAATGTATATCCGATAGGTCGACTAAAATACATATTTATTTAAATTATTAAATATTAAAATTTAAATTTTTTAAATCCATTTATTATTACATATCTTAACAAGTATCCGGTGTTGTAAGTGAAGTACTAGAACACTATTTTGAAATTAAATAATATAAATTTACTATTAAGTATTTTAAGATTTATTACATTCCACCCATCCTCTATTTTGCATTCACTTGAACATCCATCTCCATCAATGGTATTTCCGTCATCACATTCCTAGTCGCTATTTACTTTTTTTCCATCTTGTAAAAATAAGTATTAAATGAAATAGGAGTTGTTATAATTTTTTTATTAAACAAATGATATAATATTGTAATTACCTCCACATATATCAATACATTGCGTACTATCTTTAGAATTAACCATCATACCCGGACAATTTGTTGAAGTACAAAATTTTATGGAAGAGGGCTAAATTTTTGTACAATCATTACATGTATTGGAGTTAGCATCGAGGTAGTATTGGCTTTAGCATTGATTTACACATTTATGATCTTTTATATATTTAATTAATTTAAATTATGTAAAAAAGTAGATAATATAAATTTGATTACTTTCTAAATAGCCTGTTGTACAAGCATAACAAAAATTAACATCATCTGAACTACAATTTTTGCAATTTGTTGCACATATATCACACGTTTAAGTATTTTTATTTTGTGCATATCCAACAGGACAATCCTCTAAATTTATATTTATTATTATATCATTTTATCAATAATAATTAAATAAAATTAATTTTACAGTAACATTTTCCATTCAATAAATAGTTTTCATTTGTCTTACAACTTGTACATTAGGTTTCTAATACCCCATTACATGTATAACATCTAAAATAATATATTTTATTTATATGCATTTTATTTATTTTTAATAAAATTTAAATTGAATTATACGAAGAATGGCAAGGTGAACATATGTTTGGATTGGTAGTACCTATAGTTCCTCCAGGACAATTAGTAATGCACGATGAATTTAACAAATAATATGCTCCATTGCATTATTAGCAATTATTAATTGTTCCAGAACATGTAGTACAGCCATTTTGACAAGCAACGCATGTGTTATTAACAACATTTCTTATAAATCCTGTGTTGCAATTTGTTTAACATACATTTCCTTATAAAAATCTAAAAAAAATTATATAAAACTCATTATCAATATAAATTAAAATATCTCATAGTACAAGGTTTTAACTGGGTCACAGGTAAGACAGTTATTTTACGTTCCTCCATTGCATGTTAGGCCTTTTATCAATAAAAATAATAAATTAAATTAAATTTCTATTTTTATTATTATAATAATAATTTATATACAAGTGGTATGACAAAGATCGCAAAAATTTTCTGGTTATTTTCCATAGTATCCAGCTAAAATTGTATTATTTTAAATAAAATTATAGTTTAATAATGATAATTAATCGATTTACGAGTGCAAAGTTAGCATAGGGTTCCATTCAGCCACCAGCCCCCTACACATCCTGTACAATTATTACTTTATACTGTGCATCTAAATTAATAAATATTTATTTGTAGTTCATAAATTATAAGAATATTCAATATATTACGCTGTGCAATTAGTATCACATGGTTTACATTTATTATCAGTCAGATCTCCAAAGTTTGTAGGAGCACCAGGACAGGTAGTGATGCATTATGTTCCACTTAGAAATCTTAATTTGTATAGAAAAAAGTAAGATTACTTAAAAACAAACAAAATCATTTATAATTTTATGTATACCTTGCTCCTGTGCAAGATAAGCATTAGGTTGATGCTGGCCCTGAACAAGTGTAGCAATTACCATTGCAATTTGCACAAGTAGTTCCATCCCAGTATGTTGTTGCCGGACAATCTGGTAAACAACTCTGGTTTTACAATTTAAAATTTACTTTGCATTCTTGACATATAGTCTATTTTAATGTAATGTTTTATCATATTAATAACTTTAACAGGAAAAATAATTAATTACTGCACTTAGTGAGCATTTTGTACAACCTAGATAGCAAGGTTCACAACTATGACTTTAGAAATTAGCAAAAAATCCATCGGTACAAGTATTTATACAACAAGGGATAGTTTCACAACTACACCTATATATATATAAATTGATTGATTTAACTATTGCTTTATAGTTTATAGTTAATTTATTAAAAAATATGACCTGTTTAAACCACATTCAGTATTACAAGGTACGCATTTGTTATTTACTTCATCAGTAAAATACCCATTTACTGGGCATGCGGGTACGCAAGCAGAATTCAATAAATACCTATAGCATAATTAATACTTTTTATTGATAAAAATAAATTATTATACTATTTAGTGTAAATTACATTCCTTCAACACACGACATGCATGTTGTAGCTAACAAATCACATGTAAGGCAGTTTGGGTCGCATTATTAACAAGTATTATCCGTTGTTTATTCATAATACCCCTATAAATAGTGAATAAGTAAGTAGTATATATATAATTTATTATTAATATTTAATTAATTACAGGTGGACAATCAAGGTAGTAGCACTTATTTTATGCTGCTAAAAAATAATAGTTTACTTTACATGATAAACATACTTGATAATTCGAACAAGTAGCGCAATCATTGTGACAATTTTTACAAGATTAAGTTACGGTATCTTTATACTATGTAGTTAAACAATTAGAAACACATGTACTACCTTACAAATATCTATAAAATTTTATTTGCTTATATACTAATATCTATTAAAAATAAAGCCATGTTTATTTTACAAAGATGGCTTGCAGGATATGCATTAATTTGCTTAGTTATTCAAATTTTAATAACAATCCAAGCATGTAGTATGGCATACTAGCACTAGATGATATAGAATTAATTTAGTTATATAAATTATATTTCAATTTAATATTATTTTATTTTAATTGAAAAATTACCAATGCAAAATATATTATAACCATCAGGATCATTAGTATTAATAACTCGCTTAGGATTTAAAGCTAAGCATTCAGTAGAAGTTATGCAGGCAGTATTTGTATCATAGTAGTAAAACCCATTATTACATTCTGAGCATTCATTATTATTAGGTCCAGTACATTTTGCACATCTTTGCAATTAAAAATGCAATTATTATATAACTTCCATTTAAAAATATATATATGAGTACTGAGAATGACAAGGCTCGCAAGATAAAGTAGCTACTTTTGGATATTATCCTAATATAATGAAAGCAATACTTAGAAAATTAATGTAAATAGTTTAAAAAGAATAAAATACCATCAGGACATGTTGCCTTACATTCACCTAGTTATAAATATGTTCCTGGTTTACAGTATGTGCATTAATTAGCGTTTGGTCCTGTACCTATAAGTATTCAATTAATAATATATAAAATCGTATATTTCATTTTTAATTATTAGTACATCTTAGACACGTAGTATCACACGCTAAACACTACCAAGGAGCTGCTGCTGTCTTTATTTTAATAAATTTAATTTATAATTACGCAAAATATAATTATATTATCAATTTCTTACCGGATAAAATTCTATTTATATTATAAAAGAATTAATAATGCTATATAACTATATATTATAAATTATGAAATACCATCTGGACAGTTAGTTACACAAGTATTAGAAGCAGCTTAATGAAACCATCCAAAAAAACATGTCTTAGAATTATTTAATAAAAGTTAATTATTGGAATATAAAATACAGAATCATTCAATTTTAAATACTAAACAATTTGTAGTAGAAGTCTAACAAGTTTCGCACCCTACTTAGCAGGTTTAGCACGTTTAACTCGGGCTTATCCCTACTGTATTACCTGGACACGGATCAACACATCTATTCAAGCTGTCTAAGTATCTATTATTTATGTTTTTAGATTTATTTTATTTTTTTAAAGAAATCCCGAATAAAAAAATGTAATTTACGTTGTTTAGCAAGATAAACAATCGGTATCATTGACTCCACCACAAGTCAAACATGAGGCATGACACTATTGGCATATATTGGTAGGAGGTCCTATCTGGTAATGTAGGGCAGGACCTAATTTAGTTATAATAAAGTATTTTAAAGAAAATACATGATATTATCTAAAAATAAACAAAATAAAAATGATTTTTTACATGATGTTCCACAAGTGGTTGGGCCAGTAGGTGCATTCAGAAATTTCCCATCATAACATCTGAAAAAAATCAAATAAATTATTACCAATTATAATTAGTATTATACTTATACTTAAATATTAAAATATTAAATATTACGATGAGCAATCGTTGGCAGTAGGTCCTGAACATGTATTACACTAAAATAGAAATAAAATAATTATTTGGTAGATATTTTATTATATTTTTAACGTGATATTTTTTTAGATAAGATATTTGACAAATGTAAATAAAAATTAACAATAATAACAAAATTTTATAAAAATAAAATAATGAAATGAATCTTTATATTACATTAGGATCACATTATTATAGTGATTTTTCAATTTGAAGAGTAAGTATTATTAATATGAGGCAAGAAAAATGCTGTTTAAATTTTATTGACATATTAGATTTTTATGAAATTAAAATATATTTTTCTTTGATATTTTATTTAATAAAATTCCTAGTTAAATATTGAAGAATAATTAATAAATGGAAATGAATTACAGGTTATAATCTTATTAATACTGCTTACAATTAAACTAACTGTAAAGAAATATTACTGGAAAATAAAATAGATAAAAATTAAACTAATAAAATTTTAAAATAATTGTTTTATTTAATTTTAAAAATCTATATTTAATTTTTTAAATATTATGGAATTGTTTGTGCAGCTAAATAAAGAATAATTTTGTAAATTAATAGTGGAAATGAGACACAAGGTTTAAACATTAAAATAGAATACGAATTAAATAAAATTAAGGGGATATCATATAGAATTAAAAAATTAAAGAATAAAAAATAATTATGAAATTGTTTTTTTATTGTTGAATTATTGAATTAAAACATGTGTACTATCTAATAATGTAATTTTTAAAATCAATAAAAAGAATATGATTGGGTTGGTTCTATAATTAAAAATTAAATACATAGTAAAATTTAATATTACGCTATTAAACTTTAATAAAAACTTCATAAAATAAAAGGCGAATTAAATTACAAAAAGAAGAAGAATATTTTATTACAAAAGGAAGGAAACAAGAGATAATATGGAAGAAGAACCAAAATAACTTTCTTCATTTGACTAATCATATATAACTCAAATGAATTTACTGCAGTAATATTACAAAGAAGGAAAAGAGGATGCAAAAGAGTAAATATCAATTGATTCATTTCATTTATTATCGATCATTGGAAAGGGTTCCTATGCGAAAGTAGCTCTAGTTAGAAAAAAAGATACAGGTTAGATATATGCATTAAAAATACTTAAAAAATCTTATATTGAGTATAGAGATTAAAAGCACAGAGTGTTAGAAGAACGAAAAGTTTTGGTATTTATGTTTTATAATACTTCAAAATTTAAACATGACTTATTTTGACTAATCTATAAAATAGAATTTTTATATTTAATAACAAATTCCATAGTGAGTTTACAATTTTTAAATTAGGAATAAATGAGGAATTAATTTGTTGTATAAATGAAATACGCCTTTTAGTCTGAAGAAAAACTTTTTTTCGTTTTAGAATATTGTCCTGGAGGAGAACTATTTAATTTATTAAGTTAGAAATATAGTTTTAATACATACCAGTAACTATCATTATTTAATATATAATAGAAATTCTTTTTCATTAATATAGTGTAATTCATTTAATTTAAAAAAACAGAACATAGTTTTATGCAGCGCAAATTGTACTCGCTCTAGAATACCTTCATTCTAAAGACATAATATATAGAGAGTAATCAATCAATTTATTAGTTTTAGTCTAAAATATAAAAAAGAAATTATGTATTTTTTAATAGTTTAAAACCTGAAAATGTTTTGATTGACAGCGATGGTTACATTAAATTGACTGATTTTGGGTTATCAAAAAGAAATGTTAGCAGTAATAATGCTAAAAGTATTTGTGGAACTCCTGAATACTTAGCACCTGAGGTATTATTTAAAGAAGGTCATGGAAAATTAGTTGATTTTTGGACATTAGGAGCAATAATATATGAAATGTTTACTGGTATTTCCTTTTTTTTTAGATAAAAGTGTTATTTATTTATTTAATTTTAATAATAATCATATATAAAGGACAGCCTCCCTTTTTTATTAATTCAAACTAAAAACGGGAAGTTTTGTTTGAAAAAATAAAGTATGAACCTGTTAAATTCCCTCCAAAGGTGCAAGGATCGTTAAGAGATTTATTGGAAGGGCTACTTGAAAAAGTTCCTTCTAAAAGACTAGGATCTAAAAATGGAGCTTAAGATATTAAAAGTCATAAATGGTTTGAAAATTTTAATTGGTAAAAGTTATAGAAACGTGAATTAGAAGCTCCAGTAATTAATTATATCCTTTAAAAAATATTGTTTTTTTATTTTTCACTTCTTAAAGTTCAAACCTATTCTTAACCATGATACGGAATTAACATACTTTGCACCGGAATTTCTGGATATTCCATTTTAATCTCCTCCTGGTAAAGAGAAGTTGTTTAATGCTTCCGAATCTCAAAAGCATGATTAAAACTATTCAAGTAAATATATTTTCTATTTATTTATTTATTTATTTAAGTATAATAAACCATTGTTTTTATTTAAACATCTTGTAACTAACTAATTAATCAATCACTAATAGTGTTTACCTATATGAAATCAGAAACCAATTCCCAATATAGTCCTTTAAAATAATCTCCAAAGGAGATATTTAAATCTTAGGATAATTTATCGCCTGTGGGTGGTTCTAAATAAATAAATGACGGGTAAATTCGTATGATTTTTGATGGCTAGAATAGCTAAGATAATAATATGATTAATTTAGAGCTGTCTTAAAATAATCTGGATTTACAATCAGAAAAAGAGAATATATCTTCATACAATATACAGTAGTCTTTAGGATAAAATCAAAATATTACAATGAGTGACCCTCAATACTAAAATAAAGACTTAGTTTACTAAATTTAGTGTTCTGATAATTTAATGCCAAGCAATAATGAAATGGAATTTGAATAAGATGAGTATTAATAGTCTCAAAATAATATGGAATTGAAAGATTATGACAATTAATAATATTAGGGAAATGAAGAATTTTAAGGAAGTCCTGTTGAAAACTACATTAACTGAAGTGTTAAATTTAAAAAAAAAAAAAATTTTTTTTTTTTACTTTAAGTAATTTACATGTAATTATCTAGTGATTATATTAATAAAAAATTAAAAATAAAAGCTTATACAAGAGCTAGCTACCTACCTACCTACTTGAAAAAACATTAAAAAAATTAATTAATTTACTTTGTTACTATAACTACAAATACTTATAACTAGTAAAAATTAAATCCAAAAAAATTTCCGTTTTTATAATTCATAATTTTATATAAATAGTTCATTACTATTAATATTAATATATAAAAACTCAAATATTGGATATGTTTTTTTTCTTTTTCTTTAAATTATAATAAGTGTATATATCAAATAAATACTTTTACACAACCTTAAAGTATAAAATATATTTCTTTATAATTCTTTTAAATTTATAATATAATATAGATAATTCTTTTTTTATTGAATTTAAATTAAATAAAAATAAATAATTATTTAATTCACATTATATTATCTAAACTTTGCAATTAAGCTTTGTATTCCTTATATTTTTCTATCAATTACTATTTAACTTCACCTATTATTTCTTTATTTTTCAAAATTTTATGTAACCATAATGATAGGTAACGCTATCCCTTTTATTCGCATTTTTTTATTGTAGCACTTGAGTGTTTTATATTTAATTTCACAGTTTTACCCTCCAAAGTATTCAATAATATTAAAGAAGTCCATAATAAATCTTTATAATCCCTAGCTATTCTTACTATAAAAATATTAGTAACCGAATTCCAATACTTTACTATAAAAAAACAATAAAATGCCACTATTTCATTATATATTTTTATTTTAATTATTATACCTTGTAGTGATTATGCCTTTGTAGCTCCCAAATCTCCATAATTCTCGCTAATTGCATTAAATATTTCCTTAAAATAGAATGAAATCAGTGAGAGAATATAGCAAAAATAATAATAAATAAGGAAATAATATAATATACAGTTCTTAGTGATTTAAAAGATGTTTAAAAATTAAGCATTTATTGTTAATCTTCAAATTATATTTCACAAAGTAAATATCTGTTTTTAAATCTCACCATAGTAAAAATTATTACTTTCTTAATAAATAAAAATGAGTGTGAAAAAATAAAATGTTTAGTAGTTAATTTAATTAATTAGTCTTTAGAATGGCAAATGACTAGTCGAAAAAAAATTTTAATTAATTTAATAAAATTACAAAATTTGCAAAAATCAAGAATTTAATATGGCTGTTAATTAGATTTTGAAATATACTATTTTCTGTAATTTAAAATACTAAGAGAAAATAAATAAATGGCAATAGAAATATTAATAATCTGTAATTTACTAAAAATTCCAAAATCAAAATGACAATTATTATTAAACCACACCTCTAACAAGAAAATTTACAATAAATTTTAAAGAGTAAATTAAAAAAACATAATTATATATATAAAATCATAAGTTTTTCTAATATATTGCTCCATTTTATGGTAAAGGATGTGTGTGTATATGTATATTTATATATATTATCTATGCACACCTTTTATTTCTATCCTACACTTGGTTTTTGGAGCTTAAAGGGGGACTGATTAATCTCATAAAAAATATAATAATAATTAATTAATTTAATAAATAAATAATTGCATAATAATACACTTAGTTGGTTAGTTAGTAAATTAATTAATTAATTAATAATAATATAATCAATTTGAGCAAAGTAAAGAAAAAAAACATAATAAAATTAATTAGAGACATATACACATTATATATACAGGCTTGTGTAATAAATAATTTTAGATAAAAGCGCGGAAAATATAAAAAAAATATTAAATTTATTTAATTACTATTATAATTAATAGAGTGACAGATATAACGGCAATAACTCTAAAAAGATAAAATAGCAATGAGTACTAATTATTTACAAAACCTAATATCGCAGGCAAAATACCTGGCGGAGCACAATTAGTGTGATAGCGACAAATATTTGCAAATTTACGAAGAATTGTCCAAACATTAAAATGGCATTATCCATTACGAGGATCCGAAAACTAAAGAAGTAACTCAGGAGTCTCTTTCAGACCGACAGATATTTCAAATCAGACAGCAAGTATTGGCATACAAGTATTTGATTAGAAACATGAATCTTCCCAAAGACTTAGAAAAGAACATATACAATTTGTCCAAGGAATAATGGGAAATAGAATCAGACAGAATTTTGCAAAAATCACTTAAATTTTACAACGAAAAGGTGGAAAAAAACCACCAATTAAAGCAATTGATCAAGGAAAAAATACAGAAAAAGGAGTCTTTGCAGGAACAGCAGGAATAGACCTCGCAATTTTTTATAGAAAAGAAACAGTACTTTATAGATAAAAGAAAAACTGAAATTCAAAAAGTGTTGCAATAGTCTGATTGGTTTAGCCAAGAGTGTGTAAGAAAGCTGCAATTAGAACTTCACATGTTGAATCAGCTGGACTTCCACAAAAAACTGCAAGAAAAAATAGGCAAAAGATTATTGCAAAACCCGGAAAATATCCCCAAATAATATGGAACGTAGCTTTTAGACAGATATTTTTACAAAAGAGATAAGCCAATCAGAAAGCATTCTGAAATAAATATGGAAAGATTTGAATTAAACATAAGAGCTGAGTAAAACAGGAGGAAAAAAAGAAACACGTCGAATTCCTACAGAATTTGTATCAACACCAGGCCGAATTTTACGAATTTCACAGACAGCTAAAGAAAAAGCAGAAAAAGTTTTGCCTTGTATCGCAAAATTGGTTACAAATCAGGGAAAAAAAAAGATAGGAATAAGCTGACAAGTAACTATCATTTCCTTTCTACTACAAATAAATAATTACTGAAATTTTTATTTAGGGAAATGAAGGAGAGAGTTAGAGCTCTGAGAGAAAACGATTGGGCGGCTTATACGAAGTTGATTCAAGATACGAAAAACAGCAGGATTACGGAATTGTTGAAAAAAACCGATAACTATTTAAGAGATTTGGGTAAGAAGGTTTTGTTGCAAAAGGGAGAAAGAAAGGAAGAGGAAGAGGAAAAAGATATAAATAAAGAAGTAAAAATAAAAATAATAAACATTTTAAAGAGGATCAATTGATTGAATAATTATATTTTTCTTTTTTTCAAAGAAAATTGAAGTTGAAAATACCAATCAATATTCACTCAAAGATATGACTTGCGCCAATTAAGACTATTATGATTTGACACACTCCGTTCAGGAAAGCGTTATCGAACAGCCCAGTATTTTGGTTGGAGGAAATCTCAAAAATTACTAACTTATTGGACTCTAGTGGATGGTTTCGCTTTTCAATAATAAGCTAAATGGAATTTTAGCTGATGAAATGGGTTTAGGAAAAACAATTCAAACTATTTCACTTTTCACTTATTTAGTGGAAGTCAAAAAGCTCCAAGGACCCTTTTTAGTAGTTATTCCTTTGTCAACCATGAGTAATTGGGGTAAACAGAACAAATTCAATTGTTTTAAATACAAAATTTTTAGTAAAATAATTAATTCATTATAGTTATGGAATTCGAAAAATGGGCTCCCAGTTTACAAGTTGTGTCTTATAAAGGTACTCCTGGAGTCAGAAAAGACCTTTCGAAAATGTTAAAATAAAATAAATGGCACGTTTGTTTGACAACTTATGATTATATTTTAAAGGATAAATAAACTCTATCTAAATATCAGTGGAAATACATCATTGTTGATGAGGGACACAGAATGAAAAATGCAAGAAGTAAATTTGCTCAGGTAAATAAAAAAATTTTAAAAAATAAATTTTAAATGTTAATTTAACTTAGGTTTTGGGACAGCAGTATATGAGTGAATACAGAATTTTGTTAACGGGAACTCCTCTTCAAAACAACCTGGGAGAGTTATGGGCACTTCTTAATTTCCTGCTGCCCAAGGTATTTAAATCTTGTGAAGAATTCGAGAAATGGTTTTCTATTCCCATGCAAAAAGTTTCTACAGAAAAGGACCAAGCAGCTCTTACCGAAGAAGAATAGCTTCTTATTATTACAAGGTAACTTGCATTTAAACGAAAACTAAATAAAATTGAATAAATAAATAAATAAATAAATAAATAAATAAATAAATAAATAAATAAATAAATAAATAAATAAATAAATAAATAAATAAATAATAAATAAATAAATAAATAAATAAATAAATAAATAAATAAATAAATAAATGAAAAACTAGAGATTAAAATATTTTTTAAAAAGACTTCATCAAGTGCTGAGACCCTTCGTGCTGAGAAGAGTTAAAAGGAAGTAGAAAAAGAACTTCCGGACAAAGTAGAATATGTGATAAAAGTTGAGTTATCTATATGGCAAAAGCTGTAGGAAAAATAAATATAATAAAGACAGCAAAACGTTTGGGATCCAGTGTCGGGAAAAGTAATGAACAAAGCCCTTATGAACTTAATGATGTAACTTAGAAAAATAGCCAATCATCCTTTTCTCTTTTTAGAAGATTATGGATATGAAGCCACCAATGATATGATATGGTGAGGATTTTTTTTAAATAATTTTTATTACAAGTTTATTACTACTATATTTCATTTCCGATTTTTAAAAATTAGGAGAGTAAGTGGTAAATTTGAATTACTAGACAGAATGATTCCTAAATTGAAAAAAAAAGGACATAAAATTTTGCTATTTACTCAAATGACGAAATTGCTCAATTTATTAGATCACTATTTTACCTACAGAGGTTTCAGATTCCTCCGACTTGATGGGGCGACCAAAGAAGACGAAAGAGGAGAACGAATGAAAGCCTTTAATGCCAAGGATTCTCCCTATGATATTTTCATGCTCTCCACAAGAGTAATAAATAAATATTATATATAATTAATAAGCTCCTTTTTATATTTATAAAATAAAACATTTTAGGCTGGAGGATTAGGGCTGAATTTATAAACGGCAGATACAGTTATTATTTTTGACAGTGATTGGAATCCTCAACAAGATCTGCAAGCACAAGACAGAGCGCACAGAATTGGACAAAAGAATGAGGTGCGAGTGCTGAGACTTGTAACTAACACTTGGATCGAAAAGGAAATTCTATCGAAGGCAAGTTAGAAAATCCACCTGGACGATATGATTATTCAGACAGCTATGTATAACAACAAGGCGACAGAGGCGGACAGACAAAAAAAATCGAAGAAATGTTGGGAAAGAACCAGAAATACGAAGAGCTGGATGACGATATCCCCAACGACGAGCAAATCAACGATATGCTGTCCAGAAGTGAAGAAGAGTTCGAATTCTATCAGGAAATGGACAGATAAAGGTACGCAGAAGAAAAAAATTTATACAAAAATTACCAAGACCAGGACAGTAACGGCGAAAAGGGAGGCCCGAACATGATGTCGAACATGATGTCGAACATTGGTCTCAAGGAGCAGACAGAAAACGATCTGGAAGAAGACAACAACGAAGATTTCGAAAAAAAGAGCTATAATTACCGACTTTGCGAGTATGAAGATGTGCCCGAGTATATACGAAACCCACCCATTAACGAAAACGAAATCAAGGTTTACGGAAGGGGAAACAGGGAAAGGAAAAACGTAAATTACTCTGATGATGTGAACGAAATCAGATTTTTGCAAAGCATTGCAGCTCCCTCTGACTCCGAGGGCGAGGATGGAGACGACTAGCAGAAAGAGAATAACGCGAAAAAGGGCCGCCGAGGATTTCAAAAGAAAATTCAACCTTAAGATGAAGACGGCGTGGTATTAGAAGAAGACGAAGAAATGGAAAACGAAGACGAGTTTATGAAAAATTACGGCAAATAGTTTGCATCCAACGAATTATAACCAAAGTAGAAACAGTAGTAAGAAGGAGCATAGTAAGAAGACGACGAAGATTTGTAATTGGACGAAGAATACAATTCCAAGGAACAGGAGAAGGAAAAAAGCCTGCCAACGTGACGGCTGGCCGAGGAAGGGGACGAGGAAGACCCCCTCCAAACGGGGAAGGAAATCGGTCAACAATTTCAGCAATCGCAACACCAGTGTCCCCAGCTCTACAAACACCATGAACCAAAGAACGACCAGAAACACCAGAAACTCACGAAGAGTGGTGGACTCTGATGAAGATGAAAAAAAACCCTCCGCCTAAGCCAGCTAAATCAAAGAAACCTAGGAGTCTAAAAAAAAAGGGCTAGGAGAAGAGGAAGATGAAGACTTTGAATAAAACGATGACGAAAGCAGCGGATTTAGTGGTACTCAGACACGCAGAAAATCCGGTAGAACCTTGAGAAGTAGAGCGCAAAATCTTGACCAATTGGAAAGTCAAAGAAAAATTAAAAGAGGAAGACTTAATAATGCCAGCGGAATTAAACAAAGTAATGGAGATTATGATAGCAATAATAACAATGATTAAATTAACCATGATGAAGAAAATAATGATAATTTATAAAAGTCGTAATAATAATAAAATAAACAAGATTAAGAAGAAGAAGAAGAATTTGATTGATGAGGTTAATATTATTATTAATATTTCAGGACCTAGTCTTCATAAAAAATATAAAATTTAAAAAATACTATTTAATGATTAATTGAAAAGGAATATCATCTATTTTTTAATATAAATTTTAAATGAATTTGATATTTTCTCTATTCTAAATTTTATGCATATAAAAACTATAAGAATTTACACATATTATATATTTCTTTTTATTGAGATTTTAAAATATACATTTTGTAGGCAAATTAATCTTAAGTTCTTTTAAATTGATTAAAGGTCATGTTTAACATATAATTTGTAGTTAATATTATATTTCTATCTTTCATAAAAATTCTAAATATTTTTATTTTTCTCTATAAAAACTATTTAATTTTTTAATTGAAATATTACTATTCCGATTTTAATATGTGAATTAAAAAATTATTTTTAATTTCAATACAATAATTTATTTAATTTCATATGGTAGCAGAAGAAATTATATAATTAATAAATATATATACTAATATTGGGAAAATAATAAATTTATGGAAGATAAAAATAAAATGGATATTAAATATATATTAAGTAATATTTATCCATTATTCTCACTTGTTTAATATTTGAATTTTTATATTAGATTGTTTATTTTTTTTCTTTATATTATTTTAATACTATACATTTCTATATTAAAATTTTATTAAATTATTTTTATAAGTTTATATTTTTGTTTGAATGAATGACGCAAATAAATTACAATAGTATTAAAATTAAATCATATGAGACGCACAAGTAATCTAATTGAATCATAACAATTTCAATTTAATATTCTTTCTTATTTTACATCTTATCTACAATTAAGAAAAGCCTTACAATTTTATATTAAGAGAGTTCTATAAGTGTTAAAAAATATAAATAAAATCAACTATTTTATTAAAAACTGTACAATAGTAATAATAAAAACAAATATAGCAAAAAAAAAAGTAACTATATCTTATGGGAAAGCCTATTCCTGAACACATTCAAGAACAAATAGTTAATGGAGGATTTTTAGATTGTAAGGATTTCCATGAAGGTACTTGTTTGCAAGAAGCCATTATTAGATATGTAACAGTTTGCAAAAATTCCTACAAATACTATATTCCCATTCACCTAATTCCTTTGTTAATATTCAAAAGAAAATAACTAAGAACCCGTAATTTATGTTTATAATTATATAAAATATTTTATTTCCTTTTAAAATAAATGATCAAATTTTTATATTTCATAAAAAAACTAATATAATAGCATTTAAAATAATTATAAAATTATAATTTAGATCCCATTAAAACTCTTAGACATGCAGGTTGGAATTATTTCAAGAGTGTTATGTTTATGGCTTCATATGTCGCAATTTTAAAATATATGTTGTGCAAAACCAAAAATTGGAGACACAAAATTGATGGATGGAACCCTGCGTACGAATTTAATTTCTAAAAAAATGAATGAAAATTAATTAATTAATTTTTAAAATTTTAATTTGTAGAATTTCCGCCTTTTTCGCAGGATTTTCTGTCGCCTGGGAAGGAGAATCTAGAAGGTCAGAAATTGCCCTATTTATTATGCCTAGATTCTTTGAAACTTTATGGAACTTTTTAAAAAGAAGAAATTTAGTCAAACCTATTCCTGGTGGAGAATTATTGGTATTCGCTTTCGCCATGGGAATCATTAACTACTTTTATTAAATGGAATAAACTGCCATCAAGAAAACTTACTTGGGGCTATTCAAGAGATTCTGGGGACAAAATTGATTAAAATAAAAAACACGAAAACAGAAGCTGTTACTCTAATTAAAATGATTTAATTTATTAAAAAAGTTATATACTAAAATAATTGGTGCATAGTTAGATAGTTAGTTTTAACTTTTTTATTTTCTTCTTAATATAAATATATAATTTATAACTATTATTATAAAAGATTGAATAGCTTTTTATATGTTTGGAGTTTGGATTTTTTGAAAAAAAGTTTTTCAATTTTACTTTTTTTTTAATTCAACAAGCAATTATATTAAATCAACCTAAAAAAAAATTATGGAAAAAATAAAAAATAAAATTCTTTCAAATTAATTCTCTTTGTTCATATTAATTGTTAGGGTTTCTAATTTTTTTTTCATTTAAAATTTGCAATTTCTATATTTTATATACCAAGTACTAATATTATTTTTAAATTAATAATAAGATTATATCAATCACAAAGGGTCGTGGTGGGACATAACAATGTAGAAAGCGGTTTCGATATCGGTGATTAAAACAAGTCTGTCTTTAATATCAATTCCAAATTCTTTTTCCAAAGCATCGTGGATGTGGATGGCAGTAGAAACATCAGCATACCCACTTTCGTCTCTCCAGTGAGTTTTGAAAGTAATAGGAACTGAATCCCATCTTCCTTAATCGTAATCTCTTAATCTTTCTCCAACTACTTTAATGATTCTTTTGGCAGTTAAACCAGGCTATAATTAAAAAATAATAAACTAATTATATAACAAATTTATGGTAAAGTTTTATATAATTCGTGCAAAATGACCCACTTAAAATAAAAATTAGTTAAAAGATGAAATACTGAAATATTCTCCTCTTATTTAGGGTTTTTTCTTTATTATTATTATTTACCCTCTTATTCTAATAAAAAATATAAGTAGTTTCATTTATTTCATTATTTGAACAAAAAATGCTGCCATAATTTTATAATTCAATCCAAGATTTTTTATTTTAAATTAACGTTTTGTTAATAATTTTCTCTACTTCCATTTTATCCAAATATTATTTTTTAATCGCAAATTTAAATATTCTTTAATATTCTCAATTTTAAAATATTTTGTTTAACATTTAAATTAAAATGTAACAATTTTTTATTTGCGGGGGATATTTCTTATGTATTTCAAACTTAATAACTGTATATAATTTTATCGAGATTCCACTATCTTTTCAGTATTTCGAATTATTTTTCAAATAACATTAAGTGGTCATTTAAACCTTTTAGAAATTTTTACATTTTCTTGAACTTATCCAAAGTGGACCTCAGGGAAAGTATATTTAAATTTGGGAATTTATTGAGTTATTTAGATTATTAAACAATGGATTTAAATACTCTATTCATTTTTATATTTCTCTTTATATTGCTTTTTATTTCCTTTATTTATTTTACTATAAATAATATTAAGGGTTTTTTATATATTGTAAAAGGCTTCTTATATACATTAATTAATAAAGTAATCAATCAAAAATAAATTAAATGCATAAGTATATATATGTAGTGTATCTCCTTGTTTCCTTCCTTTTATATTTTAATTACTTAATTAATTAATTTATTTACTTTTTCATTAACTTAGTCTATAAAGAAGATTGTAAGCTATTTATTTACTTATTAAATATTATATTATTCTCATTTTTCACGGTAGTAGTAGCAGCAACAAACAAATAGTTCAAAAAAAAGAAAAAGTAACACTAGAAAAAGTGATATATAAAAAAATACCAATCTTATTTATTTCACAATAATATATATGGAATAAGAAGAAGACGAGCCCTTTGTAGATTAGTGTGACAGCATAAAATAGGGAGATTCTAGGTACGACAAATCGAGATAATTTATGTAAAATGATGGATGTTCCCACATTAATGATGCCCTAACTTAGTGTTTAAAAGCAACAGGAAATAAAGATTGGAGAAAATGTCAAGTAAAAAATAATTCTGCATATATTTATTGATATAAATAATATTTAATTCTTTTTTTTAAACATATTTTAATTTTTTAATTAAGAAAGAAACTAAAGACTTGGCTGAATGTATGAAAAATTAGCAGAAAGGAAAATGAAAAGTGTTAATAGTATAATACCAACACTCTATAATTTACCTTGTAAAATTAAATAAAAATCCTCAAAATTTAAAAAAATGTATTTACTTTTGTATACAAATTTATATAATAATGATAATTACTATTATTATGATGATAAACTAGGAGGTATTTTTTAGTGCAAATTGAAATTGAATTTATCACTTTAAAATACTTTATTTAAAAAAAATTACTTGTTATAAAAAGAATTCATTTGTAAGTTAAAAATTTTTTTGTAAATTTATAATATTATATATTAGTTAAAAAATACGTACTCCCCATTACTTAATTTCTGATTAAAATTATATAACTATTATAAACTAATAATAAATTAATAGAAGATCTTGATATAGACTACAAATCTAGCTTATATGTAGGATTTAATTATATAATTTCATTAATTTTAAATATTATTTGATCAATTCTTGTATAAAAAACCTCTATTTTTGTTGTTGTTATTATTATTACTATAACCATTAATTTTTTTTTTTTTTTTAATTTTAAAAAACTCAAACTCATTCAATGGCAAGTTTTTATAAGAACCGTTAGATTTCCAATGAGAAATCAAATTAATTTTAAAGCAAGACATTTTTACTCCTAATAATTTTAAAATTTTGCACTATTCAGGATTTAAGGGTTTTCCTTACTATGCCAATACGAAATCTTAATTTAATTAAATTTCTCCCATATACAAAGTGGTAACTAATCCAAGTTTTCTTAGGTAGGGTTCGATAGAATGAGAAAATTTAGAAAAAACATCACTTCCTGTTTACATTAAAAAAAGTATTTTTTATTGAATCATATTAATAATAATAAATAGTACCTTTGTTCAAAATAATTGTTTTTCCAGCAACAGTTCCAGCTTTAGCGAATTCTTCTACTTAGAATTCTTAAAAGTAAGCCTATATTTCTTTGGGGTCTCTACTGGTGAAGAAGAGTCCACATTCCCTTCAAGTCCTTCAGCTATTTTATAAGTATTGGTTTTAAAACTATCTTCTTCAGTTCTTCCCAAACCTATTTGCATGACCTAATTTTTTAATTAATATTTATAATTTCATTTATTTAGTATTTCTCAATTTCAAATATTTAGAAATAATTATTCATTATAATAAAATAAAGCATTATAGAGACTTTACCTTGTTTTTTCCTAAGAAGAATTTACTTTCTTTAAGTTGTTCTTGAATAGCTCTGAAAGGAACAGTTGTCATATTTTCATGAGAAAATAAGTATAAATGTTCGTATTTTTCTAAGCAAAGATGAATTTTGTTTACTAAACTTTCTTTATGTTCATTGGTTTTTTCTTGATTTATGTGGTTTTAACTACTTTTGCTCTTTTACTTTTAGGCATTTTATTTACAGATTACTTTTGACTATTTTTTATTTTACTTTTTGAACAAATAGTATTTTTCTTTTAATTTTTTTTTTTATTATAATTATATAAATTTATTATGTTCTTATTTTATTTTTTCTTTGAAATTGTTGTTTTGCAAAATTATTATTTTGACCTTGCCCCTTAAAATGCAAGCAAAAAAAACTCGATTATTTATGTAAAATATTAATAATATAAGGCCATCAGATTATCTGATTTTTTGGGCAATTAAACATGGAAAATATTAAACAAGAATTTTTTAATTGTCAGTTTTTAACAGATTTATATGTAGAATATTCCAAAAAAACGAATTTTTAATTTTAGTAATTTGATATATTGTTAATTATAATATACATGAATATTTCGCTTAAAAATTGTTTTATAAAGATTTATAAAGCATTTAATATTGTTATAAAAGAAGTATATAATAGGAGTTATAAACAAATATATTCATCATTTTTTCAAAAATTAAAGTAGTGAAACAGTAATATAGCGATTATGATGGTCGTTACCAACTGAATCCAACTTACTCTTTTCTTTTACTGTTCTATTAAAAATTTAGATTTAGATAATATATTTTTTGTTTTCTAATATTTTATATAAATGCTTACATTAATATTTTTAATTTTAAGTTTTAGCAATTTAATTTATTCTTTCAATTCTTGATTTTCTTTGCTTTAGGCTTCTAACTAGTTTTTCTATTAATAATAAAAACAAATTTTTAAAACTCTAAATTTCAATATTATAAATTACTAAATAAAACATTTATTTTACGTTTTTGATTATTTATTTTTTTTAATTTTAATGTTCTTATGAATTAGCCTTGTAAAGCTATATATATGTCGCTAGATCATCTTGCTGTTTTTGTCTCAACTGTGAATCATTCATCATATATACATCTTTTTACTATTATTATTACTACTATGACAATGATATATTGCTTTATTTCATTATTTCTAACTATGATTATGATATATTGCTTTATTTCATTGTTTCAAACTATTACGACGATTACAATTAATTCTGAGTGACAGTCTACATTGAAAGTTTCATGATATCTAGATTTTATAAAATCATAATAGGGAATTTTTATTTTTATATTATAAAATAATAGTTACCGGGCTTTTGCTCTTTTTCTTGCATTATATTTTATTAACTCTATTGTTCTAACTCTACATTTAAAACTTCTTCCTAAAATTAAGTTGTTTACAATTTTTTAAATATTTCACTCGCTTCTATCTTTTATAAAATATGTATTAGTATAAGCAAACTATTTTCTTAATTAAATAAACAATTAGTACATCTTATTCTGGAATTATTGCCGCTATTATTTTTAAACGTTCTCGCTTATATATTTCATTCTTTTAGTTTATTTATTAAAAAAAAGTTGGAAATTTATATATATATAACGTATAATAATTTATACTCCATTTTATAAAATATTTTATTTCGCAAAAAAATTTACTTCTTTCATTAGCTTTCTTGTTATAGACATACTTATAGTTTATTTAGGTTTAATTACTGCTAAATCAGGCTTGACTGAATAATTGTCCGGGTTTGTTGATCTAACCTATTTACATATTAAAATGATTATAAATAACCAACAAATAATCTCCGCTATAATTTAATGTTTACCTTGATAGCTATATTTTTGACTATTGCAGACTTTTAAGAGTAATTACAACTTCATAATGAGAGGGCTTTATGTTCAACAGTAATTTTTCTTTGCAAGATATTTCAACTATATTTCTAAAAATATTTTTTTTATTGCTAAATAAATTTAGCATAATTCTAGATATAATATATTTACTCCATGCTTGATTAATTTGGGTTTTTTTTATTTGTTTTTTGATATTTTAGATATCTTCAAATGGTTTGTAAAGAGAAAAATGTTTTTAGTATAAAAATTATAGTGTATTTATAGTATATATTTATAAAAATTTTTTTGTTTTAATAGTTTATAATGTTTTTATTTCTTATTATTAATATTATTACAAAATTGTTTTCATTGACAATAAATTCTCTATAATTATTAAGTGGAATGATTTATTAATTTCCGGGGACATAAAAAAACGTAGTTTTTATTTCGCATTACTATTGAGGTAATTTAAAAGTAATTACGTGCAGAGTGATTTCGTAATACCTATTTATATATTATCAGATTTATTGTGTAGTAAATCATATTTTTACTATTAATAAAATAGCTATGTTTTTATATAGTAATATGTTAAAGATAAGTCAAAAATTAATCTATTGGATGGATATTTAACATTATAAGCATTCCAGTATAAGAAAAATAAATACCTTGAAAATTTTATTAACATTTATTTATTTTATAGAAATTTTTATAATATTATTCATGATTTAAATATATACAAAAAATTAAAAATCTCCGCTCACAAGGCATTTTCATCGAAAATCATCATAAAGGTTTATAGAATATGCTCAATTACATTTTCCTACAACTAATCTAATTTATTATCTCTATTTAAAACTTAAATAGTTATTTTCTTGTCTGCCATCCAGTTTATCTTTATCAAAACATTGCTATTTGAATTTTATAGTTGAAGTAGGGAACCTAGTCTATATTAAGCAGATCCAAAGCTGTTTTCCTTGCTTTTGACTTCAAAATATCCTATTAAAAGTTATCGGATAAATCAAAATTTAAAATGAAAGTTAAGTAATTTACCAGCATAGAAATAGGCTATTAAATCGTGATGAGAGCGAGCCAACTAAGGATTTATACTTATTTCTTGCGATTTAAATATAGTGTGATTTAATAGAGACCAACTTCTTTTGAATTCAATTAAAGGAATGGGTTATGGCTACAAATACTTAATTAAAACGACAGGAATTGCTATTTTTCGTTATATTAACTAATTCTACCACCGATATTAAATTTCTCCTGCAATCAGAATTATTTTTTTAAGTAAATAATTTTTATTTTTTAAATATTAAGTAAATACCAAATAAAGCATGGAAAGGAACCTGAGTAAAATCAATAATTAGTTCTTAGGATAAAAATTCTCTTTTGGGAACATAATCTAAAGTTACTTGGGCTTTATCCACATTTTTAAACTTTCTTTGAGCCCGCTATCGTAATCAATTTGAAATTGAGTTAAGTCAAACCCGGTCTGGTTTTAGAAGGATATATCAATTTTTAAGTATGCTTTGTCTTTCAAAATTGTAGGTCACTAGATTATATTATTTGCAAATGGTCATCATCATACAAAACAGAATTTTACTTTAAACAAGATTTCTTGAAATCTGTTAAATTATGGCAATTCTGCAAATAGTCAAAGTATTTAGGATTGTAATCTGAAGGAATTAAAAAATGTTGAAAAAAAAAAAATTTTTATTTACAATTTATAAAATAAAAATACAACAACTAAAATTTACTAATTTGAAATCCTTTTAATTATTTTTGCTTTATTGTGTTTTGTACCAGCACATTGGTATATCTTGATTACTAATTAGGCTACAGGTAATTACTAAGGTTATTACCAACATTTTAAGTCTGAAATAAGTTCTACATACTTCCAACAGGTTTAGATTAACATATATTTGCTGCAGAAGTAGTATTTGCCATCTTGTTGCTCAAATTTAAAACTTCATTTAAATCATCCATTTTTTCCACGTTTCTTTAGTAGTATGGCTCGAAAATTTTTAACTCTTTCGTAAATCTTTTTTCCTCCCTTGCTTGTGGCAATATTATTTGTATTATTTTCATTAGAAGACAATGATTATTTGTTAAAAGTAGGATCAATATTCAGTTTTTTGCTTTACTGCTGTTGCTAAGTTCCAGCTGATTTTAGTTCTTCTTCTTCCTCCTCTCCTTCTTCCCCAACCAATTCTGTTTCAATATTAATATATTTCTTTTTATGAACCAAAATTAACAAAATATATATATTTATATATTACATCTAATTGTGTCTAAGTCTTACTAAGATGTTCTTTTTTTGCTATCTTTAGTAACTTAATTGTTCTCCGTATCTATTTAGCCTCCAGATCTAATTTACTCCAGCAAATCGTCAATTTTATTTTGCTTTTCTACGATTTGTTTTTTTGCCGAATAAAGATTTTCTGTCAATTTAATATGCTCCTACTCGAAAACCCTCATATCTGAAATAATTTTACTTTGATCTTAAAACCTTCCATTAGAAACATTAATAAACAGACTCTAAATTATGAAAAACATTTTAATGTAGATACCTTTTTAGTAATTTTAAGCGATTCAGTAAGCACAGTTTTTTCTTTGTGGAGCATTTGAATTTCCGCCTATTTTTTATCAATCAATTCTAGTAAATCTTTTTCATTTTGATTTCCCTCTTTTAAATGGTGTGTTTAAATAAGTTGGTTCTTTTCCTTAATCACAATTTTTAATTGGGAAATTTCGCTCTCTTGCAACTTATTAACTTTTCTTACCTCATTTACTTACTCTTTAAGCGTTTGTAATTCTTAATTGTGGTGTAACTACCCTATTTGTGATTGGGTAAGATCCTTCTTTTTTTGCCCACTTTTGTTTCCTTGCGAAGATACATCAAGTAGACTGCCTTATCAATTTAAGGTAAAAATAAATAAAAAAAAAACACAAAAATTCAATTTTTTGAATTAAATCTCAATTACTCGGCTGGTGATTGATTTCTAATAATTGCAACTAATTTTGTTCTCTCATTTACTGCAATTACTCACCCTTTTGATTTATCTAGTCTTGCAATTGTGAGTTGTGCTTTTGCACCATAATCAATTTATTTTTATAGAAATCCTTTTCATTAGAGACGATATTTAATGTATGTTGTAAATCATTTTTAGCTTTTCCATCAATTTAGCTCTTATTTCCAAGGATCTATTCCTACTACTGTTATTGATTTTCTAAATGTCTAAAACTGTCTTCCTATTGAAAGTCAGAAGCTTGCTATTACTCATTATGTTGTGACTAAAAATAGGGTTTTGGCTTGACAAGCGTATAGTGGATGTCTTCATCGGGCTGAGAATATTGCTAAATGGGCTACGACTGCTAAATCTAATTGCTCATGGTTAAGGGCTGAAACTTCTCATTTGATGGAGAATGCTATCTGGTATTAAGCTTAATGGGAGCAGTGGAAAAATTTTCAGTTCTTGCCTGTACATATTAACTCGATTGCAAGTTAGAAAATGATTGTTTAGGTTGTTTATCATCTAAACTTTATGTAGAAACCCCTTACATTTCATTATATTTTTCTATTTTTTTAATTTATTTGATAACAATATATTAATATATAGCTATAATTACATCCAGGCTATAAAGTAGTTTTATTGTTGCTGTATTACTTTTCTTGACTTTAGTTTATAAGAGAAATGGGTTTTGTTTAATTCAATTACTGTTTATGTTCTTCAACATCATAAACTAAATTAAAAAAAATAAATAATTAAATACAAATATTATATTAAAAGTATGGAAAAAAATATGGCATTTATTTACATTCTTCCTCATTTTGATAGGAACTCATGTTTTTTTTCTAATTGAAAGGAATTTAATTTTGTGATTGTAATTGTGATTGTGATTATTGTGATTATTTTATTTTTTCTTGTTTTTGAAGTTCTTGTTATTTCTATTGCTACTCCAATAACTATTTTTATTTTTCCTATTCCTAGAGGGCTTCTTATTTCTTTCTTTCTTCCTCTTATTGCCTAGCTTTGCGTTCTTATTCTTATTTTTGTTTTTATTCTTATTCTATTTTTATTTTTCTCAATCGCTCTTCTTCTTCCTATTGTAACTTAATCAATTTAGATCTCTCCGCCATCTCTTTTCTTTCCTCTTCCAATTCCAATAGTTTTTTTTATTTTATTTTTTCTAACTCTTCCATTTCCTTTTACTTTTTTATCTATTCCTGCATCTCTTACTCCTTCTTTTTCTATTCTTAAATTTCCTTATCTTTTTTTATTTTTTCTTGCTATTCTGTTTCTTATCTTATTTTTTCCTTTTATTCCTACTCTTATCTTAGTTTTTCTTGCTATTCTTTTTATTATCTTAACTTTTCTTATTCTTCTCTTTCTTGCCTTTTTTTTTATTCTTCTAATTTTTAAGAAATTTCCTCTTTCCTATAGTCAATTATAATAAACTATAAATATGAAATTTAAATAGAAATAATTATTTATTATTTACTCGGACAAATTTTTTATGAAATAGTATTATAATCGCTTCGAGAAGACTACTAATTGTCTACATTTTTCTTTGACTCTTCTTAAGTATCTTTACTTTTATAAGAACTCTATTTTTATTTTTAACTTTCTTCACTCTATTCAGCTTGGTTTCCAGGGGTTTCAGATATAATGTTCATGGTTTCGTGCAGTTATAACACACTTAACCTAAATTTATCTTTAAGAGAAAAAATTAAAGTAAAGTAAATTTATTTATTTATTTAAAATTTGACTATTACTATAATCAATTTTTTTTCTTTGAATTTCTTAACCTATTCATCAAAATCTAATAAATATTGCTATTACGCTAACAGATTTTCTATGATATCTTCCG
This sequence comes from Miamiensis avidus, assembly GCA_037039885.1. Classification (NCBI taxonomy): domain Eukaryota; phylum Ciliophora; class Oligohymenophorea; order Philasterida; family Glauconematidae; genus Miamiensis; species Miamiensis avidus. The sequence continues at coordinate 35,410 of JAWVGU010000028.1, forward strand.
TTATATTATCGAACTATTCATCAAGCACTTGTTCTATATATTAAGAAATATCATAAAAAAACGCATCAACTTATTCCATAGATTTCATATCCATCTAAGTTTTGTTTTGCATTAATGAGTTGTGCAGTTATTTCTTCATTTTTTCTAATTCTTCTAAATATTATTAAATTTCTGATTCCAAATCGTTGCCACCCCCTTCTTCCTTAATATTTTACTATTGAATTTATTTGCTTTGCTTTTAACTTTATTCAGAAGGTTAGATTGTTTGCTACTGTGTTGGCGCTTTTTAAGCTTACTTTTATTAATAATCTTAAACAAATTTTTCATATTTCGGCTTATTTGATTAATACATTTTCTGATCTAATTCTGAAGTAAAGAAGCTTAGTTTCGAAGGAATTTTTATTCCTTGCAATAAAAGTTTCTTAAACGTAGTTACAAACCTACTTTCTTTTCCAGAGTCAATGGTAGAGGGATAGTAAAAAGACCACATCATTAAACACTCCTGAACCATTACTAAAACAGTATTGCAAATGGATTTTAAATTACTATCTTGATCATTTTCCATGTTAAATTGCTTATATACTTCTTATTTACTTGCCAGTCTTACCTTAATATATTTGTTTTCAATTTATTTTTTAAATATAAATGTTACTTTATAATTATATATAAATTTTACAAGATTATCTAGGAAACTCTCTTCTATTTAATAAATGAATTCTTTGTTTCCCGTTACAGAACTATCTCTTATTAGTTTTAAAGCTAGTAATCTTTACATTGGGGGAGCTTTCTTGTCAAATATCACATCTGGACATAAGGTGAGTATTAAAAACATTACTTCTATATCATTTTTTTGTAATGCTTCTATATAGTTTTTATAGTCTTATTTATAAAGATTTTTTTCAGATATGCATCTCAAAAGCCTTTCTTCTTCTGATGATCTTGACATTGTTTAATAAATATTTTTATATATATATCAATAATTTATCCTAGTATGTTTATAAAAAAATTCTTCTTTATATTAAAAAAATAAAAATTATTGGTGTTTCTTTGATTATTAGAAAATAAGGATTAATTAGTTATTATTATTTTAAGTATAATTAGTTTTTATTTTAATAGAAATTAACTGTATTTATTGTAAATTATTAAAATTCTTATTTAATAAAATTACACTAAAATTATATCGCTTAACTAAAGGAATAATATATTTGAGATATTTATATAATATTCGGTGAATTAATATAAATTATAATTATATTAATACTGTAAAATAGAAAATATAAATTACCTTAATAATCAATATGAACAAATTACTTATTATCCTAATTATATTATTATTATAAATATATATATAATTTTAATTTCTCTTTTTCATAGTTTTTATTTAATCAACTAATAGACTTCTATAATTATTAGTAATAATTACTAATTAATATAAAATTCTTATATTAAAATTATAAATTATACCAATATATCGTATACTTATATTATTTACATAAAACAAACAAACAAATCTAAATTTATTTTATTTAATTACAACAAGCAATTATAATTAGAATAATTCATATTATATTTATAATATTAATGCAAAAACATTTCATTATAAAATAGCTTAACTTTATTTACTTAATAATTTTTTATAGATTAGTTTTTTTTTTATTATTAGTATATTAATTAATACTAATATTTAATTATACAGACCATAGGTTACTAAATGAATTATAAATAGTAAAAGCTATTAAATCTAGGAAATGGATCAATAAAATAATATGGCCCAAAATAATTCAACTAACAATGAGGAATAGAACTCATTTTACGGTAGTTCTTAAAACAGTTTAGATGCAGAAAAAGCAAAATCAAAACAATAAGTGAATGAATAAAAAAGCTGTTTATTACTAATAGCTTTTTCATCTTTTGTTTTATATTCAGAACTGGGGTTTTTACCCGCCAGTGCTCGTCTGATTATGAAAAATGTCGATATTGGAATAATTTTATTTTCACTATTGGGAGGGGCTAGTTTTTTAGGAGTTGCCATATCTTCATTCTTCAGCCCAAAATTATTTATGAGCAAAAGGTATTTTTAAGCTCTTTTGACTATAAAATAAATATGTAATTATTCTCTTAATGCTATTTTAATTCCATTTTTTGGTTTAGATTTAGTACAAAACATATACTACTAACTTGCTATTTTTGTCTTTCTCTTGCTTAAATAGGATTTGCATTTTCTCCTGGATGGATACTTAAGTATAGTTTCCGAGTTATAAATGGGATATTCTACGTAATTTTAAAACAAATTATATTAGTTTTTTTCTATAAATTTACCAATTCTAAGTTAAAAAATGTTGAAAATACTTACTACTAAATTATATAATAGGGACCTTTAATTTCTTATTTCGGTATGAGAATTCGATTATTTTCTGGATAATTTTACTAAAAATGGCTTTTTATTTATTATTTTTCTAACTCTTTGGGATTTCTGTCAGGATTTGTTGTTTCTTACTTGACTTCATATGAAGATTATAATAAAACAACAGTATATAATTTCATATTAAATGAACGACCATTTATTAATATTTTTTAATTCTGTACAGATTTAGTGGCAATTTTTAGGACATGGAATTTGTGTTCTATTATTAGGTATTTGGACTTGTTTTTAAGACAGATTCGATTTGGATATAAGTTATTTGATTCATATAGTTAGAAAAGAAATATAATTCGATGAAACTATAGATTAGCCAAGACTAATGAAAAGACAACCTATTAAATTTTAAAATCAATAGGATGAATTTTTGCAAAAATTAGCGAAATAGCAGAGAAAGTTTCATTTAAAATAAATGGGAAAATATGGCGGATTTAACTTTTTAACCAAAAAATTATTTACTCATAAAGTACATTTTTTTTACTTCTTTTATATTAAAAAAGAAGATATTCTTTTATAATTAAAAAATCTTACTATTTCTAGATTTATTTATTTTCTTTGATGCTTAATTGCTTAAAAATTTAAATACAGTACAATATTTAATTTTGGATGTAATACACTTTAGTTCACATATTAGGATATGAGTCGCTATAAGCATTTTTTATAAGTGTTTCAATTTTCATAGTAGGGTTAATTCTAGGATATACAATTGGTATATATATTTATTATTAATATTTTATTTATTTATTAGTTTTAGCGTAAAACAAATAATTAACTTTGAATAGGATTTTTTATTTAAGATAAAATTAATTTAAGAGCTAAGAGAAATGTATATTTAACAATAATTCTTTTAAATTTAAGTTTCATCAACATATTAGTATTATGCATTTTGGTAATATATTAAATTATTAAAACAATTAATTTTAACCTAATAATATATTTTGGAACAAAATAATTTTAATATGATGATTAGGTAAGTATAGATAAAATAAGGAAAATATAAATTTGTATTTAGCTAGCATTAACTCTAGCCGCCAATTGCGCGATATATCCTTTTATTTAGGGGTTTATTCCATCCTAAATACCTATGTATATGAAAGTATTTTCTATCGGACATTCTACTTCTATTGAATATTTTTTGGATATCAAATTGCACCTTTTATTGGAATGATGTATTAATTGAAAGAAGATAGACTTACTTATAATTTTGTCGTGTTGACATTTATTTCATTTTTACTCGCATTGCTCTCACTTCTTTTCAAAGGATTTATAAAAGTCAATTTTGACAGATGTACATTTTAAAATGACCATTAAAACATAGTCGTTGAAAGAAATAGTAGCAGCATTATGTACTATATTAATAAAGCTAAAGAACCTGAATAATAGTAGCCTGAAAAAGAAAATTAGCAAGGTGTGAGTACTAAAAAATCTAAATATTATATTAAAAAATAAGAAAAATAATAAAAAGATGATGATTCTGATAATGATTTTTAGGACTATTAGGATGACTATGACTGCTAAAATGGTTAGGTCATGAATAGTGTGAAAAGTAGCATTAACGAACCCATTCTAAGTAAATAAAACAATTACCTTTGACAATATCTACTGCCCTACTACTTTTTTATATATTATTATTATATAATATTGATTTTATATGAATATTAATAATAAAAAGAAAAAATATATTACTAAAATAAAATATATAAGTATATAAATATTTTGTTTTTTAAAAGGAAAAGATTTATAATAATTAAATTAAAATTTTATATTTAGAATTAAAATATTTTAAACTGTATACTAACGTATATAAATTACTTCACTCTATTTTTTTAACAATAATTATAAAAATTTTTCACATAAAAGATTATATTAACTTTCCTGTATTCAAAGGAGAGAAAGGATCACATATATACCACATAATCAATTCATTTTTTAAATTAACGATTTTAAATCATCAAGTATTATACTTTCGCCCTAAATTTAATTAAAATACTAAATTTATACATCTATTTAACTTTAAATATTACTCTTAAAGGCTACTATGTGAAATAGGATATTTAGCGTTCAAGAATTTAATTTTACTATTAATTTTCTTAGAAAGTAACATTGTAAGACTTTTAAACGATTTCAAATTTTGTTATTTCATTTGTTAAATTGCATTTTTCTAAATCAAATATTTTAATTTTCATTATTTTATGTGTTTTTATAATAAATATGATTTATTTTTACACAAGATAGCTGATTTTTTTAAATACTTATTACAGTGTCTTTCATTTCCTACGGAAATTTATTTTATATTTTTTGTAATTATTCGGAATAAAAAATAGGATTTAAAACAACTGCTGATTCATAAAACTCCAAATCAATATAACTTTCACTAAATTAATATTTTTATCCCTTTTATATTTCTATTTAAAAAAATTTAGACTTAACATGATTGCTCATCATAATTGTTTTTAATGATGTGTATAAAGCAGGTAAAATTGATAAATATCCCCTAAATATGGCCTTTTTGAATCCTAAATAACGCGTTAAAAACAGACATTGTGTCCTAATTTTTTAGTCATGGATAATTGTTAATCTAACATATTTTAAAAGTCTGACTGTGGTACTAAGATTCATTAGTTTTTCAATATCATTTGATTATAAAGCTTCTATATATAATATCATTAAGGGAAAATTAACATATATTTATATAATTTTAATATATTAAGATGTATACTTAATCCTTCTTCTATGAATAATACAGCGCATGCTTAGAAATTTTGTTAACATAATAAAATTAAAAATTATTAATTTATTGATGATAGAGAGCTGTATTATGAAAATTCTTTTTTTAGCAATTATTCACTTGGGATTTCTGTTTAAGAAGATTGGTTCATTTGAATCAGCATTTTATTGAAAAATTACATATTGGAAAGTGAATTTAGCACAGAATAACTCTTATTCACTAGTGCTCTTTTAAATACAATTTTTTTCAATAGTTAAATCTATTTTGAATTAAAAATCTAAGCCACACTGTATGCCATATATACTTTGTCAGCCTTTATTAGTTAAACGATTGCACCTTCAATATCGTGGACTGACAATAAAATGCTAGCTGCAAGTAAAGGCTGGTCTATTTTATTAAAAATTTATTAAATTATGCCAATATTTTTTTATATTGGAATACTTACTTTCCATTAATTCTTTTTAAGAAGAAATTTTTGCAATATTCCAAATTTTGTAAAAGTTTTAAAGGGGGCTAAATTTATTAGATAGGGAATTTTATTCCTATTTACAATTTTAATTTAACTACATGTTCGATTGTTAGTTATTCATAGAAAGTAATAGCCAGGCATCTTAATACTAATGCTACTCTAATTTTATATTAATAATTTCATCTATCTGATTTGTGGCCATAAGTAAATTGATGGAGTTCTATACGTATTTTAGTTTTTAATCATTAGACATATTAAATTTCTAAAATATAAGATTACTGAATTTGAATTTCTATCTGCAAGGTTTTTTTATGTGTATTTCAACATCAATTATCTCCAATATTCTAAAGATACGATGGGAGCGTAGATTAAAGCTTATTCCCATTATCCGATTTAAACCATTATATCACAGTACTTTTTAAAATTTCCCATTTTTACATAAGTATCAGCTGCCACAACTAGCCTTTCTATTTGTGTTAGTTATTACAGCACTTTAGATGTGGGATCTTCTAAATTCTATGCATATTATTCCATACTGGATTTTAAAGAGTTGATTTCAACTATTTTTGAATTAGGACTTTATTGTTTCTCATTTTTCAAGACTTCTTAAATGTGCCAAAATTCTTCCTAATACTCATTAGTCTAACATTTAGAAAGTTATAAAACAACTTTATTAATTTTATTTTAATTTATGATTTTACTTAATAAAAATCTAATATATTTTTAAAGTTTTTTAATGAATTTAGCTTTTATTTATCTAGATTTTTAACCAATAAATTGCTTTAATCTCCAACAAAAATACACTTTTCAGCTACCTCTAGTCTATATTATTCATTAGACATAATCTATAAATAATTTTATTTTTAAAGCATTGTATTAAACTTTTCAATTAAACAATTACCACATCTTATGATACTATCTATCCAGTAATATTCTCTGGATTTATAAGCGCCTATAAAAAAAAGATTCTGCAAGCTACTAAAATTACCACTAACGTATCGTATTATCTCTTGAAACAGAATAGTAAACAAAAGGTCTTTCTATATGAAAGGTTATTCCATATATATCTTGAGAGTGTGCTGAAGAAGAAAAAATGCACTACCTTGTATAAATATCCCATAGTTTAAAAGTGCTATCCCAACTACCGCTTGCTATTATATTGGGTAATTCTGTGTTCCTATATATATTATATTTTATATTGAGTATTATAATAATCTTTTAAAATTTACCATATTAAACTCCTTATTTTATTAGTGTGGCTATAAAATTAATAAAAAATAAATAAAAAATAATCCTATTTGTTAAACATATTTTTTTAAATACCCTGTTAATTATTATAGCTCTGGTTTTTAGCTTTAAGTATCAAAAATATTATTTCCAATACTAATTATTCCATCATCTCCTGCGAAGGCTATCATATCTTGAAAATAGGGATTCCATTAAACACAAAAAATAGAGGAATCCACATTATTTTAAAGTGTTAAGAGAGTTTAATATTTTTAAATCCCTTAAGATAAATCAATAATTGATAAAACTCCTCGATCTGTTCCGAAAGCTAGAATATTTTATTTTTTTGGATGCCATTAGACTCCAACTATATTGCTTTCAAAGCTTAAAAACTGTTTATTTTTTATACTTATGTGCTTATCACATAATTCTAAAATCCATCTAATCAAAATTATTTATAAAAATGTCTATACTATAAATAACTATATTCAAAACATATTTTGTTCTTACAACTTGTTTTCTTTAGAAGAGGTAATGATAAAGTTTGGGTTTTACTTACTCCAATCTACTCTTAAAATCCCTCTTTGCAATCTATAAATATATATTTATATTTTTTGAATATTTTCTGAAATTAGTCATATTTACCCAATCTATTGAACATTAATGCATTAATTTAAATGCTAATTCCAAAATAATATTTAACCCATATTAGTACTAGAAATCAGTATACCTTCATATACCGGCGACCATCTTACTTAATATTAAAAAAAATATTCTGTTGATTAGAAATATTTAAAACTTCTATAGAATTGGTTGGAATTTTTAATGTTTTTAAACAATAATTCTTTTCTATATTCCATAATTTTATTGTTCCATCGAAAGAAGCTTAATAATATTAAAAATTAACTCCTAAAAAAATTTTTTATTAAATCTGTTTACATGTTGCAATCACATTTTTATCATAAGGGGAAGCAGTTACATCGAAAATCGTGTCAGAATGTCCAGGCTGCGTTGAAAATACTAATTTGTTAATTGTTTAATTAAAACAAGTCACTTAACCATTAGCAAAAGAGATAAGAAACATTTCATTATTATTTGGTCCCAAATAAGGTATCATATTTATTATTCCATTATCTCCCAATTTAATGGTATCGATATGATTTTTTAAATTCGTAGACCACAATTTTCCCAATTAGCTAGATATTCCGTAAGTGATAAATTCTATTCATAATTTTATCTAAATATTTATCTGAAAAATCTTATTTATTGATTACTTCCTTGTTATAAACTCCAGCAAAATGAGAGGGGGAAATAATTTTAAGATTCAAATTGAAATATAACTGTCATATTCTGCGTGTCTACCATAAATAACTTCCCTCCTTTATACAAAACCAATGCGTAATTTTATTCTCTTATATCAAATTTGCATTCTAATATCCATTCCTATAGAATTTAAAGCTATTTATTGTTCTTTCTAACTAAGTCATAAATGTATATAATTCCTAAATTATCCGAAAATAAGATCTCCTACGAAATATTACAATCAGAATAAATAGTAATCAATATAAGCTTAAAATTACAAAAATTCTCATACATTTTATAAATTTTAGTCTAAACTTGTAATTTATTAGCCTTCTGACTTATATAAAATTTGTGGATCTTTAAATCTATCAATTTATCTTAAATTTCCATCCTATTTAAAATTAGAATTACTTACTAATTTATTTATACAATTGTTAACATATTTCTTTACACTACAGCCAATAAATATCTAATCTTTTGATGTCAAACTCCATTGAAGACATACCCCTACTGATTATAACAAAAATTCAAATTTGACTTTTTCTTAATTAAAGCTAATCACTTAAATTGTTGAATTTCTTGTAGTGACAGCAATTTAATTTATATCATTTTTATTCCATGCACCTGCAACAATTATACAATCATTTGTTGGGATTATTTTTTCTATTTAATAATTGTTTAAAACAGAATAAAGAAATATATTGCTTGTCGAAATATAACCAACATATCCTTCATTTATCAGTAGGTTATTTTTAAACCACAACGAACACCCAGCAGGTATTATATTAGTTTATTGCATAGTTTGTTTTAAATTGTTTAATTAAATTTTTTGTAAATTATAATACCAAATACTCTTCACAAATATTTAAATACAATTTACTTAAATAACAAATGAAACATATCAAATCAATATATAAAGTTAAAATAATTCTATTTTATCAATTATAAATAATATAATATCATAATATACTTACTATGTAAGTTTCATATATATATTTTTCAAATAACGAAAAAAAAAGTCAGCTACTTGAGAGTTTCGCTCTCTCGGCCTTACGCTTACTAGGCGTACGCTCTACTACTGAGCTAAAGCAGCTTTGTTGGTAGTTTTTATTTTTCAATTCGTTTCTTTTATAAATTATCAAATTTTTATTAAATAACTGTTAATTCAAAAAATTTACATACATGAAATTCTGTTTAGGTAAATATATTCTATAATAAATATACTAAACTCGAAAATAAATATACTTGCTATTAGATGCAAAAATATTTAATAATTATAAGATAATCTTTCTGGTAATGAATATTATTAAATCTATTTGTATTTAATTTATTTATGATAATAAATAAAAAAACAAAAGGAAAAATATAATATTAAAGTGACAGAATCTTTTAAAAAAAATAACTTGGAAAATGAATCACCCAAGATATTAATAAAAAACTACATAATTAAATGCATATAAATCTTCTGAAAAAACAGCATAACCAAAAAAAAAATTTAAATTAATGATTTCTATAGATACAGCCAAAATAAAGCATTATAATTATTAGAAGACCTTTAGATTCCAATATAGTTGCATTATAATATAAGCAGTTTGTAAAAGATGATTTAATAATAATATTAAATTTGATCAAATAATAATTTTTAAACAAAATTAGAGATATTGATGGAATTTCTTTTATCCCTAATAATTAATTTACTGCTTTACTCTATAGTATAATTGAATAATCCATACTTAATAAAGATATTGAAATTATTCTATAGCTGATAGAATTCTGTTAAGATAATAAAGATAAATCTATTTTTTCATCTGTTTAATAAAGAGATATATAATTCTCAATATAATTAACTTTACAACTATTAGTAAATATTAAAAGTTTTATGGAATAATAGTCAATTTAATAAATTAAGATACAGTAGTACTTGGAAGAAGAAGTTTTAAAAAAAAATAAATAAAAAATGGTTTAGAATATATTTTGAGATCAATATTATATTAATATTATCAATAAAGTGAAAAAGAATCATATTTTTTAGAGAAATTAAGTTTCCAATAATTTTCAAACACTTAATAACATATTTATTATAATTATATTTCAAAATACTTTTAAAGGAAAATTATAGTCTTAAAATAAAATAAACATCACCTTAGATTCGAAGATAATTACCCTTTTGAAAATAAATAAAAATTATTATAATATCCAACAATTTATTTTTTAGATTTAACAGAAAACGATCTTTTACTTTATAAATACTATGCTTCAATTCGAAAATATTTTATTATTAATAGAGATTTGGATGTTGAAAATTAAGCAGGGTCTTACTAGTAAAATAGTTTAAGGGAGCCCGTATAAAAACAAGTTTCTAATTTTAAATTTTAAAAATAATAATATGAAGATTAAAAGTAAAATGATTATCATAATTAAATAGACAAATAATTAAAAAATTATTCAGAAAATAGAAGATAATAATTATAAGCAAATGAATAAAAACAATATAGTACTTACAAAGAATGTGTTATATGTAAAAAATAATGTATTTCCACACATGGATTTATAAATTCTATATGTAATCATTTAATATGCTAAAAATGCTTACATTCTAAATAATAAGAAAAAATTTTCAAGATTATTAATATTGTTTCAATAAATATTGCAAATATTAACTAGATCTTTATAAATTAGAAGAATATTTAATGAGGTTGCTAGATTTTAATTTAATTTTAATTTAATTTATTTTTATTTACAATTTTAAATATTTTTGTATAGTTAATCAGTTAGTATATCTAAAAATGATCAAAAAACTAAATTAATAAAATGTTCGTCTAATTATTGCTAAGAAGAAAATGAAATATAACTGCAGAAAGATTAAACAGCTGAATATTTTAAATGTTCAAAATGTAAACAAGCAAATTGTTTAAAGCACAAATAAATGTTAGAAAAATGTTTTTGCTACTGTCCGATATGTCTATCTGAAAATCTAGAATCAAAAAATACAAAAAAATATGTAAGAAATGTTAAGTAGCGTTGTGTTTAGAATGCCAGTTCTATTAAAATAATAATAACAATGACAATAATTACTTAATTTTATGCTAACCCTGCAAAACATGTTAAAAAAAATATGAGAAATAGATAGATTTAATAAATAATACATGTAGCCTATGTTTAGCTAATTTAAATAATTAAATTTTATAAAAAAATACTAAATGTAAACATTTCATATGTAAAGGATGTGTGTTTAATTAAATCGAAAACTAACAATAAATATAATAGTAAAGCTACTACGCATAAAGCTAAGCTAAATATGGAAGCAATAAGAAAGATATATATGAAGAAATAAAGAAAAAAGAAAGTACATGTTTGTTTTGTTAGTTATGAAATAATTTTTAAAATAAATTTAAATTAAAAATTTATATATATAATTGATTGTAATCTTTATTCTCTTCCTTTTCTTAATAATTATATTATTATTCTTCTTCCTATTTTTTTCTTGTTTTCTTTCTTCTTGTTTTATTTTAATTTAATATAATAATTTACAAATACTAATACTCAGAATAATAGTAAAAACCATACAATATTAACAAAACATCAAAAAATATGAAACCAGCTCAAAATGATTCATAGAGACCGAGAGAATTTGCAAAAAAATTAATGATGCACAAATTTCATCCAAAAGGTATTGATCCCTTTAGAAAAAATGAATTTCCCACATTGAGAGAAATAGCAATTGAAACTGTGGCTAAAAACTTTTCATTATATCCTGATTTAATTCCTTATAAAGAAAATTAAGTATATATTCCAATAAGACAAGAAGAATAAGAAATAGTAATAAAATAAAGATTTTCATTTTTATTTAATAATGCAATTTCATGCTTAAAATAACATAAATATATTAAATAAGATTTCAATTATAATGTCATATATTTATTTTAGATAATTTCTAAAACAAGTACCAATCTACCAATTACTGTAAGTGCAGTTCATATTAATTAAGAATCATATTGGAAAAGGGCTTGTCTAGATAAATGGTAAAATAGTCAAAAAAGCATAAATTTAGAATTACACGGTCTTAGTTGGAAAGTGGCATATTTAGAAAGATATATTTAGGGTATTTTATTATTTTTCAGTTATTTATTTTCATAAAGTCTAGTTATTATTTTATCTAAAAAAATTATTAAAACAATGAAATGTTTTAATTTATGCGTTTTCTTATAATTTTTAAAGAATATTTACAAAATGATGATGGATCATCTCACGAAAAAATGAAATTAGAACTAAAGGCAGTTTCTCACTGGATTCACACTTTAAATTTATCAAATATGAAAACCAGCTTAGACATGGATTTCATCACTAAGTCTTTACCATTACTCACATCACTCACACTAACCTATGGAATGAAAAATGTAGGAACAGATGAGTTATTTCCCATCGATAAAAAGGAGTAACTCTAAAATATTAATTTGGTATTATTTTTTTTTTAATTTTTATATATCTACCTTTCTTTAGGATTTTCATAGATAAAATTTGGGAATAAAGTTGTCCGAAGCTGCAAATTTAGGAGAAGCTATAAAAAATTCAACAAACTTAGTAAAATAATATTTTTATTTAGATAAAAGCATACTAATATAATTTGTATTATTAGCTCCAACTATCTTTGCCTGCAAATATGATTGATGATGATTTACTTAGATTCGTAATGGCTGGAATTAATATGAATATAAGTTTAATAGAAATAAATTTATCCCATAATAAGATAGGGGATTAGGGGTATATTTATAAATATTACCTTTTATTGTATACATTATATTAAATATATTAAAAAAAGAGCAAGAAGAATAGCTAAATTTTTGATGAGAAATGAAATTTTGATGTATTTAGATTTGTCAAATAATTAAATTGATTATGATGGTTCTCGTTACATAGCACAGGCTTTAAAAATAAATAAAACTTTGCAAAATTTGAATTTAAGCTTAAACAGCTGTAATGACAAAGCTGGTATGAAATTCTTTAAAGATTTAATGATGAATAGAACTTTGGAATATTTAAATGTTTCCGGAAATTAATTCGGATATTAAACCGCAGTAAAATTAGCAGAATATCTAGCTCCTCCCTGCACATTAAGAGTACTTTTAATGGGAAATAATAATTTCGGCGATGACTGTTATGACATATTGAGAACAGCTTTAAATACTAATTATAATTTATAGAAATTAGATATTAAGTAAATTTATTAAATTGCATTAGATTTATAATATACTCATTTTTTATAAAAAAAGAGGATGCATATTTTCAAGAGACCTAAATTAGACCGAATAAAATATAGTATTGCAGTAGTAAGCAGAAGAAGAATAAAGTGACTAATTATAATAATATAGAGAAAATCCGATAGAAAGGCACTTAAGTGAAGTTGTCTTGCAAAAACACTTCACGAAATAAAAGTTGCATTTCGTTGATGAAGAAGAATATTATTCCAAAAAAGAATTAAAGATAACTAAGATAAAAAGAGTAAAACATAAATTTAATAATTGTTTCGAAAATTTAATTATATATTTATAATTAAAAATTATATCAGAAAAATAAAGCACAATCAAGAAGGAAAAATCTACAGTTTAAAAGTGAAGAATGCAACATAGAATTCTTTTTTTCATTTTTATAATTTATAAAATATTACTAATAAAATATACTATAAAGAATCGGCAAATATCATTAACATTTATGTTGAGTAATTCTTATATTATCAATTTATTTTAACTATAATAATTCCATAAAAACTTCTAATAAAAATATCAATAAAACTAATATAAGAATTTAGCATATATCATAATATAATAGAATTAATAATATAATAAATTGTAAAAGTTATAATAAACGAACAATGAAAAAAAGTAAAGATAATATTTATTATTCTCCCCAAAAGAAGAAAGAACAATAGATTCCTCTGCTAAAAGGTTAAATACAGAATTTTCCAATTCATCTTCGCATCTTGGAAAAAAACAAGAATTATTTTTGTAAAAATAGCAATAATATTTAAAAGAATTGATATAAAAAGAAAATAAAAGTAAAAGATAATAGAGAAAATTTTATTCAATGATAAAAAAGCCGCTTGATTTTAATTCTTTTATCAAGTAAGAAGATTCACTAGTTTATGACAGACAAATGAAAGAAAAAGTAGAAAGGTTATATTAAAATATATATAATAAATTATAATATTATTCAGTAATATTTTGTTTTGCATATAAATGACAATATAAAATTTTAAAATTATAGACTTAAAAGTAGTAGACAATCCTATATGGTTCATTTAAAAACTGAAGATCAAAATTAATCTAGATAAGTGAATATATAATCATCTGGACAAAATACATTTTTTCCTACACCAAAAAACCAAAATATTTATCACATTCAAAGCACTCCACGAAAAACAATACCTATATTAAATAAATAAGATATTAAATTTACACAATTTGCTAGTAAACCTGGTTAAGAATAAAAATTGACAAAGAAATGAAAAAAGATTCAATAATAGAATGTCAAAACTAAGACTTAAAAATCAATTTAAATACTTCTATTTGTTCCAGTAGTGAACATTCGTATTCACCATCCAATAGAAGTAAGAGTTAAACCTCACACTCCTTGCGGTTAAAAATGGGGACTATAATAACTATCACATACATTTGCAGTTGTTAAATAGATTGCAAGTCCAAAGTCAAAACTCTAATAAATTTAACCAGCTTTTGTAAATTTTAATATCAATATTTTTTAGATAACTAATTTAATAATTTTTAAAATTATGAAAATAAGAGCTTTAAAAATATAAAAAATGCAGAAAATAATGTTACTAAATAGACGCCATTTGAATTAAGGAAAATTAAAATGAAATAATAGCATATAGAACACATAAAATAATTAAAAAATAAATAATTAGAAATGTAAATAAGGAATTATGAAAGCAAATTTATAAATAGTTATTTTATTTTATTTATTTGTTTTGTTTGACATAAAAGAATAGAAAATAAATAGCGAGTCATGTAAAGAGAAGATTAATCGAAACATAAAGTATTGAAAAATATGTTCATCAGAAAAAAGAAAAGGAATTTCAAGAAAAAAAAGGGAGTTTTAACAAATTGGCCTTCCAAATAGAAAAAGCTATTGGTAGATTCTAAAAAGTTTACAACAACAACAATAGACTATATAAAACTTTTTTAAACATAATTAAAAATAAAGTAAGCGTCATAGATATGTAGTAATTTTAATTTAGTTTATTTATATTTTATATGTTTAGTCTGAAAGCCTAAAGTTTGTTTTTGTGCATCAAGAAAGATAGGAAATATTATAAAAAGCAGAACAAATAGAAAAAAACTTGGAATGGGTGATAAATATGTCACAGGAGAGTCAAAAATATAAACGAGCATTAGTTCATGACTTATCTGTGTAGGTAGAGTAGATAATAGAAGAGATTGATGCAATTTTATTGAAAAAAGAATTATATGTACTAATTGTTAATGATTATGCTTTCAAATAAATTTTAACCTCTATTATAATTATTTAAAAGGAAATTAATAGTACTGTAGAGAATATATCGTCTTTAATGTCTGAAGTAAAATATATTTAATATGATAGATAAGATTAAGAGAAAATGGGAATAGAAGCTTAGAAACTTTACATAGAATCACAAGTTAGAAGTTATAATTTGGTCGACAAGTTATAAAAAAAGGAAGGATTACCTCCTGATTATGATTTCAGTTCGGTTCACAAAAACACAAGGTAATAAATAGCTCTACAGTAAATATTTTTTATCTGTCGATTTTTGAAAATTTTATATATACTATTAGGAGCAAGGGACATTAATTAGATGTTTTATTAAAGAAATTTTCACAGGTTGATGATGACTAAATAGCTGAACGCCTCTTGAAGAAAAAAATGAATCAATGCTCAAAATAAGACTTTTTAACTAACATTCTTTGATTTTCAATTTTAATATTTAATATTTTGAATGAAAATAGTCAAGATTAATTAAGTTATATTAATATTCTACAATTAGTGTACTGTACCAACAAATTATTTTAATTACAATGTTTTAATAATAGATGATTACCATAATATATATTATTCAAATTATAATAATCCATAAATAATATTTATAAAAGTCACTTAAAAAATGAAAATAAAACTAAAAATACTTGCATATTTAGCAATTATTCTGCTATAATTAGATAGAACGGCTTAATAAATATCCCCTTGTAAAAACACAGCCATAAATCCCTCTGGCCTTGTATTTGATAATGGTGGAGGAAATTTTTAAAATGAGAACGATACAACATAAAAATAATATAAATCATAGGTATAAATAAATTAAAATATTATATAAAAATTACTAATATATCGCATTTTACCAATATAAGATTCTAAACCTAAGTAATAGTTTCGCAATAAGCTTCTAAATTAATTTTTTGGCAACAAATAATAATCAGCATTACAAAAATATAATTTCTTTTGAAAGCTAAAACCCGAATTAAATATACTCTGCAGGATATGTAAAATTTTCTATTAAAGCATTTTGAATAACATGGAATTTTTAATATAAACTGGAAATACAGAAGAATAGTTTGAAAGGGTGATTATAGAACCAATTGGTATATAAATTATTTTAATTTTAAGATATGATCACTATTTATTTAATTTCTTTAGAATTTAATAGCTATTAAGATTTTTTATTTATCAAAAATGAAAATTAATTTTAAATGTTAAAAGGAGGAATTGTTTAAAAAACAGTAAAAAAATCTATTTATTTTTAATTTTTTTAATTTTGGAATTATTATTCTTATTTTAAAATTATTATTATAGTGGACTCTAAGCAAGGCCAATATATAGTCTATAGCAGGAAAGAATTATGATATTAGTGTTGGTGATTTTAATGGAAAAATTACATTATTTAAGTTTTTTAATGCTTTGCCTTCTAAAGATGTTATAGGGTGTCTAGCTGGAATTGGTAATACATATAATATTAATATAGTATCATTGATTTATCATAACTATTATATATATTTTTATTTAAACAACAGAGTCTTAATAATATAGATTTTATTGTAATGGAGAGTGCAGAGTTAAATCTGACTAGAAAAAATCCAACCAAATCTAAGTGAAAAATAGCATTTTTTAAAATAAATACTTATAAATTAAATAAATTATGATATTTTTTAGAATTTTGATACATACTGTAAACGATCAACTTATTTTGATAGTGAGGAATTGTATAATGAGCCTGTGGGCATTGTTTGTGGAGATAGTACTAAAAAAGAAAAAGATGACATTATTATTACATCTACCGAATATAACTATGATATTCATAATTTTGATCCTATAAATAATGGTGATTAAATACATCTTAAATAGATTCCTTGTGGAAAATTGGAAGATTTTTTGATTGTTTAATAAGGCAATGATGTCATTTCATATATCTCTCTCAAAGATAAAGGAACCCCTCAATATATTATATTTAAGAACGCAAATTATCCCACACAAATTAAACCTTAGTATATTCATTTTGGAGGTTAAACAATATTTAAAATAAAATATTAAAATTATATAACAAAATAGATTTAATTAATTAATATTTTCTTTATAGACGGAACTGACTGCTCTTCTTCTGTTGATTAAAGTTAATGTGATGTTCCAGGACCAAAAAGACTTTGATACATGATTCATATACAAGTAAATTCATTGTGTGGAATAATGTTAATATCAAAGGTCCACTAACTGTGTCTTTTTGGCTTAAACTTCCTGCTGATAAAGATTTTGACGATAGCATTTTTATTTTTACAAATTAGGCGAGCGGGGGAAAGAACTTATAGTAAGTAGAATTAAAATAAAAAAAACAGACATTACTGTAGTGTATAAGGCAAATGGTTAGGAGGACAAGAGTTATTCTTTTCCTGGAATAGTTAGTAATATTCAATTTAATATAATAAATATCATTTAATTATTTATAATATTAAATAACTTTTTAATATTAGAAATTGGAGAAAAGGTGCATTATTTGATTTTTATAGGAGATACTTCGTATATTAAAGATAGTTAAATTATAAAAAGAACTGGTTATAATTTATATATAAATGGAGTTTCAGAAATATATGTAAATAAAATTAAAAATTGTAAATATAATTAAAAATTGGTGCTTTTTATTAAATATTTCAATGATTAGATCGATTTAAATGATGATATAAATGATAAATACACTCATATGTCTATGAATTATATAGCAAATAGTCAATATAGCAAAGTTAAAGTATATAATTAGTTCCTTAGTTATCAATAAATACAGTGCGTTTATGCAGATAAATGGGCCCATATAAATGTTCTAAGCACATCATGTATGACAGTCTTAATTCTTTGCACTCTATATTTTATTTTAAATATATGATTATGAACTAAAAAATAAAATATGAATTATTTTGAAATTCTATTTCATTATATTTTACATTCAAAATAAATATTATATTAGATATATTATTTTATTTAAATTGCTAAATTTCACTTTTTTTTAATTAAATTAAACAAGTTTAAGCAAAAAAAAAATAAAAAAAAAAAAAGTTAAAAAAACATTAAAATTAATAAATTATAAAATAAATTTTCGTTCAAATGTAAAATCTCAACAATCAATTATATTCAGGAACTTAATTGGCTAGTGAACATCCTCTTGAAATTGAATTTAGTTAAAATTTTTATAAATTATAGTAGAAAAATGAATAATAAATAACTTATGATTACAATTTGCTTAAATAAAATAATGTTTTAAAGTAATAATAAAATGATAATAGTAAATAATTATTGGGATTTAAAATCCATTCAACTAAAAATGTTTAAAAAAATCAAAAATCTTCACAGTTTAATATAGACTAGATTGATTAATTTTTAGGAGGATCAATACCGAACGGAATCATTACAACATTTAGATTCAATATACATAAAGAAAAAAAGATAATATTCACTTAGAATTAGAAAATACTGTTAATTCTATATTCACTTCATCAGTTGTTTCGCATAATTTATAGGACACTAAAAAGAGTATAATATAAAAATAAAATTCCAAAATTTTTAAATTATTACTAGATTTTAAATTTAATTTATTTATAAGAAGTTGCTTTAATTGAATAAAGTAGAGGACATATAAATACCATTGGTTTAATAAATTCTTAATTATAAGTAAGCATAATATGAATTACAAATTTATATATACATTTTATCATATTTTGATATTTATTATAAGAAATAAAATAAAAATGTGAATTAAGAAAATTTAATTTTTGGAAAATCTCTAAACATTTAAATTACCAATGATTTAATTTAGAAACTGATTTACTTAATATAAATTAAAAACTATGAATTTAGCCTTATAGTTATTAGTTTGGAGGATGTCTTAAATTTTAGTTGTGATGTGTATAATTAACAGTGTAGTGAATACAATTATTTAACTCTTACTCATTTGGAATAACTTTCTAAAAATTTAAAAGTTTTGGAAGCATTGGCTTAATAACATTAGTTCCCTATATTACTGTTTTGTAGAGCTACTAGAATACTTAGTTCTTTATAAAATGATCTGTATTTAAAAATTATACAATAGACACCAAAAAAGCTTGATACACTATATAGTAATTAATAAATATCATATCAAAACACGGAATAAAAAGAATTATATAATGATGTGCAAGAAGAAGTAATAAATATAAATATTTAAATATAATTTTAAATAGTTTTTTTCTAAAATAAAATTTAGGATAAATAACTTAGTTCCTTTATGCAAAAACTTTCCAAGACATTTGACTGTGATTCTGTAATAGAAGTTTCTCTTATAAACAATAATAAATAGAGTATTTAACTAAGATTATAAGTATAGAAATCATCATATATACTAGGAGTAAATATATTTACTATTGTATGAGTATTTTTTTTAGTTTATTTATAATTTAGGATTATGAAATTATAACTATTGATTTACATGATGAATTACGTAAATAATGATGAATATTAATTTTAGTATATTATCAAAATCTCTATTCTATTAATAAAATAATATTTTTATAGTAAAAATTAAAGAATGAATTTTATGAGTAATATTTACTTTATTAACTATTATTTCTATTGATTACAATATATTCTGAAAATCACATATAATTAATTAAACAAACTAATAAAAAATAGGAACAATAAATATACAACATATCAATAATACTTACAAAATTTGTAAAACATTACTAGATAATCATCTATATATTGCATGGATCAATAATATCATTATAACTATTAAAATAAAAACATATCTTAAATGGAAAAATGTAAATTCTGGTAAAATATGTGAAATTTTAATATTTATCATTATATAAACTATATATTTGATATAAAATTTATATACAAAAGTTATTAAGAAAAGTTTATTATATTATTATATAATGTAAATTTTTATAATTACAGCTAAATAAGTTTTTCTAAATCTTCCATTGAGAGTCATACCAAGTATTGTTAAGATAGACCTATAGAAAGAAATAATTACACAAAATAAAGTACATGATATTAATATTACAATGTGCTTATGCATTAATGAATTTTAATAAAAGTTCGTATTAATTTAATATTTAATTGATTAGCTAGCTTAAATAGTGGTAATGATTATTAAATGAAATAATGTTAGTTTTGCAATGAAAAATTTAAAGAATATTAGCTTTAAGATCATGTTAAATAATGCAGGTATAAAAAAACCAGTAGTTTAGGTTCTAATTACAATAAAAATTATGATAATAACATTGAAAAAAATCCAGAAATATGGTTAGATGAAGAAGAAGAAGAGGAAAAAGATGGTAATTTATTATAGAATTTAATATTAAAATTTATTATTTTTATAAAAAGAACTATAATCACAATGCATGTTCTGTGAAAATTTAATTCCCAATTTTAACTATGAAAATCATATGAAGGAATGCTTTAAAAAAGACTTAAAAGGTGTTTTTTATAATTTTATTTAAATTCTATTACACTCAGTATTTAATTATTATTTTATACAAATATAGAATAATGCAATTTCTGCAGTAAAATGATTGAAAAAACCTAATTAGAAGGCCACGAGTAACGGTGTCAATAGCGATAACAAAAAAAGAATTATACAAATAATATAAACTAGATAAATAAAAGGACTTCTTATCTGAGAGTATGTTGAACGATCCCAATGTGGCTTTTCGTAAAATTAATAGCTATTATTATTATTTTTTTCATTAATAGTGAAAATATTGATAATATTTTAACATAAAAGTTCAGTGTATTTACTGTTAGAATGATGTATTAGAGAGTAGATACGAAGAACATTTGCTAAAATGTGAAAATGAAATCAACTGTGATTTATGCAGATAATCTTATCCAAAGGAAATCTATGATAATCACAGAAGAGTTTGTAAGATGTTCCTTACATTAAAAAAACTATTTCATAAAACAAATTAAGTTCATAATTTTTTTTCATTTATAGGTGAGTTTTAGCTTGCTTTTAGAATGAGTCAAGTATAACCATGTGTTAAATGTGGAAAATGTGGAAAAGCTATACATCTTGAATTATTTGAGGCCCATTAATTAATGCACTTTTCGGAAGAGGGATTTGATGGATAAGTTATTTAAGAATTGCCTTAATTAGATAAGAAAGCATAGGAGAAAGTAAATAGCATACTAAACAATCCTGCCAATTAATAAATTAACAACATGACTCCAGACGAATTATATAAGCACTTTCATGATATAGATTTGAATGAGTTTCAGAAAAAAAATGGTGTAATTAAAATATTTTTTTTAGTTTAATCTTATAAATCAAGAAATTTAAACCGCCAATTCGATTATTAGATAAATCCAAATGAAATGAATGATCATTTGAATACCACTTTTTATCGTCCAAAAACCAGAGGAAATGATGAAGATACCACATGCTTGATATGCCAGGATGAATTTTAAATTAGAGAATAAATAAGAAGATTACCATGCAAACATTAATTTCATTAAAAATGTGTTGACGAGTGGTTGCAAAGAAATGCAGGTAAAAATTAGAAACTAACTATTAAACAATATTACTATTATAATTATCTTTCTTTATTATAAAGTATGTCCGGTTTGTAGAAGTGATATTAAAGAACAAATTAATCAAAAAGTTTAATAAAAAGAAGAGACAAATTTCCAAAAGAAAGAGCAAGAAACATTAAATTACACATCTTCTACTACTAATGGAAATAAATTTAAAACTACTAATTTGTATAACTATCAACCTAGTACTACAAATTAAAATACTAGAAAATAGCAATCTAGAAAAACTGCACAAAACATAGGAAACTAAATAGTTTCGGGAAATAAATAGTATTATTAGGAAAATAATTATAACCAAGGATAAAATTCGCATTAAAATATATAATAAAGGTATCCTTATTAACCAAACAACTAAGGCTAAAGAAGCACCTAAACATATTAATATAAGAACCCTTAAATAAAAGAAGATCAACACAAATTAAATAATAACTATAGAAAAAAATAATGATATAAATTAAATAATAGAAAATATATGAACGTAGTATAGTAGATTTTGATATTTATACATTTTAATATTACATTTTATGAATCAAAAATGTTCTAAAAATCCTCAATTCTTATTATAAAAATATAATTATAAGAATTGTATAATAATTCTTTTGATAAATATTAATTTAATATGAGAATTTCAGATATGAATTTTATAAAGAAAAAAGTATTATAGCAAAATAGAGTATAATAATCATAATATTTATAATATAATAGAAGAAAAAAATTATTAGTAGTTTAAAGGTTATAAAGGAATATGTTTTATAAATATTATAAAAATATAAACTATTAATAATAAAAAAAAAAAAAATTACAATGTAGTAAAATAATATATAATATTAAAAAGAAGGGAAGTTAAATTAAAAAAATTTTATAATAACGGGAAATAAATAAAATCTTTATATAGTCTTAGAGACTGTCTTCCAAATTATAACTTAAATGATGTAAAAATATTATATTTTATCAAAAAATATTTTTTTAAAATATTACCCAAATATTCTCTTTATTTAAGAACTTTGATAGTCGTTCAAATTCTACTGTTTACTCTACCTCTACGGTCTCAAGAACACCTTAAACATTTATAAAAAACCAAAAATCATTTTTTCCAACTAAAAGTTAATAAAGTGGAGCTTCTCCGCTTCAATAAAGTTTAGGAATGGCTTAAATTTCAAAATCTAATTATTTTCAGTCAAAATATCTGCATAATAGCTCAGATAATATACAGCATTTACTAATGAGAACTGACAGAAAGTTGAATTAAGAGTATTTAAATTTCCCGCCTTTAAAGATAGATAATAATAAATTGCTTGATGAAAATGATGGTGATAGAAGATTGACTTTGAGAACTTTAAACGAAGCAAAAATAAAAAACATTCCTTAGATGATGTTAGCTCTGTTCAAGGTTAGTAATTGGGATAAAAAAACTTTTTAGTGGGCTAAGATAGCATTTTATCCTCTGATAGAGAAAGATATTTGTTTAGAATGGGAAGTTCTCCGCCTGTATTAAAATTATTTATTATAAAAAATTTTATTTTATTTCTTATTTGTATCTATTTAATAAAAAATAATATATATTAATTAATATTATCTAGTAAGAGAAAGATGATGGCTCTAAAGAATAAAGTCCAAACTATTTAGAAAATGAACATTTTTAGTTTGATAAAAATAAATATATGACATTTAGTTAACTTTCAAAAAAAAATATTATATAAGATATGAAAAATAATTTTTAAGGAGATGGATAATAAAATACAATGAAATGTAGTAGCAAATACTTAAGTTCCGACTAGTTACTCAAAAAAATTGAAGAAAATAGCAATTAAAAATAAGAATTAATTTAATTAAACAAAAGTGACATTTAGAGTGATTTACTTTCATCAAAATAAAATAGGCTGAAGGAATTTACTAATAATAATTCATAAATTTTAGAATAATACTTACATTATTTAGGGGACTAGTTTAATGAAATATACTTTAGAGCTAAAATGAAAAATAAACATCGAGAATTAGCCAATCAAAAGTTATAGTAATTTATGTCTGAGTTGAAGTATATGAATGATATCGAAAATAGTTAACAAATAAAAGGAAAAATGTAGAAGGGATTAAATAAAATAAAAATTATGAAATGTAAAAAAAAAATTCATTTTTAATTAGCTATTTATTATTTTCTTTAATATAAAATTTTTTAAACTATTAAGAGTTGGCACATATTGAAAAAAAAACTTAGGCAGAAATTTAGCAACACATAAAAAATTATCAACCAAAGAAAAAAAATTAGACAACAAGATCTCCTTCCCCAATTTAACCATGCAGTCCTATAAAAATATCTTAGTAATAATTGCAAGTATAGTAATTAAATAATAATACAAGTATTGAGAAGGGAACTTTATAGTAAATTAATAGCTAGTTATTGATATCATAAAAGCTTCTTGAGGAAGGAAGTATTTAAAATATAGGGAAAAAAATGTCTCCAAGTGAGTAATCTCATACAATGCTTAATAATTTGAAAAAAACTGAAAAAGGGTAAGTAAGTAAATAGCAATCAACAATTTATAGGATAAAACAGTAATAAATATAATTAAAGAAAAAAGATACAAAAAAATACGCAAATAAACCGAAAACGATGAAGAAGATTATATTGATTACAAAATAATATAAGATTTATGTGATAATATGAATAAATTGATTAAAATAAAAGGAAATATTATTCATTCCGTAAACAAACTTAAAGTCATTAATGGATTTAATGAAAAAATCAAAAGTATCCTTTATGATGGAGATACGTTAAAAGATTTTTATAATATCAGGTTTATATAATCAAAAATTACTGCTGAAACTGATAAAAAAGCTATAATATAAATCATTAAAAAGATATAATATTTCAATAAATCACTAGAAGAATATTTATTATCGAAGGATAGAGATATAGAGTCAGATATAAAAGAAGGATTAATTAAAGAAACAGAAACGATATCGAAAAAATGTTTCAATCTTCTATATAAAGAACAGCCTAGTAAAAGGTATTATAATATTGAATTTTAATTGATTGATTGCTTTAGTTATTAATTATTTTCTTTCATATTGTAATTATATATAATTTAATTTAATTACTTAAGAAAATAAGAATTAATAGAAATATCTCAGGGTAGAAGCCCTAAGCCAAATTTTCATAACTATACAAAAATTGCAAACCAACTTGAAAGAGTAGAAACAAGGTTGTAAACTAAATTTGAAAATGTAAGCAATATAAATAGAATAGAATGTAATCATATAGTTAGAATAATGTAGGTTTATTAATATATATGATAATATTACATTTTAAATGAATAATTTTTATTATATAGTACACATATATAATTTATTTATTATAAATCTTTTTGTAAAGTGTAAATAATATATAAAATGTTTTTTTAGTGCTTCTAGTAATTTAAAAAATTGCAATAATTATTCCTAGCATTCCAAAACTTTGAATTTTCTAAATATTAAATATTAAATAATAAAAATAAACCAAATAGATAATTAAATATTACATATAAATTTAAAACATTTAATTTATGCCTAGAGAATTAATTACTTTGTAAATTGGGTAGTGCGGAAATTAAATAGGATATAGATTTTGGGAATTAGCATTGAGAGAGCATTCTAAATAAGCAAAAGAGGGAATATATGATGAAGCCCTATCAAGTTTTTTTAGAAATGTAGATAAATAGTAAGTGCAATTAATTGAAATACAAAAATATTATTATTTTTTAAAAATTTAAAAATTGTAAAATCCTAGAGGAAACCAAACCTATGAACTAAAAGTAGGATCAGAAGTTCACCATTTGAAAGCGAGAGTAATTAAAATCATTATTTACAATTATTTATTTTTTATTATCGAAAATATTTGTTAAGGCTGTAATAGTAGATATGGAAGAAGGAGTTATAAATTAACTTTTAAAAAGTGAATTGGGAGAAATTTTCGATGATAGATAGTTCATAAATGACGTATCTGGAGCAGGAAATAATTGGTAATTAATTTTGTTTAATTAATGTTAAATTATTCATTTTGAAAATAAGTAAGAATATTCATAATTAATTAATATAATTATAGGGCACATGGATATCACTATTATGGAAACATGTACAAGGAAAAAATACTAGATAAAATAAGAAAAGCAGTGGAATAATGTGATTCAGTTTAATGTTTTTTTTTGATGCATTCTCTGGGGGGTGGAACAGGAAGTGGATTAGGTTCATACATAATGGGATGTAATTCAATAATAACAAAATATTTTTTTCTATCATACACAACCCCCAACGCTCATTCAAACAATAATAAATTGATTTTTAATAGTATTGGGAGATTATTTCCCTGATATATATCGTTTCACAGCTTCTGTTTTTCCGCAAAAAGAAGACGATGTTGTCACTTCCCCTACAATAGTATGTTTTCTTTATATGAACTATACCAGCACGCTGATTGCGTTCTTCCGATTGATAATTAGGCACTTATGAACATTTGCAAATAAATAGACAATCCGAGTATTTAAAAATAAGTAAAAGAAAATTAATAAATCTAAAGTAAAGAGGAAATCAATATGCTGATGAATAAGGGATCTAAAATTACTTAAACTGGAACTGAAGAGAAAAAGGAAAAACCATTTGATAAAATGAATAATATTGTTGCCCATCTTCTTAGTAATTTGACCTGGTAATGAAAGCAATGAGAAAAATAGTTAATTTAAAGGTTACATTTTATTTTATCAATAGTTCGATGCGGTTTGAAGGTACTTTGAATGTTGATTTAAATGAAATTACTACGAATCTAGTCCCTTATCCAGAATTAAAATTCCTAATGTCAAGTATAGCTCCTCTCTACTCTCTTTCCAATTCTAAAATGCAGCCTAGAAGGTTGGACTAGATGTTTAAAGATATATAGCATCCTGATTATTAATTAATCAATTGCTCACCTCACAAACACACTTATTTAGCATTGGGACTCATGGTTAGAGGATAGGTAATATTTATATTAAAAACCTATCATTATAGGTAAAATTCAAAGAAAAATAAACTTATATTATTTTATTATGAAAACATAAGGTTTCATTTTCTGATGTAAACAGAAATATTAAAATGCTAAGAAATGATTGCAATATGATTCATTGGAACACAGAAGGGTTTAAGTACGGAATTTGTAATGTTCCTCCCATAGGACAGCCGTATTCTTTATTATGTTTGGCGAATAATACTTCTATAACAGAAAAATTTAATGAAATGCTAGACAGATTTCACAAATTGTATAAGAGAAAGGTCTATACTCACCACTATACAGAATATATGGACATTTCTCACTTTGACAATGCTTCAATGGGGATTTAAGATTTAGTGCTAAAGTATTCTGATTTAGAACAATAAACGACGCCTGTAGTTAACTAAAGACTGAAACCTTTGATTTGATTTATAAAAATACATGTAGAGTTGCAATTTAAAATTAAAAAATAAAAATAATTTATTTTGTAATATTAAAAATTAAATATATTAATTATAAAGAAATAAAAAGCAAAAAACTAATATTAAGTTTATTAATTAATTATTAGCATATATTTTCTCATTTTAAATAATTCATTTTGTATTGCTTAAAAATAGTAAATCAATCACACTCCTATAATTATAGTTTATTTAATGAAATAATTGTCAAATATGAAAACATACAAAATTTATAATATAATTATTATTTAAATGATTATATTTTTCAATATTTGTTCATATATTTCTATTACTCATATTTAAATTACATAAAATTTAATAATTAATTTATTAATTCTCAGAATATCACTATTATAACATATTAATTATTTATATTTATTATATATTATTAATACCATAATTTTGTATATTTAAAATAAATTTTGTTTTGTTTTGTTTTGTTTTGCTTTTTCTTATTTTTACGGAGAATTTGTATAGATAAGGATCATTAAAGCTTCCAAAATTCATAAGGGTTCCTATTTCCACGAACAAATTAAGGAAGACAATAAATTAGTGCCTTTCTATTTTTATCGACATAATTTTTGCTTACAAATCTGTGCGCACAATTATTTATTAAAAAATCTTCAGAAAATAGCTTTATTCTTGTGGAACATTGCCAAAATTTAGCCAAGTTATTTATATTTTTTTATTGGAATGCTTAATTTCTTCAATGTACTAAACTTCTTTACACCGTTTGCATAGTTCACTACCATATATATCCTATACATTCATATTTTTGTTTAGATGTTTTTCGCATTCACTAGGAGTTTTGCAAGCAATTTTTTGTATATCTGCAATAGATGCTTTGTGAGTAAATTTATTAAATTAATCGGAGCATGTGAAGTGTCAATATGTTCTTTTTTCTTTTTTCTCTATTTTTCTTCTTCAACTCCTCCCTATTATTACTAAATACCTCCCTATTTGGCCTTTTTACTTTATTGTTACTAATGCATTTATTTGCTAATTTTTTTGTTTTTAACCGTTGGAGAACCTGTATATGAACTTTCAAAATGACCCGAATATTCTAAAGGGGATTGCGAATTTTTTTCAGTTTCTAGAAAGCTTGACTCTTCAGAAATTATATTTTTAGTAACATTATTATTATTATGAGACGATTTCCTATATTATCTCGCTCCTTTCTTGCTAAAGCCATGAGCTTTTTTGCTTCCATTATTTGGGGACTCTTTAGTGGTTAAAATAGAGGAAGTACTGCCTGAATTGCTTTTATTTGTTTAATTGCTTTTTAGTTTCTTTGTCGGAGAATTAGAGATCAAATTATTACTATTTACAGGAAAAAAAGAAGAAGATTGAGAGTCTTCTCGTTATATCGAATAATAGGAGGGGCTTTCTTATTGCATGGGAAACTGGCAGCTATTTTAAGCAAACTGTTGGTGGTTTATTGCCTATTGCTATTCTGGATCTAACTATTACTGATTTTTTCCCTATAACTACTATTATTATAATTAATCCAAATTATAGGTTTAATCAAACTGCTATTGCTACTGCTACTACTACTGCTAATGCTAATTCTACTAAACATTACCTAAAATTCTATTATTGAAATTTATGTGATGCGTTTATGTGTTTATATTGTAATTATTGAACATTTAATTCTGGGGATCTGAAGTATTTTATCCTTTATTTTTATGATTATCAAATTATTTCAAATTAAAATTATTAAAAAATTGTATTTTACTTTATTAGATGCCATTTTTCGCTTTTCTTTCATTTTTATTTTCGTAATTTATAGCATTTTAATTGTCTACTGGTTCGTCCTCACTGTCTGTGAAGCTGGAAACGCTCTCTTTTCTTAGTTTCGTCGTTTAAAAATCAGCTGGCTGCTCATTATAAGTGTTTTTAACTCCTTCCAAATTGATCATATTTAAACTTTGGGTTTTTCTTCTATTATGCACTACAGTGGTATCTTCATTTAAATTTTAATGCTAATTAGACTACATATCAAATGCATCATTCTATCCATTCATATTCCAATTATTATTACCATTATCATTTCCTGTATTCTATTATTATTAAGAAAATGCAAAGAAATCGTTAGATGTGAGTCCCTTCTATCTTATTTAGTAATTAGTTTGACTTCTTTCCTTATTTTTAATGGGAGGAAACTGAAAATCATCTAATTCATCATCTTATTGTGGTTGCTATTATTGATGCTATTGTTATTGCTAAGACTGTTTCAATTACTAATAATGACTTTATGATGAAATGGTACATAAATCGTAAGATTTTTTTTGTTGCTACTGCATACGTTTAATGTTATCAATCCTAGGAGGCTCATAATTTTTAAAATTAGATTGCTTGTTGCCATTATTACTCATTAATTACTATTCCTATTCTTTCTGTTGCCCTAAATTTTATTACTATTATTATTAATCCTACTTATTTTCCGTACTTTAGTTATCTTCCTCACTATTATTTTTATTATGGCTATTCTGTCTCGGGGATTTGCTCGTATTAGAAGATTTTTTATTTGAGCCATCAAGGTTGTAGTTTAAATTATTGTTATTGCTGCTGGAATTTTCTTCTGTTTCATCGACCCTATTACTATCCAGACATACGTTGTTGAATAGGCGATCGTTTCTGCGATCCAATTCGTCAGCCTGGTCCCCCAGCAGATCTAGATTCTATTGCAGTTGTTGCTGTCCTTCACTGTCATTAACTATCGGGTCAATGAATTACTGCTGCTCTGACTATTACTCTTCCAGTTCTTATTATTATTTGTCAAGAGAATTCTTTTTAAACGAACTTTCCTTCGCTTTGTTACGATACTGGCCACTAACAGGAGACTGAGACTCTGCTATCGGGTGCAGATATTGGTCGAGGATTTGGCTGTTGTGTTTCTTAGAAGATCTAGCAAATTGATCATTTAGATGTTGAAATTGCATGTGATTTGAAATAAGGGCCGACTATCTTCTTTCGATTGTTGCAATTTGATTTCTCCCCTTTTTTGTTGTTGTTGTTGCTGTTACTTGGATTTAAAAGAGGATTGGAGTTGCCCATGACCCCATTACTCATGTTCATTTGGTTATTAAAAAGGCCGCCATCGTGATTATTGAGTTCTAAATCCAAACTTTCCACATCAGAGGGGTTGAAATACTTTCCTAGCTTCTTCTGTAATTAACTTATATGTTCAAAAGACATTTGACTCCCAGATACCGAGTTTTCTTTGTTTAATTTTTACAATATTTCCTCATTCATACCTATGGAGCTATTCTCCACGTAATCTTCGTTGGGATATTTTGAATTTTGTTAAAGTTGCATTTGCTTTTCATGCGATTTCAAACTCATGTTATCTCCATTTTCACTCAAAGAAGGAAATTTATTGAATAATTGGTAACTTAGATTCCCATTACTATTAGAATTTTTTTTCTTTATTGTATAACTCGAGTTCATTGGAAGGTTAAATGAGATGCCTTCTATTGATATGATTGACTTCCTGGACTAAAAATCCCCTTGATAGTCTTCTTCGGAAGCCTTCTTTCCATTATTAAATGACGAATCCTCATCTTAATTTCTAATTAGAAAAAAATATTAGTAAATAAATTATATATACAAAAATTAATAATAATTAATTTGTAAATTTAGAATAAATAGGGGTTTTTTCGTTAATAATAAAAGCCTTTGCTTATTATTAAATTCTACAAAATAAAAAAATTTGCTTCTAATTTTCAGTAATACTTTATTTTTCTTAATAACATAATCTATTTTCAAGTATTAAAATATATATCACATTCTAATCCTTCTTTTTCTTGTTATATAGAAAAAAAATAAACAATACTCGACAAGTGATTTATGATGTATTATATATTTTCGTTGTTTTTTCTTATTTCATAATTTAGTATCACCAAGAATATTACTTTGATGTGGAGAATATTTTGTTAAAATATTATAATAATAAAATTTTAGTTTCGATAGATATATGGTAATAACACAAAATTTTGTAAAATTGTGAACTGATAACGGTTTGATTCTAAAGAAAATATAAAAAAAGCAAAAAATTTTAATTACATTTAAAATACTTGTTTTAAATAGGAATTGTTTTTTCTTTTATCTCTCGGTAGAGGAGCCTTTATTTCTTCTTAATTTTAAAATACACTATTTGCAGAGTGAAATTCAGGTAATATATTAGTATTTATGTGACCATTGAATTGGTTCCTTGGGGAATCTAAATTGCTCAGATTTAGTGAATTTTTTAAATCACTCATGTTCATAAATTCCTAATTATTGCCGTCC
Organism: Miamiensis avidus; assembly: GCA_037039885.1. Taxonomy (NCBI): domain Eukaryota; phylum Ciliophora; class Oligohymenophorea; order Philasterida; family Glauconematidae; genus Miamiensis; species Miamiensis avidus. The sequence goes on from JAWVGU010000028.1 coordinate 67,405, forward strand.
ATTTCAGGTTGAAGTGGATTCAGCCCCATTGAATTCTACTCGGAATTTTGATTATTATTTCCACATTATGACTACTGTAATATCTGGTCAAAAGAGGGTTATTCTTAGTTATTTATAAATATGGGAATTTTTGCGATAGGATTAGTGAAAAGAGAACCAGGCGTCTATATTTCCTCACTATTTTACTGGTACGACATTGTAATTGCCAATATGAATAATATTAGGACGAATGAAGCTTTTTTCAATAATTTATTTGATTTATTTTCTTTTTCTTTTTTTTCTTGCTTTATTTATTTATTATTGAAGTGTGTATATTAGTGTTTTATTTATTATGAATACTTGTTATTAATTTTTTCTTTTAAAAAACATTGTATTTAATATTAAGGAGCCTCATCCCCTTAATCTAATTTAGTGAATTATAAAATGCATTGAGACTTTATTATTAAATGTTTGCATTTTAATATTATTTGTATTCTTCCCTTATTTATAATACTTTATTGAGAAATGAACAAAGTAAACTAATTAACCAATAAACTAAAGAAATAACATATTAACGAAAAACCAAATTGTTAATATATTTAATTCTTTACTTTCTCATTATATTAATATACTAAATAATTTTTTTTGTGAAAAAATATATGGATTTACTATAATCCATATTTAAATTTCAAAGTTTATTTTGTAAATTAATGATAAAGGATTACAAAAATTTAATTAAAAAACAACTAAAAATTTGAATAAATTAGAATTTATGATTTATAATTATAATAAAGAATTTATATTAAATTTAGTATGTGATTTTTATAAAAAAATATTAAATTAGAATTAATAGATGAAGTCAAATCGGAATCAAATAATTACTAAAAGGTTTAATTTTTATATATTCCTTTACATAAAAGTAATAGATTTAAAAAAAAATAATAATAGCCAAACTCTTATTGCAGATTACTTTTATTATTTAATATATTTTTTCTAATAATTTAAAAATAAAATACAGTAGTTTTATTATAGAATATTGATTAAATAAACCAAGTATTTAAAATAATCTACTTCTTTTATTTTTTATTTTGTCATTAAAGGTAAAAATGGAGAAAATAATTTTAAATGTGTTTATTCTAAAGCTATAATTCTAAATTTATACATATTAATAAAAAATATTTCCCTAAACAATATAATTAGAAATATTAAAATTAATAAAAATCACTTTTTGAATTTATTATGGAATTATTTAAAATAAAAATACTTTTACTATTATAATTGCTATTTTGCTTCAGTATAAATATAAATTTGTCTCTAATTTAAATTAATTTAGTAAATTCTCAATCTAAAACTACAGTAAGATATATGCAAATACATAGTTAGTATTTTATTAACAATATACGCTAGAAATTAGAATTCCTAAACAAATAAAAGCCAAATTTAGTATATAGATAATCAAACAAAATCATTTATATTGATATATTAAAAAACCCATATTAATTTAAATTTTTAATATTATCTAGTGTATAAAAAAAAAATTAATAGATTATAAAAATATATTCTTTAAAAAATAAAAATAATTAAAATTTAATAATAATATATTTTTCTTCTATATATATATACATAATAATATTTTTTAATAATTTATAATTAAATGCGATTATCAAAATAAGATCTTGCTAAATATTTTTATACATTTTTTTATATAAATATAATTATAAATTATCTATATCATCATGCTAACTCCTTCCATTGTTTTCCCTAGAATGCGAAAAAGTGTTTTTTCCCAAAATAAGAATGTTCCTGATTTGATTCAATGGGGATATTTTATAAAGTAAAAATAACATTTTATTGTATAATAGGAGCATACCAAAAGGTTCCTTCTCTAGGTAGGGATTTACCAGAATATACAAACCCGCTATTTTCATTTTAATTATCAGCCTATAATTAAACAAATTAATCAATAACTTATTTATCCAAATAGAATATATGCGAAAAAAATAAATCAATAAATCGCAGTTACTCTAAAAATAATGGTGTGATTTTAATTTTGTTTATCAACATTTCCCCCCATAATTAAGATTTCGTTTTCGTTAATTTAACATGATTGAGTCAAATTAGGAATTCTAGCTAAAATTTCAATTTGGCATTAGTAATTTACAACACTCCAAGTATCCGAATAAGTGTCATATCTAATTGGTTTAATTGGTTTAATTAATTTAAACTTTTTTAATTAAACAAAATATTTTTTTATTTATTTATACCTTTCAATAAAATTGGAAGGACTGAATGCATCTTGTTTTCCTCCGAATTTGTAAATAGAATTATTATTAAATGCAGCTATACTACATTAACTTGAGGGAGTATTTAAGGGACATATTTCAATCCATCTATTATGATCTAAATCAAATTTTTCACAGTGTTAAGTAGGGCCTTCCTTATCTTCTCCTCCAACAACGTATATATGGTTATTCATGAAGCAAATTCCATGGGATGATCTTTCTCTATGCATACCTTCATAAAACAGATATTATTATTATTTAAAAAATAAATTTACCTGGTATGTGTTTTAAAGTCGATTTTTTGTAATCTACTACATAACATTGGTTTGTAGGCTGATTTCTTTATTCTACTTAAAGACCTCCTGTTAAAATAATATCTCCTTAAGGTGATATTATGGATCTTGAGTACATGGGAATTTTGAATAGTATATCCAGATCTTAGGACTTAAACTATTTGGAATCTAATTTTATGTTAGAAAATATTATTTAATTGGGAAAAATTATTTTATATTAAAATTTATTTGTGTATTTTACTAGGATCTTTAGACAATCCTTTGAGGTCAATGAATTTTATGGTTTTAGAATTATCTTAGAAGAAGTGTAAGTATTAAAAATTACATTCAGGGTCAAAATAGTCTTACATGTTTATATCAACTAATTAAGAATTAGGATTTTGAGAATGTGAGGATTTTTACATGTAAGATTCATCTAATTTAATTAGTTTTTTAAATTAAATTTCTTTCATTTTAATTTCATAAATAATTCATTACCCCTCTAACCATTATAAGGATTTCTAGCCTAAATATTCGATTTTCTTACAGATTGATCGTCTTAAAATATGCCCTGTATGTTTTGATTTTTTTAATAAAATTAATTTTGGAAGCAGCCTTATACTATTGATGGGCAGCTCTATGAACTCTTTTATCAGCGATTTAATCATGATCAAATTAGTAGGGCTCAATCATCACATATTAAGTCAAGGCCTCATCAATTCTATCTAATTTGCTTTCATCAACTCCCAAATTCACCAATCCCTCTATATAACCATCAATTGCTTCATCAACTTCTTCATGAATGTTAACATATTATTAACCTAGCTCTCCAGTAAGTACCTATTTTTTATATAATAATAATAATTTTCTTATTGATTATATTTTTTTAGATTATTTTTTTGTACTTTTAAAAGCTCTGAAATGAACTAATTGCTTTGCATTTTACTTTCCATATCGTATAAAACGTTGATAAAATTATTCAGTCTGGAATTTATTTAGTTTAATTCTCCAGGAGAAGAGAATTTATGTTCAGATATCTTTTTCGACAACTCCCCTTCAAATGACTAAAAAAATGATTCAACTCTTTGAAATACTTTATTTTTGCTATCTTACAACTTTTAGTGACACAATTAAATTAATTCTTACTTTCCTTATTCGTTAAAATGACCTAATAATTCCCTTTCTCTTTCCAAATTCTAATTTATTTATAATTGCAAAATCTCAAAAAAAAAAAAATTTTTTAATATAAAAACTTTACTATTCTATCATTAGCTAATTCTTAAATTGCTTCTTGTCTCTTATCATCAATGTGTTCTAGTTAACTTTCTGTCCCTGTTTATGTGTGCAATGCAATATGACTTTTAATACACTTAGGACACAATGGCTCCATACATCTGGGAGAACAACAAATATTTGTTACAACATATTCTCCATGTGTAGGGCACGTTTCGCTTTAATGGTGATCATTATACGGGTTAACTACTTAAGATGTCTAAATTTGTTCGACTTATTATTATTATTGCTAAGGGGACTGCATATTCGATTGAAATTATGGTTAATAATGCGAAGAAAGTTATTGAGCAGGTTGCACATTTGAACTGTAAGGCTATTAAGCCAAACTTTGAGAAACTTGATGCTTAGCTGGAGAAATAGATACTACTCTATTATTACTATTATTAATGGGAAGGTTCATTGCAGGATGCATGGACTATATTACGTGGTGCTTATTTTACTTAATTGCTATTGGTTGATAGGCTGACTAGATTATGCCTTACTACTGATTCACTATGTTAGCTGAATTTCCTCTCGGAGGAGATACATTATATGATCTTTCTTATGGAGGAATATTAGAAGTTGCAATTGAGATTCGGGAGTGATCTATATGGGTATTCGGAGTATTGTCAAAAATTCTACCTCTTTTACTAATGGGAGAAATATTAGGTTGATTTTGTTACTACATTTGTTTTCTATTTGCTTATTTATCTTTTGATATGTGAAACTTATTCGGAAAATGAATCGTAATTTTTATTTTTAAAATTGGTTATTATTTCTTTGTTTTATTTATATTTAATTGAGATTATTTTTATTTTTATAATTATTATTCGTTGATTGAACTATCAATAAATATTTAATTTCTCTTTTTTTTAATATAATACAAAGTTGTGTTTGTTTTATTTGTAGCAAATGAACGGATTTAAAATAAACAAACAAAAATAAGTATACAAAATTAAAAACTTTTATTTTCTATTTAAAAAAAATTATATTTAGGAATATATTTTTTTACAAATATGTTTTATTAGTATTATTATTATATATATAAAAAAATCCATAGTATATATTAATGCTTATTATAATGATGGATATATTATATATATCAATATAATTTGTCGGGAGAGTAAGCAGAAGTTGGACTACAATCTTCATCTATATTATGTAAGTGCATTTGCTAGGCAGTTTTTTCCTATTCTTTTTAATCGTATTCAGCTTCGAATTTCTCAAAATCTCTATACCTAACTTTGAGTTATTTAAATGAATCCTGAGATTATAAGGTAGGGTTAATATTTAACACTGATTTTCTTGAACGAGAAGATAATATCTATAAAAATATATTAAGTACTCAATTTTAAATTAAATAAAAAAAATAAATTTTGGTATTTTTACAGATAATACACTTCCGGCCCTACTTAATTCCCTATCTTCTCTTTCAAATACCTGGCAGAAAGAGTGGAAATCTAGTTGCTCATCTTATAATTCTAATTTTTCTAGATACTGAGCCATATCTATAGTAAGTTCGAATTCATGTGATATTATATCTAAAATTTTTTGTCTTCCTACAAACCCAGATTGGTCACCTCCTCCTCCTAGAGCCACAAAAGCATCAATGTATTCATTTTAATATTCATGTGTACTATCAGATTGATAGTTGGAGAAATATTCTTTAAGCATTGATCCTATGATTAAAAATATATTAGGTACATAAATTTAATAGGGTCCGTCTGGTAGAAATAAACACGGGCAAGAAATTAAATTTTTGACAACATTTACAAAGAAAGTTTATAGCAGAGATTTATATATATTAGGACCTATAATATATATTTTTATTTATTTACCTAAAATCAAAACAGCATCCAAGTCTAAACTTTTAATAGATTTGTCTTCGAGTTCTTTAAATATTTTTCTTTGACTTTATTATCAATGGTATAGTAATGAGAAAATATAGTTATTAATTCATTAAATTGTATTTTTCCAGTTTTGTGAATATCCATTCTGTGAAATAATCTTGACAAGCCATCTATATCTTCTCTTTGCAAATTGCTATATTTTTTATTAATAACTTATCCATCTGCATATTGATTTTAAGATGAAATCTTAGATTGTCTTCTTTTAGATTGAATTTGTTGTTTTCTAAGAGCAATATCCTCCATTTTTTTTTATTTATTATTTATTTTTTGATTTTTATCCTAATTTATGTTTTCAATTTTATTTATTTATTTAATTCTTCTAAATTTTTATTTATATATAAAAAATACACTATAACACGCATCTAAAAGAACTATACGCAAATAAAGTTCAATTTGAAACTAATTTTATTTATTAATTTTAATTTCTTTATTCTCATTGGAATTACTTAGATTGTATAGAAGTTCAAGATAGAGCAATGATCAATGTAGCATTTTCTGACATAAGTTTTCTAATCAGAAACTAAATTTATCAATTATTTTATTACTTTCTTTTTTTTTTCTTCCTCCTCTTCAATAATAGCTTTAATTTATTAATTATTATATTATTACATAATAAATACTTATTTTTTCATATATTTTAAAATAATATATATATAATTTATTTTTGGAAATGTTGTTTACAAATTCTGGCTCCAAATTAATTTAAATAACATTTTATTAATAATCGTAAATCTACTAATAAATTAAGACTTAACATAATATAATTGCAAAGAAAATTATAAATTGTAAAAATAAAATAAGTTCTAGATTACATTACATTTATTTGTATTTCAGTATATAAAAAACAAACTTTTTAATACATGAAATCAAGCAAAAATCTTTCGAAACAAGAAAAAATAAATATAGTTATTGAAATTCTTAGGGACCGAAAGGAATTAAAAATTATTGCTTAAAAGTATAATATTTAATAAGATTAATTAAAATAATGGGTTGAAAAATATGGATAAAATAGTAAAAAATATAGAACCTAAAAATAATAATTGGATATCTCATTTTTTTTTTTTTTCAGTTAATATCGCTAACTTTAAATAGAAAAATTGGTGGACTAAAAAAATGCTAATTCAATCTCATATTGATGGTAATTAAAATTTTAAATAAACTAAATATTTTGACTTTCTTACAATTATTATTAAGATTGGAAAATTGAATAAACAGTAAAAAGTATTTTTTAGAATGAACCGAAAAAAATGGAAATTTTCAAAAGGCTACCTCATTATATTAATGTGAAAAAAGATTGGTTTTCTCATTTCTCTTTTACGATTAAGTTATAAGAAAATGACAGCACATCAGAAACATATAGAGAAAGATAATGCTTTTTTTGCAAATAAAATCAATACTATATAGATTAGAAATTTAATATAAATTAAACCATTAATTTGGATCCAAAAAGTAAAAATAAATAATATATTGTTACTAATTTAAATTTTTAATTTATTAATACAAAAATTTTACTTTTTCTAGTAAATGGCTTAAATAAAATTTTTTAAATGATGAATAATTAATATTCCATTTGATCGTATGTCACAGTTAAGAATATAAACTTACATTATAAATTGATATCAATGGAGGAGAATTTAAAGTTTTAGGAGAAAAACTGTAGATTGCAGAATAATAAAATTAAGTATAAAACTTAGAAAGTACTTTTTATTAAATTTTAAGTTTTTCATATTTTATTAATCAGAAAACCTATTTTTATAGACTTCATATACTTTGATATCCCCCAAAATTAAAAAAGTCATGGAAAAGATTCATTTGTGTTAATTAAAAAAAAGAAAATAAAAGTTATATTCCCTTAAAAATAGAGCAATAATTATTATAAGTTTTAATAAGCGGAGTTTAAATAAATCCAGGCCCAAATGTGTTAAAGTCTCACTCTAGTACCATATATATATACGATACTTTTACAATAGAATCAATTTAAACTAAAATTATATTTATAATTTTAATATTTTTAGGAAAACCCAATTCAATTCCCTAGTCTATAAAAACTATGAGTAAAGAAGAGTACTTGGAAAGTATGAAATAGAGAAAATTATACCATTCCAAATATTTTGATAAAATAGAGCCTGACGAGTTGGAAGTAGAATCTGAATATGAAAACGATGAGTAAGAATTCATAAATAGACTGGAGTTAAAGGAAATTGAAGTAAAATACACATATAATTTATACTTTATTTATACTAATTCTTGGATATTAAAAATAGTCTGTTGAAGAATTTTTGCCAATTGATCAATAATTTTTCAAATTGTGGAACATTTTTATTTAAAAAAAGAAAGTGAAAACAAAAGTAATTCCTTAAAAAAATATTTTTTTATTATTCTCTTTTGTTTAGTTACATTATAATATTAAATAATAACAGAATAAAGTTTAGTAAACCAGTTAACTATATCTAATATTCCTTCGCTGTTAGACGAGTTTATAACGCAGCATAATGATATTCTGAAGAATGAATTATACAATTAGATGTATTTGTTTTTGTTAACTTTATTTTAATAAGGACAAATAGACCAATAAATTATATTCACTTAAGTAATGAGATTGAAAACTAAAATAATGTGAGCGGGTTTTTTATCAGATATGCTATAAAATTGTGAATTAAAAGTATCAATTTTCATAAAGCAATTATATTTCGCATTTTAATCTAATATATTATATAAAATTAAAAATAATTATTATCTAAAAAACTTTTATACAACTGCACATTCTCCTATAACTCATTGTAATAATTATTCTTCTTTTTTTTATTGCAGTTATTTTTTTTTCTCTAATTTTTCTTTCTACATAGCTTATTTTCTTTCCATAATATCATACTCAGTTAAACTTGGGTATAATCCTATAATTTGTTTATGTATAATGTCATTAACTTTGTTTATGAAAATAATTTAATTTCTTAATATAAATGCTTACTCTTTTAAACTCCTGGGAAATCATATACTGCTACATGATTGGGAATTAAATAATTATTTGCATATCCTGGTTTCACTTTTACTACTTCTCCTTCTACACCTAAATTTGCTTGATCTCTAACTAGTACCACTTTGACTTATGATTTGGAAAAATTTCTTATAATTTGGTTAACGGATTTCAACATTATTTGAATAACTAATTAATCTGTAAAATAAATTTTATGCTTTTGAGTATTATAACTTTTGTTTGTTTTTAAATTCTATGATTTTCGTATTTATAGAAAATTTTTGCTTTTTTTTCTCCTTTTATTTAAACTTGTTCAGTTTAAGTTACTATGTTATATATTTAGTTGTAATTACAATATGTTCTTTTTTGCATTTTAATAATTTATATCTATGGTATATAATATACTGTGTATTTTAATATTAATTTTAAAGACTATTAATTTTCTTCCCCCTGCGCCCCCTATTACAATAATAGCTATGCTAATTTATAATACAATAATAATATTTAACACTAACAGAATTAAACAATATTATAAGAGGAAATGTTACGATTAACATAAGCGTTTTCTAAACTTTGTTCAATTTCCAACTAAAATTCTTTTTCAGCTTAGCCTGCATTAGTTTAAATGCCTCGTTTCTTTTTCGGAGTAAACGATGGTAAAAGCTCTAGTTATTAAGTTCCTTTCAAAAGATGGCAAATTATCAAGGGAGACCATGTAATTTTTATAAAAATAATTTCAATCTCTTTACTCAATTTCATTGAAGCATTTCGAGTTAAATGACTATTATTGTTATATAGGTTATAGTTATTACAGGAAAAGATAAATAAAAATAAGGAAGAGTGTTAAAAGTTTATAGAAAGTCAAATAAAGTTTTGGTTGAAGGAATCAATGCCAAACTTAAAAAATTTAAATAAGACCCCGAAAATGACGTAAAGGGAGGTATAAGAACTATTATCCACCCCATTCACGTTTCAAATGTTGCGTTAATCGATCCCGAAACAGGAAAACCTACTAGAATTAGGTAAATTTTGCAGGGTTTTATATATATATTAAATAATCTCCCAATATCCTATTAATATTTGTGTTTCATTATAGATTTGGTTATTTAGCTGATGGTTAAAAAGTTAGAATTAGTAAAAAATCAGGATCAATTATTGAAAAGAAACTCAGTCCTTCAATTAGTCCTTTAGTTAGAAATAAAAATAAAGTTGATGGAGTTAAAGATACTTCTTCCAATTTGGCTTTAGAAGTTACATATAAGGGAGAAGATTTCGCTAAAATTAAAGAAGAATTCGATACTTTCATTAAAGAGAAAGAAAGAAAAGAAAAATTATTGGTTTTCAATGAATGAGTGGATTATTTACCATATATTCATTTATTTAATTTATATCATGCGTTTTAAGATCTTACTATAATTTTAAAATTACAATAATATATTTAAAGATTCTATTTATTATAAAATTGTAATCAATAATGATAATACTGATACTATAGATAACTTAAAAGTAAGATATAATTCAAAATGTTCCATGTTTCTCTATTTTTAAAGAACTCACATTATTTTATAAATTTATCCAAATAACATAATAGAATTAAAAAAAATACACCAATATATAACAAGTTATAAGCTTTTTATTATATATTTATTTTATATAGTTTTAAATTATAAATAAATAGAAAATATTAAAAAAATATTAAAAATCATAGTTTATAATTAATTTATTACATTATATTTAAAATTCAATCAATTCCCAAAATTTATTAAAATATATTTGCAAATTGCTATTTGGATTATTATTTTCTTTGGTTATCAAAATTAGAGTTCTGAAAATGTGTTGTCTAATTGAAATTTTTCTATTCTTATAATATATTTCTATTTATTTAATTATTATCAGCTTGTAAGCCAGCACAACTTCGATTATTATTTAATTTTTAAAAGTCTTAACTATTAATATCATTAATATTATTATTAATAGCTCTACTTGTATTAGAGACACTCTTTATTTCAATGGCTTGTATCATCTATTACATATTTTTCAAATCATGTTTCCTCTTTTCTATGTCATTATTAGAAAAAATAGCGGTTCTTGATCTACTATACTTTTATAATTGATCCTTAAATATAAAATAAAAAATAATTATTATTTATATTTTTATATAAATATAAACTATTTATTACTTTTTTATCATTATTATCATAAGGAATAGGTGGAAGATCATGGTTTTTATTCATTAAATTACAAATAGGTGCATCATTTTCTTTGTCAGAGACATTTTTAAATGGTAAAGAATTGAGCTTTTTCAATTAGGGTTTTTAAATTTGAAGGTTATTTTACAAATTTTCCCTTTCGCCAGATTTAAATAAGTTAGATTTGTATACTATATTACTATCTGAACGTTTGTGTTTATAAATTGCAAGAGGTTAATTTTAATTTAAATTGCATTGTCCTACTTAAGAACTCAAAATATTTTCTTTGTCAGTATTTATATCTGTGAATATTTTTTTAGTTCTTCTCATTATTGATTAGCTTTATTGAGACCCTGTTTCATTGAATTTGTTTTGAGTATTATGTAGTGGGGGTTAGTTTTCATAGTTGTTCAGTTTACTCTTGGTATTATTTAAATAATTAGTGCTCTTTAATTCAGAAATTTCAAGGTTTTTAATCAAAGAAGGAACATTTTAAGTCGAAAATTGACTGGAATTATTATTTGAATCATCATTATTATAAAATTATTATTATTATAGATGGCTATTATTATTATTTTACTACTATTATTATTACAAAATCTAAAATTTAGAATTATCATAGCTGGAAAGAACTCTTTTTCTTTACTTTTTTGGCTAATTGGCATCTTTATGTATCCGATTTTGAGAAAATAAACTACATTAAAAATGTTTCAAAAGTTTTCCTAAAGGCGAGCCACCTTGTTAATCTAAAGATGTGTCTACAGGTTATACTTTTTCTTTATAAAAAAAATTAAAGTTTTTATTGTATATTAATAATTAATTGAATTTATATCTATCTACCTTCTTTGGAATGAGATTAAATTAAAATATTCTAACTTTAATCATAGCTTTATTTTAAATTTTTACTATCAATATTAGTACTATTCTTACTAGATTGAATTTAATTCAAGCTTTCAACCTATATTTATTCATTATTTGTATAGTTATAATTATGATTTTGCTGGTATATCATTTTAGATTATTCACCTTCTTCAATTCTCTGCTTAATTTCTTCATTATGTGATTCTTTAGCAAGTTTACTTTTTATTTCTCTCTTATAGAATTAGATTTTATCTTTATGTTCATGGAAATTTGGAAATAAATGATTGGGTTAAATCTTTTAAGTTTTGTTGAAATCCTACACAACAGGTATTTAGTTTTCATTTTATAATAAATTTATTTGTTAGGGGGTATTAGGAGTAGGATGACTTATTTTTATATTGGGTGTTGTAGTAGTAGAGATTCCGGAATGAGGTTATTTCAGTCCTGAGTATTATTTTTCATTTTAATTACTGTTCTAATATTGTTATTCTTATATTGGTATTTATTACTGTTACTAAGGTAATTTTTATTATTAAATGATTTATTGCGATTATTACTAATTATTTTGCTACAATATTTGTGTATTATTTTATTTTAATTTCTATTATTGCATTTTTTATTCATTTTGCTTTTAATTCTCTTCACTTATGGCACCAGATGATATATTATGAGTGATTTGTCTTATATTCGTATATTTCTATTTGTTTATCTATAGGAAGGTGTCTTCTTTTAACATTTACTAAACCCAAGGATGGCTTATAATGCACTGTATACCAACTCTTCTGTTGGGATTACTTTATAAAATCTCTGATATAAGAGATCTACAACCGGTAGATAAGGAACTGGAAAATCTAACTTCTCCCATTATCAACTTTTATTTAACTTCTTTATAGACTTTTCCTTAAAAAGGAGCGTATCCATGTGAAAGTTCAAATAGTAAAATTCCCAATGCCTAAGTAAAATACAAAATAAATTATATTTAGTCAATATTATTTGTTCCGAATTACCCATATATCTATTCTGTAGTCATAAGGTTTGGAAAATATAATTTCAGGCGCCATATACTCTAATGTTCCACAGAATGTATTTCTTTTTGAAAATAATTAAAGCATTTTATTAACTGATTTTTATTTTTTAACTAATAATTAGTTTAAGATTACCTTTATTCTTGAATATTTTCTGAACACCAACCGAAATCACAAAGCTTTATATTTAACTAATCATCTAATAACAAATTTTCAGGCTTTTAATTTAAAATAAAAAAATTTATTTTTTGATAATCCCAAAATAGTGCATTTATTTTCTAATATTTTACTTTAAGATCTCTATGTACTATATTCAAAGAATGAATATATTCAAAGGCAATAACAGTTTAGAAAAAATATTTGAATACTTCTTTTTCGTCTAATTTTTTTTCTTGTAAATATAAGAATATAAATTTCCGTTTTTTATCCATTCCATAACCATATATAAATTATTATTTTCAGCGAAAACATCATATAATTTCACAACATTTGGGTGTTCTAGCTACAGATGAACTTCAACTTCTTTTTCAATTCCTTTGATTTCACTTCTTGATGTCATTGTTTTGAGATCCATCTTTTATAAAAAATGTAAATAAATTTCCCTATGCTATTTTGTAATAATTAACACATTATTACAATTTTTATGGCATATTTATTTCCAGTAGGTATATGTCTGGCAAGTTTCACTTCTCCGAAACTTCCAGTTCCTAATTATGTTTTATTACGTTTGGGATCTATTATAAATTGGAAATCTTTCATGGTATTAAATACTCCATTTCCCTTAATATTAAGATTTTTACTCATTAGTATCTTCTTTAAATTGTTTAAATTTACAAAAATAAATGTTAAAATATGAAAGGATTACTATAATTAATATTAACTTTTAATAATTTGTTTATTTTAGTTTTTTTTTTTTTAGTTTCTTCTAAATTTATTATGTGGTTGCTTTCAATTAATTCTTAAAATATGACAATTATATATAAAGTAATTATATAATTTATAAGGTGTCGTTGATATTATTAACAGACTAATTCATATGTTATAATATACAAACTACTAAAATAATATATTAATAATTTAACCTTTTTAAAAAGAAAAACTATTGTATAGTATAGTTCAATTATAAATCCCCCTTTTTATACATTTATTTGTAAAAAATTTATGATATATTTTTTAATTTAATTCTGCAAAAATGTAAAACTCCATATTTTTTTTTTTTTTATATCTTACTAATAGTTTTGAGCAACTAAAAATTTATAATTTAATATTATATTTCTTTACTATTTGATTATATAATTAAATTAATTTTTTATTTCAAAAATATTATATTAATTAAAAAACTAATAAAATAAAATATGAACTAACAATAACCTTAATAAAATTAACAAGGGGCCATAATACATGACAAGCCATTCAACCCGGCTTAATTAACATCCCCCGCCGACCCTTCATATAAATTAGTTGGTCCTCAAGGAAATATACAATAATAACCTAGTTAATTCCCTGTTTAGCATGTTCACTAATAATAATAACAATTTTAACAATTTTCTCAATAATAATTACCTCAACATTTCCACCATCCTCCCCATTAAATACACGCATAATAAAATTCTTAAATTCCTTAATAATTTGTCTCTTAAATGCCTTAGTATGCTCCCATGTAGCAATAATAATAATAACAGCATTCGCCTCAAAGAGACAATCCTTTATAATCAGGATCTAGATTGAGATTTGAACCATTGGAAGAGTAACAAGTAGAACAAAGGTACGCAATAGAATGAATAAATATATATATAAGTATTCCAATACAGTTTATTTATATATTTTATTATTAGGCCAGGGTTTAGAGCAAAGGAAAAAAAAGTCATTGAATACTTGACAGTAGAACACCAAACAGAATACATTCCGGATCCCAACAATCCTTCTCAAATTTAGGTAGTAGAAAGACAGATCGTTCACAATCCCCCCAAAGGAGGAAACATAGTTTCTCTCGATGGAAATCCCGACTTGATAATCAAAAATCAGGCTCCTAACCCTCAAACGTTTTCAGCCCCTCCCTAACCCTTTCAATCTCAAATTTTCTAGTCTTAAGTGATGTAATAATAATTCCCAAGCCATACCGTCGTGCACCAGCACAGTCCTTAAGTTATCCATTAGTCTCCTGAAAGAAGAATAGAATAACAAAAATAGCCAGGTATTATTCCATTTGAACAAATTCAAAAAAGAAACATAGTCTAGCCTTTCAACACCTAAGTTTTCCACAATTAACATATTATTAATTAACAACCCTAATAAGTTTATTATCAAGACCAATAAGTCAATTAAATGTAGTCTTAAGTTTAATATATGTAAGCTCCTGTTGAATATTAAACATTACCTCCTCAAATTATCAATTAAAGAGCCCCTGTTGAATACTAATAATTACCTCCCTAATACGTTAACTAATAACAAGGAGCTGAGTAATTATAATAAGGACACCACCAAAGATTACCTTAATAATTTTAGTAGTAGTAATAATAATAACATTAATTATAGCACCCCCCTCATCAATAACAACAATAATTTTTGGCTCCTCCCTAATAATAATAACCCTAATAACAATATTAATAATACTTGCCTTAGTAACAACAACAACAACAACAATAATAAATGTCATAATAGGCTAAATAACTGATTGGATAATGATATAAGGAATAATATATAGATAAAATATGTATATTAAATAAATATTTGCTTTTAGAAAATTAAATGTATCTTCTTATTATTTTTATTATAAAGTATTATAAAACTTAGTCATAATTAAAACAAATTATTTTTTATTCATTATATAATTTTTAATTTAAGTATTTAATTATAATGAAATAAACATTATTATAAATCAATATTAAAATATTATTGTTAATTATCAGGTAATTCAATAAATTATAGTATTTTTTCCCTTCTTCAAACCTCCCGTTGGGGGATATATATTCTCCCCTTTCCAAAGACCCATTCTGTTTTAGCCTTTCGTTTACATTAAAAGATTTTTATTAGCAGTTTTACCAAAATTAATATCTGTAGTGTTGAAAACCTAGAAATTTTTCACAGCTCCTTAATTTTTTAAGTTAGATAAACTTTTTTGATGAAAGCAGTTTTTAGGAGAGAAAAAAATTAACTACTGAAGTCATTTATTGGAGCACTCAGGGGACTCTTTAACTGCTAAGATAAATAGTTTTTTTTTTGTTAAGGATTTTCTTTATTTTATTATATAGATTTAGTTTGTCGCATATTTTCATTTTTAATTCCATTTTTAGCGTTTACATCAACTGACAATAATTACTATTATTATTTAAAATGTCCTTCTGAACGATTATTTCTTATTTTATTATTCTATGCACTATTATTGTTATTTTTAAAAGGGGCTCCCGATTTCGTGCTAATATTCCAGTGGGTTTTTGGTTTGCTCTATTATCTAGCTTTGGCGTTTTTATCAGGTAATTAGAAAGGTTTTGTTTTTTTCTACTTTGTATTTTGATTTTATATATTCTACAACTATACATCCTATTCTTAAACATCTTATATATTATTATTATTGGTGTTTTACTATATCTATTATTAGTTTATTTGCTGTTATTATTATTATTTTTGAGCCTCGTTATAACTAGAAATCAGCTGAATTTGTTATTATTCCAAAATTATTTTTCTTTAGAAAATCTTCTGACTTCTCTATAAGATTTGGTTTGAGGAATTCTGTTATCCGATGTGGATCCATATCTTTGGCTCGGATTCAAGTTGTTTTAACTACTAATGTTACTATAATTATATACTTCAAACGGAATTCTTCGACTTTTTTTTGCAAAATATTTTAGTTTACCAAATCCATTTAATCTACGACTTCTTATGAAAAAATATTGTGTTTAATTTGGCCGTACTCCTCTTAATATGTTTTGGCCATTTATTTAAATAGGGTATTTTCTTCAAGTAATTTGGTCTAGCTCTCTCTCATTTGCAAAACAGTTTTCGGAGGATATCCAAAAGACTATTGAAAAATTTCCCCTACTTTATTTTGATTAAAATAACCATAGCAACTGCTCATATCTGAACTGTTAAAATAGACTCCTATTGAAATAAATAAATAAAAATAAATTTGTAATTTTAAAAGTAAAAGTCTCATTTGTTATTAATTTATAAGCATTACCTGGTCCTGAAAATTAACTGTATTAAAAAAATCCGTCAAAAATATCATTAGACTTGAACAAAATTCTCCCCCTTCCATTTAATTTCCCATTTTTGAAAAGACCATAGTAAATCTTGGTATCTTCTAAGTTAATTAGAGCACAGATACCTTCTAAAAGTCCATTGGAATTTATTTTGCCTATTTTTATCGCAGAATTAGAAAATTTATAAGTTTGCAATGATTCTTCCAATAATTGATCGAAATACATCGGAGACTTAATGCGATTAATTTCATTTTGTAAAGTTTCTTATAGTGTTACTTATTCATTTCCCATTTTGCTGCTAATTTAATTAATACATTCATTCTAAAAATGGTCTGTTGTTCCATAATAAGATCCACCTTTCCAAAATCCATACTATCTTCAGTTTTGAAATAAACATAAGTTTGTATTCAAATTTAATATAGCGAAAAGTAGTTTCAATTTTACCTCGATCCATCTGGATAAATAAGTTATCCTAAGCCATGAACACACCCATTTTCTAAAAATCCCTTGTAAATGGCCCCTTGGGAGGAAATGTAAATCCCTAATCCATGCATTTGATTTTAAATCCATTGCCCAGCGAAAAAATCCCCATTATTAGAAAAAAATACCCCTTCCCCATCAACTTTGTTAGTATCTAAATCTACTTGCCCGTGGTATACGCCATTCTCGAAATTTCTGATCACTTCCTTTCGGAATTTTTGATTGCTTTGAGCTGCTTCTTTGTCTTTTTCCTCCAAATTTTTTTGACTCTTTTAATTTTCTATACTTGTATGGCTACTGAATGGATAATATTAAGCTGAAAACAATTAGGGTTGATTTTCTTGCAACGCATTTTATTATTAAATCAATTGCATTTTCGTTAGATATTTATCTTGCTTATTACTAATATATATAGTAAAGAATTAACTTATAGGTCAAAATATTTAAATTTCAACCATTTAATTTATTTAAATTACCTATTTTGAAGTAAATTTTAATTTTGACAACCATCATTATTATTGTTTTGTGTAGTAATGATATATGATTAAATTTGTGAATGGGGGTTTTAAGGAAAATTAGGTATATTGTGTCTTATCATGTCTTCTTTCGTTAGGGGTTTTTCATAATTTATTTAAATTTATGGATTATTACTTGTTAAATGAGATGACGTGGGCTAGGACATTGATATTTATTTATTGTGATTATTTTTTTTATTATTTAATTTTTAATAAATTATTGATAATTGGTTGAAAAACTATTACAATTTCTTGGTATTAGTTTTTTTAATAATTTAATTTTATTAACTACTTTTATGTGATATTCAAAGAAAATAATTATTGATTTAAAGTATAATAATAAAATAATAGTGAGAAAATAGAAATTTTTTTAATTATATTAAGTGAATTAATATCTTTAATATTTTTATGTTTTAATTATTTATGTTTGTTTCATACTAATTAATTATTTTTGAAGCTGTAATTAATTAAATCAACTATCCTTTTTATAAAAAACATAAATTTTCAATTTTAAAAAATGGAATAAAAAGTATAAGGAGTATGTTCTTGAGACTCATAGAAAGGTTTGAAGGGAATAAATTTACTTAACATAATTTATATATTACTATGTAACTATAAATTAAATATAATATAAATCAATTTAATTTAAAGTATTCATTAAAAAATAATATATTTTAATATTTATATTACAGATCTTTTAAGAATCTTTAAACCAATTTTTATATCCCTCTATAAAAATAATCATTATGCTTATAAAAGACAGTTTATTAATTAATTACATTGTAATTGTAATAAAACTTAAAAATTCCTCAATAAAATGATATTCTTGAATGAACAAATATTATCTTTATAGTAAAAAATGGATTGTATAAACTAATAATTTTAGTTTAACTTTATATGAAATTAAAAAATACAAAATAATTTTATAGTATAAAATGATTCTTATTTTTTTATTAAATAATGCTATATCCGCTGACCTTAGATTGGATAAAAAGAAAGTTGTGGAAAGTAAACTTTAACTTATTTTTAAATATCATAAATTATAAAATTGTTAATGATTATCCATGATATATATTTCGGTAATTATAAGGTCAATTTTTAATAATAAATTAAAATATTTATGGTATAAATAATTAATAGTTAAAAATAAAGAAAAAAAAAATAGAAAAAGAAAAAAATGAAATAAAAATAATAATCAACAGCTCCATAATAGATATAAGTATATAAAAAAGTCTACAATACAAACAAATAACGACTAAAAAAGTTATAAAAAATCTAACATAACAATTTACTTACTATTTATCAGTTAAAATTCGTTGATAAATAGAGAGTCGAAGTATTTAAAGAATACAGCTAGATTGGATCTCTAAATAATAATCTAGAATTGTTTTTCTCTCTAGAATTAATATATTTATAACTCGTTTAAGGATATGTAGAATTGTATAGAAAAAATTAAATCCATTAAAGGATATGCCCATAAAAGATATTTGTATTTGAAAATGAAGAAAGTTCAAATGTAGATTGATATTTTATTTTTATATTTTAGAAAAGCCTTTAACATTAACTAGTAATTGTAATTAATTTAAATTTTTTAATAGATTCAAGGTCTTTGCAATGCTTTACCAAATAAATTAGGCTATAAAAAATAGTATCATGTCAAATTAGACTGGTTTTTCGAAGAAAAAATTACTCCAGAATACATGGAATTTTGTGCACCTGAAGTTCTCAGAGGTGAATCTTAGAATTCTCAATCAGATGTTTATGCTTTTGGTATGATATTATAGTGGCTTCTTGATAATAAGATATGGGAACTTAATTAAGAAAGTTAAGAAAGATGTGATTAAATTTTTGAAAAAACTACCAAAGCTGATAGAGAAAAAAGAATTTCTCCTTTTCAACTGCTATAAGAGGCTGAAGAGTAATTAAATTTTAAACTTTCATTAGTAGGCATTTTATGATTTGGTTTATTTTTTTTTTTTTTTTTCTTCTTCTTTGGGTTTTATTAATCTAAATGATTAGAGTTTAGAATTTTTCATAAATTTCATAATATAAATCAATTTAATTTTGATATTACTATCATTAAGAACTAGATACTATTGGATTTTTAATAATTATTTCAACCCTTGAAAATGATAAAGTATATTAAAAATATTTTCATTTCAATTATAATATCTTAATTTAAAAAACACAATAATTAGTAAAACCTTTTTTTTTTAACAGCCAACATTTAAAATTCCATTTTATTAGGTTATTTTAAGAAAGTTCCTTTCTTCGATAAAAAAAATTATCTTTACCCCAGCTAAATTATTAAGATAAGTAAGAAGTAGAAATTAAATCAAAATCTAAAACCCATAACTCTTTTTCTTACTCATCTAATAATAATGAAAAAAATCAACAATCTTCCCATAAATAATCACAGTTTTATTCTTAATAGAAGCGAAAAAACTCTTTAAGTTTATTTGAAGAATAAAAAAATTCCGATGATGATAAGAATAATGAAGATGGTTGCTTAGATTCATCTTCTAGAATCAATTCAATAGAAATTTCTGAATTTGAAAAAAACGAAAAAATTCATTAAATCTACAAATCCACTGACAAAAGTCCCACGCATGATATGGAAAAGTACATACGAAAATATCAATTGGAAAGAAGAAAGCAAGGATAGTGGGAGGCATTAGATTAAAATTAATAGTAATAAATTATCTAACTTATAATAAGCCTGTATAACCAAAAAATCGAAGAAGCTATGTACCCCTTTTATATTCTATAGCAATTTCAACAACAACAATAATTCTAAGTCTTGAATTCCTAAAATAGTCAACTAGTTTATAAACTCTATAATATTGTCGGAAAGGAATAATTGATGACTTTAAGAGATAATATTTTGTTTAAAAGAAATATTTTTAACTTAGAAACTGATATTTTTCATTAATTAAAAACTAATCCCGTATTTGAAAATCTTTTAGTCAAATTAGACTCCATTTTGACTGAGCTCGGTAACTTAGATGAGTAGTTTCAACCTGCTTTGTCTGCAGAAGATAAGGAAATATAAGAAATCATGCAGGCAGGATCGCAGTATATGCTCACTTAAAAACATTATTGTATAATAAAAAAAATTATTTTCGATTTTGCTAAAAATTTTTACACTGAATCCAAACATAAGGTTTCGAAACTCAAAAAAATTAACTTGACTGATATTAAAAACTAAGATATTGCAAACAATAGTTTTAAAAACTAGTTTAAATTGGTTTTAATGATCTTAGTGGACTTAAGCATGCAAAAAAATGAGTAGCAAATTTAAACCATTTTTTCAAGATATAAAACAAGTTGTAAACTGTCTAACCAAGAATGTATTAGAGATCAATCAAGGAAACTTCATTCTCCTTTTAATTTATAACTTTCTCAAATCTTAGAAATTATTCAAAATCTAGATTAAGCTAAATTAATAGTAGTTATATAAACAATATTTTATTTTCATAGTGAATAGTAATATTTAGTGGAAGAATTATAATAAAAATGAATATATAATATATATATAAATAAATATAAAATTACACACATATATATATAAATAAATTAAAAATGACATATACTATTCAATATCAATATATAATTTATAAAAAATATATTTAATCAATTTAAAAATTTATAATCAAATCTTAATATATGAAAATTATGCAAATTACTAAAGATATATTAATTAATATATACGTTAGTTAATTATAAGTTTTAGTTATTTTAGAGTTCATTATTATTAATTTACACATATATTTACTTTCGATAAGAATTTAATTATCATCATAATTTTTTTACAATATAAATAATATATTCAAGTCATATTGACATAAAAAGAAATAATTAATTAATACTTACCTATTATTTAGTTTAGTTTAGCTTTTTTTTCATAATTGAAAAAGAATATATTTTAGTTCTAAAGAAATAGAATGATAAAGAAATGTAATTTAAATTTTAATAGGTTTTTTATAAATATACTTGAAAATAATTAGTTATTTATAAATTTAAAATACCATATATATAAAAGACATAAATTGAAATTTTTATATTCATGAACAATATTAATTCCAATCGTTATTTTGTTTTATTTTGTAGGTGTAGTAACTAACATTTAAAAAAACTATATTTATGCTATTAATATTACATAGTATTTATTTAATAAAAGGTCCACTAAAAGTATTGGTGTAAATAATTTTAACTATGTCAAATTATTAGTAAGCACAAGGAAGTATTAATTTATATTAAATTGCGAAATAAAAATAATTCAACCAATAAATAAAAAATTCGCTTGTGTTAAAAAGAAATTACTTCAAAAATTATTAAAATTTCAAACATAAAAACTAAAAATAAAAAAAGAAAAAAAATAAAAAAATACTATTTAAAACAATACTACTTTTTAACAAAAAATACAATAAACAAAAAAAAATGGGATTCAACTTTTAAGAAATAATGAATTCTAGAAATAAAAATACTTCTGAATCATAGGAAAAAAAGCCCGAATAAAACACCAACTGTGCTCAAAATATTCTTGAACATTTTTATGAATAGGTGCGAGACTTACCGGCCAGATAAGACTTAAAAAAATGTTAAAAAAATGCATTTACGGAATATTTACGAGCCAAAAAATAGATGCTGAAATAAGTTTTTTAAGCGAAGTTAGAAGTTTTCTTAACAAAGTCAGAGAAAATGACATGTATTATATAGAATTGTTAGAACTTTTAGATCAAATTTATCTCTTAGCTGTTGACAGATAAATAGAAAATCAGATAAAGCCCTGCCAAATAGAAGTCAACGTAGACCTACTTAATGAATTTTGTCCTATAGATCCTCAGCAGCGTCAAGAAAGACTAAGCCACAGACATTCCAATGAGGAAAATAATAATTAGAGTTCTTAAAATGGAGATTAATCTGGAATTTATATTTTTTCCGATGAGGGGGAGGAATATGTCATAGAAGATGACATAGATAATTAGGATGAAGTGGAGGAATTCGAGGAAGATGAAAATGAAACCATTCTCCCTCTCGAAATACCTTAGTAAATTTATTTATAACAATAACTTAATGAATATGCTGAAGATAATGACATAGTTTAACTACACTAGCAAGAATAGTAAATATTTAGTAATTATTACTAAGACGAATATGAAGCCCTGAGACAGATGCATTTAAGAAGCATGTAAGAAAATCTAATCCGAAACTACAGCAATAATGAAGATAAGTTCGGAGTAATTGCTGAAGTAGAGGCTGAACACCAGGAAGAATGAGTCTAGTCAAATATCTAATCAATTAATAAAAAAATCATTTCTAATTTTTATAAAAATAAAAAAAAATCAAGAAGTGGACTAAAATATAACAAAATATTCCAAAAAATATGCAATATTTTATAATTAAGTTTATTTATAATAATTATATGACATAATATTATATATTTAATTAGGCTTTATATATTTAAGTATGATATATATATATAAATGTGTAATATATTAAATATTTTAAGTAATAATGATTGAAAATCAATCTATAATACAGAATTTTTTTTAATTAAATTATAAATAGAAAAATTTAATGGTCAAAAAATTATTTATTTTATATTTATACATAAAAAAAAGTCTTTTTTATTCTATATTAGCTTTACATCACTGTCGTATTATTAGAAATAATAAAAACTATACTATATTATATTATACTTAATTTATTTCATTTTTTTTCATTTAAATTAGTGCTCATATATGCATTTTATTTTATTTATTTAGCTGCAGAAACTCTAAAATAATTTTAACTAATTAAAATAAAATATAAATAAACCCATAAATTAGAATAATAATAGAGCATCAATATTAAAAATGTCTAATAGCCAGACAGAAAATAAAACCCCAAAATATACTGTAGTATTAGATTCAAAAAATCAAACATTATTAGGATTTTTTGCCATTTTACTTTTTCTCACATGTTGGTTTGCCAGTATTGGATCTCCCATCATTTTATTTTTTTTATTGAAAAACGCTAGATACATTGAAGCAGTTTTGTTGGTCATATTTGTTGGAGTTGGATACCTTCCTATCAAATTAAATAGAACTTGTAGAAAGCTATATGGACAATTCTCATCTCAGTATTTCAAACATACTACAATGACTTATGAAGAGGGAGCCGACATATTAGATAAAAATAAAAAAACTATGGTAGCTGTCCATCCTCACGGTATTACCTGCATGGCTTGGAATATAGTATTCGGTAGACCTGAATTCGAAGGTGTTAAAATGTGTTTTTCCGCCACCCTAAATCAAGGTTTCTTCAGATTTGTTAGTAAACTAGTAGGTTAACCCTCAAGTGTTGATAGAAAAACCATGTGTTCTCACATGAAACAAGGGAAAAGAGTAACATTGATTCCCGGAGGGTAATTAACACATATAAAATATAAAAGATATAAATTGTCACTTATATGAAAAAATAAATGAAAATCTTTTAGATTTGAAGAAGCTTCTCTTTTCAAATATGGATAAGAATAAGCCTATCTGAAAACAAGAGCTGGATTTGTTAAATTAGCTTTATAATTTGGATATTCCTTAACTCCCGTATATGGATTTAAAGAATGCTTTTCTTATTACAATGTTTAAGGATTTGATAAATTCAAATTATTCTTGAACAAATATGGAATTCCAGGAGCTATTCCTTTCGGTTTCCCTTTGATTCCTCTTTTACCTAGAAGAGACTGTGAAGTCCATGTTGTTGTTGGAAAGAGTATGGAACTGCCAAGAATTGAGTATTTTAAAAAATTATAAATTATTAGTTTTATACAAATTATTTATAATTAAATTTTGTAGAAATCCCACAAAAGAAGAAGTTTAAAAATATCACTAATTATATGTATAAGAAGTGTTAGACTTATTTGATAGACATAAAGGAAGATTTTATGAAAACCCTTAGGATATTAAATTAGAAATCATTTGAAAATAACAAAAATCTAGATTATATAAATTTTAATTTTTTAATTAATAGTATTTTTTTACGTTGATATAAATATAAACATGTGTTACAAACAATTTTATATTGTTTTAAAAAAATTTATTTACGTAATTTGTTTTTTATTAAATTAAGTTACTAACATTATACTGATAAAAATTGATAATAATTTATAAGAAATGTTATATTATAGTTTAGTATATATTATATAATAATCAACAATGTAAGTAAAATTAATATTTGTATATACATATAAGTTATTATCAGTACTACTTTAGTATACATATAACATTTTTTAGATTTTATTAATGATTAGGGCAATATAAATATTAGAAATATTTGTAAAGATATATAAAAATTTATCAACTAATTTATAAAAGAACTAATTCTACAGCAGATTATTATGTATGTTTTTTTAATAAAAAATATTTTAATAAAAAAATAATTAGTATGAGATTCAATCATTCAATTAAAAATAAAAATTTAACGCAGTTAAATCAAAGAAGAATTTTAGTTATTTAGAGTAAATAGAAAGAAAAAACAATTAATTTCTATTTCAACAAAATTTTTATTAGGAAGATGGTTATATAAGATTATAAATATGTATATTTTATTAAGATATATTAATTTAAAAAATAACATTGCATATTCACTAATGAGTACTGGTTTGTTATATAAATAAACTTTACTATGTTATTTCTAATATTTTATATATCATTAGTATTGATTAGAGAAGGTATTTGTCAAAATGTCTTTAATTTTACTTTATTTGGGTTGATTTAATACGCTTAAATAAATCAATTCTCAAACTTTTGTCAGCTTATTAATAAGATAATTATATTAGAATATTTAAAGTATTTTAATAAAAATTACTTTTATGTTCTTTTATCTAAGATAAATTTTTATTAGTTCTATTTTATGCTAATATACATTGAGTTAGAAAATTAATTGACTGGATTTTTCTTATTCGCTCCTTAATAATATATGGACTAACTTTACAAAAATTCTATTTATTTAAGTAATTTATTTTTGTAAAAGATATATTTCATTTAATGTATTTTTGAAAACGGAGATTGAAAAATTAAGAGGTAAAAATCTATTCAAAGATATTTGAAATAATAAATAATCATAATTAGAATATCGACAACGCAATTTTGTCAATTTTGACTATTTAAAAAAATAGTACAATTTGCCCGGAATTATTTATTTTTTTGTAATTTTACTATTAATCAGTTTAACAACACTTTGCTCTACTATATTTAAATTAATTACTCTGTGTTAATCATAAAAAGCAAGCATAAAATAATTAAAAAAAAAATAATATTATATATAAAACACACCCAATAAAAAAAACACTAATAAAAGAAATATAAAAATTTTCCAACAATGGGACACCTTCCTTATGATACTCCTCAAAAGAAAACTAAAAGCATTTTTAAATCTGTAAGACCTGCTAATATTCCCCAACATTAAATAAATGTTCAAAATCCTTTATAAATACAAGCTGCAGCTTTAAAAATGAAATCTGTAAAGTTAGATTTCAATCCAAACTAATAAAATCAAACAGAGCACAACTTAATGGCTAAAATAGTTAAACTATACATAAATAAAATGTAAAAAGAGGAAATCGATAGAATTATTACTAAAAAACCAAGATAACTCTTTCAAAATATCAAAAGAGCCAACAGTTAAACTCCTGTTTGAGTTTTTTTAAATAGATATGCGCGGATTAATCCCAAAAAAAAAAAACTAGTCTTATTTAACTTTAATTTTAAGAATATATGTACACAAAATCGCAATATAAAAGAAAATGAAAAATCAGAGAGTCTCTTATCATTATATAGGCTCTCCAATATATCTAACAGATTAACCCTTAGCAATGCTTTGAAGAATTTGTGAGGAATTTATAGAAAGACCAAAATATATTTCCAATTTTTCGATGATATAAAATATAAAATTTTCTTAATTTAACTCTAACAATTTTCTTATAAAAAAAATTTTTCATTTACTTATATATCTATAAATAAAAATTTTTCAATTAATAAAATGTAATTATATATATGAAAACTGTATAAAAAGTAGTGTATTTTATTTACTCAAACTTCAAATTTTTATTTCTGTTTGTCATTATTATAAGTTAATTTCTATTTAGGTTCCAAAATTATGTATATTTATATATTACTGTAGATATATTTTGAATATTAAGCAGTTAATTATTAAGAAAGATATCTTTTTTTTTTGTTATAATCTAAATTCAAAAAATAATACTATCATAAAATTTTAAATTATTAAATATATTTTCAAAATTAACTCTAAATTTTCAAATTTATATAATAAGAGGGAATATAATTATTTGATTAGAATTTTAATATATTAGACAAAGTCAGTAAAAATTTACCAAACTATATAAACTAAATATATATAGATATTTTTAAATAAAAATATTAAAAAATAAATAGCTATTATTTAATCTATTCTGAATATCTTTTATACTGTATAATTTATTTACAATTTTTTAATTATAAATTATTTGGGGATGTATTTATCATAAAGAATAATTAGGAGGTGATTAATTTATTTTATCCTTTGAAAAATAATATCTAGCCTTTAGAGGTTTTAGTATAACGAATAAATAATAAAAAAATCTTTCTGTAAAATTTCACCCAAAATTATAGTAATTGAGGTATAAATATTCTAGAATAAAAAATATTCTATTGGAAAATTTAAAATAACTATTTTATTAAATTGCTACTATATTTTATTTTAGAATTTTTTATTTAGAATAATTTAAGATTATTAAATAAAAAATATGATGATTTGTGATATGATTACATATTTACAAAACTCATAATATTAATTATGACTTAAATTATAAACTCTATTTTCAAAGAAAGTTAGTTTAAATATTCTAAAAAAAAAAAAAAGTGCAACAACTGCAGGATTTGCACCTGCGAGGTTTTCACCACCAGATTTCAAGTCTGGCCTCTTAACTACTTGAGTAAGTTGCTGATCGTTGATGATTACATACAAATTTTTCATACTTTCTTTGCTATGAAAAATAAAATAAATAGAAATATGGAAAAGTCTATACGTTTAACTAAATAAAAAATTTGATTTTTATGTGAATAATTTTTAATTAAAATTTAGAATTATATTTATAGTACATATTATTATATTTTACTAGTATTATAATTATAAATATATTTTAATATATTTATATGGAAGCTAACTACTTATAATAAATTTTAAAAATATATATAATTTATTTCATATAAATTATTTTAATCATTCAGATAAAGTAAGCAGATTTTTATTTAAAAAAGTTTTCAATATATTTATTATCCAATTTTAGTCTTAAATATCGTAGGCATTTTTAATTTTATTAAATTATAAAACATTTATTTCTCTAATATCTTAATTTATAAAATCCACTAAGTCTTGAGCTGTATATTATTTTTATTCATTTATCTGTAATTAATATTTTTGTTCATATATTTCTATTATTGCTAAAATCATTTAATCGGTATTTTCAAAATGATAATACTATCGTGAAGATACATCTTAAGTATGCTATATTAAAAGAATTAGGTGGTTATTTATAGATTCTGACTATATTTTAGAAATTTTTTCTATAGCTTATTACTCCATATTTTCACGAAAAAAGATTATTTATATATAAAAGTAATATAGTGTTATTTATATTTTTATTATTTGTAAAATTTTTTTTTACGAGATTACAGTTTATTAGCAACTATTTTAGGAAACATAATAATAATAAATGATTAATTGAAATATTAAAAAGAAGAGCGGAAAGGTGATACTATTTAAATTATTAAAATAAAATATTTACATATTAGTTTTTTTATATATATATAATTTATATTTAGATAAAAAAAAATATTTAGGGTTTTATTTTATAATATAAAAAAATGATTTAGGAGAATTTTATTATATAAAAAAGTAAATATTTTTTTTACGAATTTTACAATTTTTACTATAATTTTTAATATACTGCCTAAAACAAGATATTATTATTTTAAAATTTATTAATTAAAGAAAAAACTAAGCAAACATATAACTAAATATACTTTATTCAATTGAACATAAAAAATTATAATTTCAAATTCAATTATTATTTAATAGCTTTATTTAATGAGTCAGGACAACAACGAATTAACTGAATTAAATCCATTACTATTTAAATAGATATTAAAACCTGGAGTGGGATCAGGTCCTCAAAATTAATAAGAAGTATTATTTCATTATGTGTTGAGAGATGAAAATAAAAATTTATTGTCCGGAACTGAATTACAGCATTTGAGCATAACTATTGGATAAAATTAGACTCATTGGTATATTGAAGAAACCCTTAAATCAATGGCTATGGGAGAAAGATGTCTTGTGCAAATTAAAAATCCCTAATTTTTAGAAAACCAGGTATCAGAAAGTGATAAATAATAGTATGCATTTGAAATTTTTTAAGAATAAAAGACCTTAGAGTTAGAAATAGAGATAATTAGATTTGGAAATATAAAAAATAACAACTGGGATTTAAATAGTGAATAAAGGTTGATGAAAGCGGAGTTATTAAAATAGGAAGGAAATAGTTTTATCAAAGCTTAGAAATATTTAGAAGCCAAGGAAACATATTCTTAAGCCTTATAAATAATAAATAACGATGATTTCTAAGAATTAATTAATTCTTTGCTTAATAATTTGTCTCTGTCTTAGCTTAAGTTAAATGATTATGAAAATTGCATTAAAACTTGCTTGAAAGCCCTAGATACTTAAACTGATAATATTAAATTATATTATAGATTAGGACTAGGATATATTGGAAATGAAGAATTTGATGAAGCTAAATAGACTTTCCTTCTAGGGCTGAAAATTGATCCTACTAGTGTAGAACTCAAAAAAGAATTAGAAAACCTTAAAATTACTTAAAAAAAATTTTATAAAAAAAATAAGCTTAGTTTAGCAAGATGTTTTAGTGAAAAATATTATAATTTTATATAATATTTTTAAATACTTTGATAATTGCATTTTTTTATTTACGAAAGAGTTGTATTTTTTTAAATAACAAAGTATATAATATATTTTTTAGAAATTTCATTTTCTTTAGATTATTTCAATTATTATTTAAAAAATGAGTTATAAAAAACTATAATTTTAACAGAATACTAAAATTAATTAATAAAAATTATGGTTCATTTTATATATTACAATACATTATTATTATTAATTAATGAATAAATTAATTAATTAGTAATTTAAACTAAATAATGTGTTGCTTTTCTTATTATTTTATTAATATATTCTTGATTAGTTAGTTTTTTTAAAATAAATGTGAACATTAGCTATTCTTAACTAATAAGTAATAACAATCAAATAATTATCAAAAATTAATTTTATTTTGTTATTAAACTATAAAGAGAAGAGATAATATAAGAAATTAATAACAAATTTTAACTAAAGAAAAAAAAAAAATAAAGCCATAAATATTACCAAAAAATAAAGACTTTATAATACTTAGTATACAAAAACAATAATTTTTTACTCAAGTCTTATGTACAATTATGAAAAAGTGAGCAAAATTTGTGATACAAAATTTGGAGACATATGGAAAGTTCAACATTTAAAAGAAAATAAAGTAATTCATTTTGCAAATATATTAATATTCAGTATCAACAGCTCTATTCAATCAAGTGACAACTAATTTTATAGTTATTTTAAAATAAAATTTTGTTTAGCTAAAATAAATGTTTTCTATCAATACAAGGAGCAAAAATATATCATATTAAAGTGATCAACTATTATTTTTATAATATAGACTTACGCATTAAAAAGTGTGGCTCAAAACTAAGAAGAGGAAAAATTAACCGGATAAAGCCCATTGAATGAAGTTAAGTTATTAGAGTCACTTAACCATCCAAACATAATTAAATATAAAGAAACCTTTATAGAGGATAATAAATTGCATATAATAATGGAATATGCAGATGATGGTACTAATAATAACTGATTTAAATATATTTATAAAGTAGAAGATTAGTAAATATTTAAGCGAAAAATCATTTAAATTATAAATATTTTCTCTAGGAGATTTAAAGGATAGATTAATGGAATACAAGAAAAAAGGAGAATTCATACCTATGAAAAATGTAAATATTTAAAATTAAAATTAATTTAAAATTTAGATGTTCCTAATTTCATTACATCCTATTCATAGAATTGTATGTATTTATTACAATACATGAACAAATCAAATCTAATTAACTTATTTGATTAATTTATTTTATTTTTGATAGATAATAGAATGGTTTTCATAAATTTGTTTATCCTTAAAGTATTTGTATTCTAAAAAGGTTTTGCATAGAGATATAAAAATATAAAATGTATTTATAATGAAAAATGGAATTGTAAAATTAGGAGATTTTGGAATTTCTAAATAGCTAGACAGAACAAGTGATTTCGCAAATTCCTCTTTAGGAACACCGTATTATTTGTCTCCAGAAATTTGCTAAAATTCTTCCTATGGCCATAAGTCTGATATATGGATGCTAGGATGTACATTATATGAATTGTGCAGTTTAGATAAGCCTTTCACAGGAGAATTTTTCGTAATAAATCATGAAATATCTATAAAAAGTTAATAATAAAGTTTATGGTTATTTTGTTTTCATAGGAAATTGTTAATAAAATCATACGGGATACGTATAAGCCCTTGCCGAACCATATTCCTGAATGGATTAAAAACTGGTAGATTAAATGTTGTAAAAAGATCCCAATAAGTAGCAATTTAATTATATATTTTAAAATAAAATAGCATTTTTTTATAAAATTAAACTATTTAATTTGTTTAGTCGTCCAGATATATAAATGGTTATAGAAAATCCAGAAATATAGAAAGAATTTACTTTACTATAATAACAATACCCTGATGTCTATAAAGATTTTAAAATGCCCTCTTAAAAATTTTGGCCAATAAGGCCACCAATGATGACAGAAATAGGGGAAGAAAAAGAAGAACATTCTCCCAAGACTATAAATTCTACTACCAATAAAAAATTTGCTAAAAATTCTATATATAACTTGATTGAACAGGCAAGAAGATAAAGTCCCTAAAACAAATAAATTCAAAAGAAAATGCAATAAAAAATGTAGTCATAATAATTATAATTTAATAATAATAAAACAAATAATCAATAATAAGATTCTTAACAAATTTAATTAATAACTTAACCGATGAATAATAATAGCAATAATGATTTTATAATTTAGTAAAACGAAAAATAAAAGAATTAATAAATGCAAAATAATTCGTTTAATCAAAGAAATAACCAATAATTTTCTTAAGAATAAGCTTTATAACAGTCATCAATTAATAATAAACTAAAGCCCTAAAGACCTATTTCCATCAATACCGCAGTTTTAGAATCTTAATATTCTTAGAAAAAAATGACTCCAAGTAGTGAAAAATCTAATAGTACAATGGAAGGAGGTTAAGATGGAGATAAACACAATTTGCCAACAAAAAAAGTACAAAAAATAAGAAAAAAATTTTTTAATTTTATTTCTAGCTTACATTTCTTAATAATTTTATTACAGATATAATAGACAAAGAGGTTTAATTTTGCCCATACTATTTTCAATCCGAATAAGGCACCTAGTAGCCCGAACAGAACTATATTATTTTCGGACTTTTTACGGAATAAATTAGGTGAGGAAAAGTTTATGAAAATGAAAAATTTATTGGAAACCAATAGCAATCCAATGAAAATATTAGATGAAAATAGATCTTTGGTTGCTGAAATTATAGGAGAAGAAAATATGGATTGTATTAAAATATTTAAATTTCTCATTACTTCTTCTGTCACACCTCCTTCTTCGCACTGCAGAACGAAAAGCATGTAGGCCTTCGACGAAGGGTAACTAATAAATAAAATATATAACATTTCTAAATATCAAATTTTAAATAATAGGTTGAAATTTTAAACTATGGTCAACTACGAAGAATAAATGAAACTCTAATAATAATTACAAATTCATTAAAACTTTATACACCTTTAACAAAATAATATTTCTCCAAAAATTTCGCCTATATATTCTTAATAAATGAGCTCTGCTTATAAACAAAATCATATGAATAGTAGTATTTCACCTAAAATTGCTTCTCCTTTATATTATAATCCTCATGTTTAGACATACATAAATAATTAAAATAGCAGTAGTTTCTAAAAATAGCAAAATTAAAATATTCAAAATAAAAATAAATATACCTAGCAGTATACGAACATTTGCAACAACAGCATCAACAACAGCAATAATAATAATATAAGCAATATGTCATAATCTATGGGTTAAAATAATTCTAATGCTAATTCTGGCATAAATTAATATCAAAATTAATAATAAAACTGCATTTCTAGTAATAATAGCAGTTACTTTAAATATAGTTAAACATAGAGCTAAAATTGTTCTTAAACTACAGAATAGAATTCTTATGGAAATATGGAATTTTAAAATGATAATTAAAACAAATCTTTATCTAACAACAATAAATTTTGTTAACAAAGAGAAGATATAGAGTTAGGATTGGACTTAACTCATGCTAGTTTTGCACCAATAAATTAATAGCATTTAATAGAAGAAGAGGAAGAGGAAAATTAAGCTGATTGTTAAAGCATTGAAAGTTTAAATGAAAACCTTCTAAAAAAGGAACAACCTGTTTTACAATAATCGACTGATGGGATATAGTTATAATTTAAGTCTTTAGATTTGGAAGAAAAATCTAAATATAAAGATTAACTTTATTTAAATCAATAATAATAACTTTAAGAAAAAGACATATTAAACTGTGAATGATTTCTTTTGTTGACGAATACTAATTATGTGCATAATATTTTACAAATAAATTAATTTAATAGTTATTAAAAATAATGAAAATAAAAAGATAATTATTTTTTTTTTTAGATATAAATTCAATATCAATAGGAATTATCTACTTTATATTTTATTTACACACTTTATTTTATAAATTTTTATATATAACTAAGTGACCTGATTATAAGATAAACTTATTAATTTTTTATATAAGATTCATTTGATTTATTAGATAAAAAATAATAATAATTTTTATATGTATAATTTTTCATATTATAATATTAGTTCCATTTAAAAACTAACCGTATTGGTATTCTTAAAAGTTTGAAACAGATTAAATACATTTTTTTGTTTTAATTTTATTTTTATATCACTTACCTTTAAGTGCTTTTAGTGCTTGAAGTTTGATTTCAATACAAATTAATAAATTAATTGATATAATTAATTAAAGTAATTATTTAATTTTAGTTAGTTAAAATCCTATTTTATTAACATATTTTTATATTTAAATAAATATTTACAGAAGATCAAAAGTATTAAAATTATATAATTAAAAATTTATGATTTAAATAATTAAATCCTTTGATGCAAATTTAAAATATATTAAATTTTGTAAAAATCTAGAAAAATACTTATAGATAATATTATTATTTACTTAAATTCATTTAAGTAATTTAAAACATACTATAATTACAATTTATAACTAGTATTGATATAATATATATTACTTAGAAAATATTTTAGACTTATAAAAACTTGAAATTTTATATTTTATATTTTTTATTTTATTAAATTCAGTCGGTTTAGAATAATAAAGTTGCAATAAAATATAGCAAGTATTTAAATAAAACTTTAAAGAGAAAAAATAAAAATTATTGATTATATTAAAAAATGTCAGCAAGAGCAAAAACCTGTATATCAGAGGTATTGGAAACTCTTGATAAATATAAAGAAAAAAGCAAAAAATATAAAAAGCAAGTAGAGGATGGAAATAGCGATATAGTTAAAACAGTAGTAGATACGGCAGAAATTGCATTAGAAGAAAAACCAGAGCATGGAAAAAACTAAAAATACAATCCCGTCATACAATTAAATAGTTTAAGGGTAATTATATTGAATGATCTACTAAATTTTAATACAATAAGATATGTTTTTAAACAAATTATAACTGAAATTCAAATTAATAATTAATTTTTTTTTAACAAATCTAGTTATTGAAAGAATGTATGGATACAAATAATTTCAATTTATTGGCATATTTTCTTAAGAGCAAAGTACCGATTTATATAGCAGAAAACTATGGGTCATTTATGCCTAAATCGGATTATGATGATAGGGGAGCTTAATTATTTTCTGAAACACCAAGTAATATTTATAATATAAATAGAAAAAGTTTTTATTTGATGATTTTAGTAAAAAATAATTTTAAATAGATGATAACTAAAAAATGGTTGGAAATTCAATGTTAAGGCTTGCATTAGAGTGTATGTATTTTTGGGGATCAAAATATGAATTCAATTTAGGTAAAGTCGCATATTTATATGCTGAATATAAGAGAAATAAAAATAAATTATTAAAAATAATTTTATAAAATAAATTATTTATAGACAATGGATCAGAGAAATCATCTATACGAAAACATTACGAAAATTTACTAAAAAAGGGAGTTATTTTCCCACAAAAGGTGCATTACTTTAAATCTTCCAATTTGCAGGTTCCTTATCTAGGAGCCAAAGAGTAATTATTGAAAATAATTTAAAAAGAAAAATCTAAGTCCCCTTAAGATATGGAAAACGAAGCCATAAATGAAATAAATGATGATTTAGATTAGGCTGAAGAATAGTATAATAAAATTTTAGACATTTTCGAAGTGAATAATGAAAATTAGCTTGATGCCCAAAGTAAACTGAAAAATTTATATATAAATAAATAAATAAATAAAAAAAATGATATAATATTAAATAATAACTAATTTTTAAATAGCACTATCGTAATCCATAATGATAGCCAGTCGATTCCAAAATATAGTAAGTCTAAAAGATACAAATTTATTAAATTCCAATTTAATCTTGGATCAAGAATAAAAAAAGCAACTTCAGTCTGATTTGATTGAAATGAAAAAAGATATTTCATCACTATTGACAGACTTAGATTTGTATTAAAAGAAATAATTGACCTTCTAACAGATAAAAGACAAATATTTCTAGGACGAGGGAGCAAATAATAACAATAATTAACAGGCAAAGACAATTGAAAATAATCCAACAGTAACCAATTTAAACGCCTACGATTAAAAATCAACTTCACGATCGCAAGAAGTTGATAATTATCAAAGATAGAGCTCTAGAAGAAGCAGTAATGGGAGGAGCAAAAATTAACAAATGTAAAATTAAAATCAAGTGAAAACCACAGCTCAAAATAAAGGAAATTATATGGAAGATTTGGAAGTTGAAGATCTTGATGGAGAATATGAATAAATAGTTTCTAAAAAATAGCAGGACTATATAAAAGAACCAACCAGTATGTAACATTTAAATAACTAGTAGGGAAATAAAGTTGATTCATTTGCAAGTCAAAAAGAAATTTCAAATAATAAAATCAACGGAAATATCAAGTTTTCTAATATAAACACCTCTTATTCTGCTCAATCGTTCGAACAAAATGGAAAAAACAGCAACAATAATATAAAATAAAATTCCGAAAAAAAGAAAAGCATTTTTAATGATAAAAATGCTGATATTTAATAAAGTTCTTAATTTTAAATGCAATAATAAATGGAATAGTATAAAAATTAGTTAGAAATCGATAAGATGAATTTAATGAAAAATAAGAATCTGCAACTTAAGAAAAAATACAGAAAATTCAAAAAGAAGCAATGGAAACAGAATTTCAATATAAAGCTTAAATATTAAATTTAAACTAGTCTATTATGGAACTAAATCACTCAATTAAAATATACGAAAAGTAAATGAAAGATTTGGAATAATAGCTAGAATAAAAATAAAAAGATATTATAAGACTAAATGAAGATATGTCAAATTAAAAATAAGAAAAAATTTAAATGTAGGATAGTATCGCGTTAATAAATAGAGAAAAAGGATCCATTGATGGACAAATAAGAGAGCATTAATATAATATTTAATAAAAAGAAATAGAAATCGAACGCCTGAAATCGGAAAACACTATTCTGAAAGGTAAAGTATCTGAAAAAGAAAAATAGGAAGAATAAATTTTAAAATTAGAAAGGATGGAAGTTACGAAATTAGAATCTTAGTTGGAGAACTTAAAGTAAACAAATTTTACAATTTGAAAGTTTGAATAATATTTTTTTTTTAATAAATTAGAAAATAGAAAGAAGAAATTGAAATAAAATTGTAAAATCAGCAAGTTTCCATTCATCGATTCACATAAGAAAATGAAAATTTAAAGTTAGAAATAAAAAATTTGTAAATCAGGTAAGATGGAAATTCAGTTTAATAGCAATTTTAAGAATAAAATTAGGGGGTCAAAGAAAAACAGCTATAAAAAACAATAGCGGAATTAAAAGAGAAGTTGATGGAGTAGGAAAATAAGTATGAATAAATTATTGAAAATTAAAATTTAGAATTAAAGAAATAATCGTAGCAATAGTAATTATAGCAGTAATCGCATAAAGGAATACTGAAAAAAAGCAATTATGTTTAATCTGAAAACCAAAGTGTTTAGTAGTAATAAGAAAATTAAAGTATTGTTTATTTAGTGAAAGAAAATGAGCAGTTAAAATAAGAAATTGAAAAAAAAGAAAAAACGAACGTAACTTAGGCTTAAATGCTTAAAAGTTTGCAGAACAAATTGTTTGATTTGGAAGAGTAATAAGTGCTTCAAACAAAATATTAGGACTCGTTTCAAAAGACAATAAATGATCTGAATAATGAAAAATAGGAATTTGTTAAAGAATTGAAAGATAAAAGCCAAGTAATCGATCAATAAATTGAATA
Source organism: Miamiensis avidus (assembly GCA_037039885.1). NCBI lineage: Eukaryota > Ciliophora > Oligohymenophorea > Philasterida > Glauconematidae > Miamiensis > Miamiensis avidus. The sequence goes on from JAWVGU010000028.1 coordinate 105,198, forward strand.
CATAGACCAGTTAAAAAATAAAATATGCATAATTTGCAAAAAACGCAAGACTTACTCTATGATAGAATATAAACACATTCTCAAGCCCCGATGAGCAACCGAAGCTTATCTAATCGATAGAATGATTAATAGTAAAAGGAAGATGAAGGTAATAATAAGAGTGAGGGGAAGCTAGCTAATCCTAGCGGACTAGAATTCGAAAAGAAATTTAAAACAAATTTCTCAGTGGTTAAAGATTCAGATAAATAGTAGCAAGACGACGAAGAATTTGATTAAAACATCGATGAATTTGCTCCAAATTCGAATTAAAGTTCTAAAAAAAATGTAGTTCATCCTGCTACTTCTTATATTAATAATTTTATGGAACATAAAAAAGAAGTATACAATATTAATAATGAACAGTTAACCCATAAAAATAATATGTAAATGTCAAGCAGTTATTTAAGTTCGAATGTGCCTCCCCACAAATAAAACTACAATAATGATTAAATTTCATTCCAATAATAATAACAGTAGTAGAAGTAATTTAATCCTTTGCAAAATTTTAAAAATATCAATAATGCTAGCACCAATATGGACCACAGTGGCATATCCTTGATAAATATCAAAAATAATCAAATTTCAGACGACTTATCGTAACAAAGAGCTACTCCAAGAAAGCGCAGACCCTCCCTTAGGAATAATAATAGTAATAATCATTAAATAAAGTCAAGAAGTATGCACAACCATAGCTACAGTAATATGAATGATAGTGATTCCCTGCTTTCTATGCATCAAAACCAAATGCAACAGCAGTAAAATTACAGCGCTTTAGTTTCGGCTAGACTCCAAGAAGTGCAGTAAAAAATTCATGTTGAAAAAATTAAGCAAGACAAGTACAGTTCATTTGCATAACCCTTTTCAATAAATCCCTACATTAATTCACAAAAAAATAATATTAATAATAATCTGCAACCCTACAATCCCCAGGTTTAAAACATGTCGAAAACTTTTGGTAATTTTAATTAAAGTAATTACAAAGGCAGTGGTAATATTATGAAAAGGACCAAGCAGCAACTAAGCGAAGATAATAGTTTAAATCCTCAGCATTTTGCTAACACCATAAACCATTTCAATGTTAACATAAGCCATGGACCTATATTGAACCAAAATGGCATGCCATAGAAGTCTCAAAATAGATATGATCCGCATAACAACCACAGTATCAACAACATGAACAATAGCAATAGCAATAACGTGGGCATTAATAAAAATAAGTAAAATTAAAAAAGGGTTATTTTTTATAAATTAACTAATTATTTGTTCTACTAGGTCGATGAGTTTAGACAACAAAAGAATGTAAAATAAGCCCTACCACCAATATCTGAATAATAATTTCATTGACATTGGATACAGCCAGGACTACAGTTAAGAGTTAAGTAGAAAAGAAAGTATTTAGAAATCTTCTTCCAGAAACTCGTAACAAGGGCAATATCGAAGAAACTATCTGCTTGCCCAGGATGATAACAGCAGCAACTCCTACTAGGGATACAACTCTTCAAGGTATAATCCTCTCCAATCTAACAGTCGAAGAGACAGTTTTTTGGGAAGTTCTAATCCGAATAAAAATAACAATGTTTAAACCTTCACTGTTAACTTCAGTCCCCAATTATTCAACTCCTATGTTATGTACGCTGAAGAAGAGCTTATTAAATTTAAAAAATCATGCTTGAATTCTAAAGGTTCCGTTTTCGAAAATAATTTTATTAAAATCGGCACAGAAACAAATATAACTGATTTCCAGGGCAAAAAGTATCTCAAAATTAATGTCCACGTTAAAAATATTAGTAATATTACAATAGAAAATTGTTCACTCGAATATCAAAAGTCTCAAGGTATATAAACACATTTATATAGATTGATATAAATTTATGGGAAATTATAAAATGGATTTTTAATTTATTTAATATTCTTTTTTTTTATAGATTTTTCTTTATGGACCAAACCTAATAAATGCGAGCAATAACTTATGCCAAATGAAAGATTTAAATAGGAACTTATAATAGAACTAAATTCGATTCCATGTTCCGCTCTTATTGCTTCAGTTAAGTTATAGTAACAAATTACATTATTAGTATTTATTTAATTCTTTTTTTATAATTTTTTGTTTTAAAGAATATAAGGCTCATAAACAATAGAAATGGTAAACCTTCCCTGCACTTTAAATAAATTTATGTCTTCACGACCTATTTCAGCCACTTATTTTCTATAAAAATGGGAAGAATCAAAGAAATAGCAAATTAAATCGCAAGTTTTTAAAATTGATGCTTCAATTGTTAAATCTTCAGAATTTCTTTCAAAGTATTTAAAGTCATATAAGTAGTTAATTATTAATTATATATGTTATAAAAATAAAGGTATCTTCCGCATATAGTTGACTTGAATCCTTTCGACAAGTAAGAATTCCTTAACAATAATTGCGAAAATAAATTAGGAGGTGTTTTCAGCTTCATATCCAAACCAGGATATGATTATTTAATAAAAATAGTTTTAAAACCGAATCATTAAATTTAATTTTTCTTTGCGAGTGCTACCAGTTTCTTTAATGAAATTGACAAAAATATGATGAATTTCTTAATAAATACACTGTAATTTTTGATGGGTGAGTGAAATCAAGTTAAATAAATTAATTCATAATTTTCAATATGTAAATATAATAGTAATTACTTATTTATAACTTATATTATCAAAAATTAAATTATTATATAATTCATAAAATTATATTCCTAATTCAAAATTTACCCTACGTTTCTTATAGAGCTTATTACTTCTCTCTTTCTCTTCTTTCTATTTCTTTTACAGCTAAATTGCACTGTCTCGCCTATTTTTATTTTATTTATATTAGAATTTGAATTAATAATAAATTAAACCTTACATATGAAAGAAGAAATTGAGCACTAAAACAGCATGTTGAAATAAGTATAATGGCGATAATGCTCACTATAAGAGAAGTAGTCTAATGATTATTCTAAGTCAAATCTGAAAAGTATAAGAGTTATTAATAAAATAATTTCTATCAACTTTAAATTTTACCTATAAAACTGTATATGTATTAGTACCCGTGCTTTTATAATAATCCAGCAATTCCCTATTATTATTATTTATAGTTGTTGTTGTTGTCATATTATTATTTGTTATTTTTTTTGTATCGATTTTTAAATTATTCTTCTTTAAATACTTTATTTGACTATCTTTATTCTTTTATATTATTATTTTCCATTGCTATTTTCTCTTATTTCTTTAACAAAATTGATTTCTTTTAGTCACTTTCTTATAATTCTAAAATATTTTACTAATTTTTTTCGTTTTTTAAATAATCCATTTTTTCTTAAAATTGAGAAAATAAAATATCAACTCCTTTTATAGATCATAGTGAGTTATAGTTTACACTACTTCTGCTTTTTTACAAATAACTTGTTTTGAATATTAAGAAATTGTAATGATTACAAGAGTAACCAAAGAAAATTTATATGCAGCATAGTTTTAGGTAAATAATTTAATTATTTTCTCTTTAATTTATTTTATGCTACTACTTAACATTTATTAAATTAATTTATGTGAAAAACGAATAATAAAATAAAAGCTGTATTTAATTTTACATATAATGCAGCCACATAAAAAATAACCAAACCAAAAATATTTAATATTATAAGTAACTAATAAAGTTAGGTAAGGGCGAAAAATATATATATAATTATTATTAGACTATTTAAAAACTATATAAAATGTTATTTTTTCATAAATAATAAGGTTCAGATACTGTGACATCATAAGTTATTTCATTTTCGACCTAAATTTGATAATTTTTGAAGTATATAAACATTAATCAATAAAACTATAAAAAAAAAAAAAATATTACAAATGCCATTTCAACATGATCATCTACAATATAAGTATAAAAGTCCCAATCCCATCCATTTTTCCTGGGTTTTTGACTTAGTTTATGGAATGCTTATAAAGATTATTATCCAAAATCATTATAATACAATTTTAAAAACACTAAAATATCATTTGTCTCAAGAGCTTCAGCTATCATTTTCAACCCGTTATCATCAATACTATTGTGAGTCATATCCACGTGAACTAAAGTTCTATTTTTGATAGAGCTTAAGCTATGGCCTATAATAAAAGAAATTTTTAAATAAAAAATTTTGTTTCATCACGGTTTTCAATAAATAAAAATCTACCTTGGCTCCGTAATGACCGGTTCTATTATTTTTTAAAATTAAACTTTCGAGAGTGCAGTATTCCCCGCAAAGATATTTTGCTAAACTTTCGCAACCTTTATATGATATTTTATTGGCTGTCAAATCAAGAACTCTTAATTTATTGTTTTCCAAGAGATGCTCAGTAATTGTATAAATAGCATCACCTTAAAAAACAAATGTAAGCAAAAAAATATAATTTATTTTAAAGAATATTTTTTATTTATATTTGACTTATTTTTACAAGTAAATCCGTGTTTTTATAATGATAACTTTTTCAAAGATCTATTTGATTATAGCATTTTTGCAAAATGGATTGCGGTTTCCTATCCGATTGAAGAATAAATAGGTTTGTCTACATTCAAAACTTGCAGTGTGTTATTATTCCAATTCAAAACACTTGTTAATCCGATAATACCACTATATTAATTTTAATAATAATATTTTTTTTAAAGAGTTTTTTATATTTACTCATGTGTTATTCCATTATCCGCCAAATTTAACTCTACTAAATTCTGTTTACTGAAAAGGAAATCAATTACACTAATGGTTCCATTTGTTTCAATACGATTTCCGCTGAAATTCAAATATCTTACATTTTCATTATCTTTGAGCGATTCTGCAATTTATTGGCTTTTCAAAAATAATAAAAATTTTAATTTATAGTTTTAAATTTTTTTTTTTATTTTAAATAATTCATATGAGGTAATATTACCCCCCAACAGTCTCTATACGGTTTCCCTACACATTTAAAGACTCTAAATTGCCTGTGTAATTTAATAGCTGAGCTAAACTCTCAGCTCCCGCATTACTAATTAAATTAAAAGATAGATCAATATTTCTTATATCTTAACCGTAATCAATTAAGGTTTCACAAAGTAAAATGACATCTTTATCGGATAACCTGTTATGGTAAAAAGCTAAATTATATTTAATACATTATAATGTAGATTATGTTACCTTGAATTGAAATTGAATTTGTAATTCCCTCTGAAAACTATATTAAACTATCCTGTTTCTTATTCCTCATTTGTCAGTTGTTCTTCTAAAGTTTATATCAATCTCTTGTTGGGAGGATGCTTTATTTTATCACTATTTTCTTTATACTTAGCTGCTATATTTCTTTTAATTTGTTATAATTCCATTTTTTAAGTTAAAAAATATACTTTATTTATTTTATTTAATTCTTGAATGCGAGAAAGAGAGTTTCAAAAATAATTATTATTATTGTATATTAATTACGCTGTGTTTTCTACCAATAAAATTATTAATAAAATAAATGAATTGCCTATGTAATTAGTTAAATAATATACCCAAGATTAATGCATAGCATAAATGCTAAAGCTGTTTTAAATTCTTCTATTTTATGATAGATACCATTGAAAATAAATATTATAAAAATTTAGATAAAATATCTATAAATTTTATATTATAAAACAATGTAATACTAAAAGTTATTAATAAACATTATAATTTATAAATACATTTTTATTATTTATATATGATAAGCTGAATATAGATTTCTCATTATTTCAAGCTAACTTATAATATAATTATTTCACTTCAACTTCATTTTCTCAAATTAATCCACTATTAACTCTGTATACCTTTTAAACGTAATTAGAAGAAGATAATCTGTTATTAAAGTGAGAGGCATTAGAGGAAGTTGGGTAGTTTGAAAGTAAACTTTAGTGTCTGAAGGCAGCAGAACTATTACTACTTCCAATTCCAGCTGATATATTATTAATACTATAATTGTTATTAATTGTAGAAATTCCCGTACTATTTATGGTATTAGAGGGTTTGGACCCGTAGGAATTTTAACTTTTCAACTATTGGGGCTGGAATTGGTTGAATTGGGTGAAAGAAATCATATCACTTGAAGAAGTGGGGAAGTTTTATTTCTATGCATTTTATTGTAAATATTTGTTGGTGGTGGGGACACCTCCAACATTGCAGTGGTTGTAGAACTACTATTCAAAATTCTGCATTTCTTGAGATAAAAGGTTCTTTTTATCGGAATTGTACAGTCCGGTGTTCGGGTTCTTAATGTTGCTACTCGTTTTTTTAACTAAATTGTTTTCAACTTCGTATATGTCTGTGGTTTTAGAGTGTTTCAGAGGGACTCTCTTTGCTGGGCCATTTGAGAGGGGACGGAGGGAGTGAAATACTCGCTGAATTTGGAACTTATGTGGCTGTAGCATTCTTTGAATTATTCGAATTCAAGTTTCGAAATGTGAGTCAAGTTTTCATTCCATTCGTTGGAAATTCCGCACATGGTTCGTAAAAAGGATACACAAGCAGCGGCAAGCGTATTTATTTCGTATTTGTAGAAACTAGTGTCTATAGGATTAATAAAAAATGATCAAATAATGAATTTATTTTTTTTTAAAATATAAATTGCAGCAGTACCTCTAATGATTAAATTTGCAAGTCTTGAAAATTCTTTTTCTATTTTTGAGCAAATTTAGTATTATTATTATTGAGAAAGTTCTCCTAAAATTTGAGTTTCAGGCGACTTTTCGTTTTCTAATTGCTATTAGGAAATGGGGCTTTTGAGTTGTTTTTCATCCATTGAGCTCGGACTGCTGTCTCCATTGCTTTGTTACAAAACTCCATTAATATTTTTTTCCCTCAAAGCTAAATCATCAATATTTTTCTCATTTGAGTTTGCTGCGCTTACTTTATCGTTGGAAAACAGTACTCCTTGTGAAAGGTAAAAGTCAAGCAAGTCTATCAAGGTAACGCACTAGAGATTCCAGTGCAGGTTTTTCACGAAAACACCTTCAACCCTTGTGAACTCCTTAGTATGGTCGTACAACCCACTGTATCTTTTGAGTTTGCTGATGAAAGGAATTCTTTCATCAAGTTCAATTGCCTTAGCTATAGTGAAAAAATAGAGGTTATATATTTAGTTTATTGCTTGTTTATAAATAACTCCAGATATTTAATTTCTTTACCTCCCAACATTACGGCTGTAGCTGCGTAAATAGATAGTTAAGAAGAGGGGACCTATACTTTTGAATTTATGAAATCCATAAAGTATATGGATAAATGGGTAGTGTTTAAACTAAGTCTTAACTTTTCAGCTATATCCCACATATATTCGATCAGCTAGTTTCTTGTCTAAAAAGGAGGATGGTTTGTTTAAAGGTAAATAATTTTTCAATCATAATAGTATATTATAGAATTGAAAAACAACTTAATATTTAATACATTTATTAAAAATAAATGGGTTTTGCTTTATTACTTTGAAATACTCCTAATTGGGATCAAAGTTTATTGATGGATGTCTGATTTTTTATAGTGATTTCAATAAATGCTGAGGATTAAAGGCTGTTCCATATTACATTTTATGTGTCTTATATGCTTATACACTAGGCTCCTAGATAAAATAATTGATAAAAACAAATAAAAATTAGAAAATATATGTGTTTCGACTGCCATTTATATAAAAAAGAATATTTTATAGGTAAAAAATTTCATATTTATAATTGGGAGGTTTAAATTTCATATTATGAAATTTGAATATGATGTCTTGAAAATGAAAATTAAAAAACAAATATATATATACCTATGGAATCATTATTCCGCAGGAATAACAGTTTTAAACTCCTCCCTTATTGACTTTTTTAGAGTGATCGCATTTAAAGTATTAAGATCTGTCTGTCATTTGAATAAAAATTGGTTTACTTTATTATTATTTTATTATTATTATTTTGTTTTTTGTTTTTATTTGATAATTTTTTTTTACTTTCTTCTTAATATTCACAACTATATTATATTATATTTTTAGTAATAATTTTTTATTGTTATTATTTTATGAATGTCATTTTAACTTGGAATTATAATTATTTTAATAGTCGTTATTAATTGAGTGAGTATTATAATATATATATATGAGTGTATTTCAATAAAATATATGAAAAATATAGTTAAACTTATTTATTTTAAAAATTCTCCATCTGATAATAATACTTATTAATAAATAAGTAGAACTTACATACATTTAGTGTTTCTGAATCATAAAATCATATTATTATCATACATATCTAATTATATATATTTCAATTTATTTTTTTATTTTGATAATTAATTAAATTGGTATTTAATAATTTATTTGTGCATCATTACTTTTAGAAAATAATTTTTAAAATTTGATATTATTAATAAATTTATTTTTTATTTATTAATTTCCTCTAAGATAGTAAATAAAATTATTAAAGAGTTTTATATTACTAAAAATTATTTTTATGATATTAAGAATATTATTGATAATAAAATGTAAGATTTTTTATTTAATCACTTTCTACAAAATTAAATATAATAAAATAATGTTAAAGAAAGTATAATATATACAATTTTTAAATAAATAGTTTATTTATTGATTAGATAATTCATTAGTAATTAGTAAATTTTTAATTATAAATAAATAAACATATTAATAGCCATTCATTCAGTTCATGACTTAAAAATAATTTTTACTTTAATTGAATAAAATATTATATCTAATAAGGGTATAAATTAGATATACTTTATATATTAAAATTTTTAAATAAATTAATATAAATATAAAGTAAAAATAAATTATGATTATTTTAATTATATTTTTTTCTCATTAATAAAAAATAATATGATAATTTTTACTATTTTTTTCAAATCAATTTTAAATTTTTTCTTTTTATTATGACTATTTTTTTGCTGCAAGAGTCCATATGCTTTTTCTTTATTTTTTATTGGTATTTTACACTTTAGCATCTTTTTATTACGAAGTTTTATTAGGAGATTTGCTATTACTGATATCCTATTAAACAGAATTTCTTCCAATAAAACCTGGATTAAATAATTAACTTTATTTTTTAAAGTTAGTATCTTAGCGCTATATTTAGCTTTTTTGTGAAAAATTAGGAGAAGCGGCTTTAGAAATGCTGATTCTTTCGTTTTATATCTATGCAGGGCCCCTTGCCGAAAGACGGCGACTTTTATCTTAAAGATTGGTCTCAGATTTGTTATGATTGATTTCGGCCATTATTTATTTAAGGCTAAACCCTTTAGTGCTCGGTCTTCTCGAAGCACTGACTGAATTTACTCCCAAAAGATCGCTTTACTCCTGTTTAGATGTTGAGTAACTGGGATCAACTTCTTAAATCACACTTGTTCGAATGATATTAATATCGTTTCCTTTTGTATTACAGTGGTTGCCTTGATTTTGTAATGGAATTGAAGGAGGTTCAAATTAAATGTCAGCCTGAGATTTAATTTTAGGCTAAGTTCCTTACTTCTTCTCTTCTTAATTGTTTTCATCTTCTTCATTATCAATATCATTTTATATTTCATCTTTTTATTGAAAACTGTCTTCATTGAAATCACTAAAAGGCGCAAACAAACAAACAAAATTAATAATAATAATACGATACAATGAATAAAAAATTAACAAATTTGTTTATCATTAAATTATTATAAAAATACCTACTACTATTGCTTGATGGATTACTCGAATCTTCGTTTAAATCTTACAGTATTTGATTCAAAAGATAAGAAATTTGAGAAAACAAGTTCGCCTGGTAAACTCCAAGAAGGTCTTGAATACTTTAGATCATTTCGATGATATAGCAAGGAGGAAGCGACGACTTCTCGTTAATCTTATCCTTGTCCTTGGCTTCTTTATGTTGCTTTACGAGGTGGATTTTTTCATTGATATTTTGCGTCTGTTTTTTCTTCTTCTTCTGCTGCTACTGCTCCTCTTCATCCAAATTTCCGAGTGATTAGAAGTTGTAAATGCTTTTTCTTCCTTTTTTTAAGGGCTGGCTTTTACTTTATTCAGCATGCTGCAACAGTTACGCCTAAATATCCTTATCTAACTACTATTATTACTATTCGAACATGAATTCCTCCTTTTCTTGCTCTTCCTCATCTTCGGCTTAGCTTTCCCCCACGTAAGCCAGTACGACCAACTATACTTTTTTTACATATATTTTACATGTTTCCAGAGGCTTTTTTTCCAATTAGCGCGAACTTTTTTGTTTTACAAGCTACTCATCATGCTGGGAGAGGGTAGAGAACTTTAATTTACATAGAGCGACTTCCTTGGGTTGGATTTCGTTTTTTCTTCTTTTTTCTTCTCATTTTCAGACAATTTCAAAGTATTAGCAATAATTTCCTCGTGTTCATCAAATTCAGATATAAAACTGTAGAAATCACTGCAAAAAATTTAAAAGTTTCAAATTTATCTCATTATTTTTCGTATTAAATAAAAAAATATTTAATTTTTTTTTTTTTTTACAATATGTTTTTATCTGGATCAATGTCTCTAAATTCGTTTTCAGTACTATACCCCATTTATGACAGGTATTTGAAGGCATCATAAAAAGAAGAAATTGTTTGTTTTAAGGCTTGGCTTTTCTCAGTTTTAGGAATATAAAAAAAGTCCTTTGAGAGAAAAATGTCCTTCTATACCTGACTAGAAAATACGCTTTGCTAGTAGTTCCACGGCCCCTTTTAAAGCAAGCATGGAACAACCTGGTTATTTTAATAAGTTATGCAAAACCAATTGTCTCTGGAGTCCTAATTAATTAAATTAAATTCATTACAATCTTATAGGTTTATATAATTACAAACTGATATATATATATACTTAAAAAATAAATTTAAAAAGACTCCCTTTTCTTAAAATAATCTCACTCATGCTTTTTTCCATATATTCCAAACACTGGTAGAAGTAATCCTGTTCTACAGTCAGATGTCTTAATAATCTGAGAAAGAAAATTTTAGTTATTATTATACTTTACATTTTATCAGATAAAATAATTTAGATTACCTGTTGAAACTGTGTATTATATTAGCTTCGCACTTAAGAATTGGACCTATATTGACTTCGTTAAAAGCATTAAAAAAATTTCCGTAACAATCTTAAAAATAGTCTATTTCTATTTTTTTAATCATTTCCATGTTAGTATCTTTTAATAGAGCTCTCTTCATGATGAAATTATTGTTCAAATCTTTATCCTCTTCCTATTCTGGAACTGTATTATTTTACTATTCATCATCAAAATCAATCATATTATCAGTGATATGTTTGCTGTAAAACTGAGGTAAACAAACGAATAAAATTAACAAAATGTTTATTTATAAATGATAATCTCAAAAAAAATAAGAAATAAAATTTACATGCATGGCATCTTCATCATCGGATAAAATATAGTCTGCATTTATATCAAATCCCTGTTAATTAGATTTTTTGCCATTCAATGCTTGTGCCTTCCAATATCTAATGGTTTTTATTTTTTTTTCAATTAGTAAATAATGTCTTTTAATTCAGGATTTTAATTTTATTCCTTATTCTCTTAAAAATTCATAAGTATGTCTGCTATGCCAATAGGTTTTTTCTTTTTTCCTTCATCTTCTGAACTAGACGATTCTGAAACAGAATTCTAACTCGACTAATCAGGATTATTTATGTTATAAGAAGAGCTTTTATTTGTTTTATTCAAGGAGGGCATCTAATTAAGGGAGGGTTTACTTTTTAATTTTTTTGACATTTTTTTTAAATTGTTTTGAAAAGAAGAATTCAAACTATAGGAATTGTTAAATTTTTCACTTATCATAGTTTGGTCAATTTCGTCCTATTTATTCCAAAAATAAAATAATTATAATTTTTGGTTAATATTTATATTTTTTATTACAATTGACATATCTCTATAATTAGGCTAAGAATTCTAATCAATAATTAATTTATAGGGGCCAAACATCGAGTGTTTCAAATTTATTTCGAGTTCTACTTCCTCGTATTTTTATTAATTTATTGTTACTTTCTTTTTATGTGAGTAGTTATTATTTTACAAACTCTAAGTTTTATTACTAATAGCTGGTTGTACTTTATCTTTAATATATTCAACGCAACCTTTCAAAAAAAAAAAAAAAAAATAAATAAATAAATAATAAATAAATAAATAAAGTACCTTCTGTTTCGATTATACTGTTTTGAGAGCAGTCATAATCATAATCAATATTTTTTCATCGTTTTCATAATCTCTCTTGGGAGTATTTTTAGGGTTGAGAGCCATTTCAGTCTCAAAATTTCTATAATAATCATCATCATTAGTGTACAACTTCGAATAATCCACTCCATTAGAAGTAGCGCATATTAAATTCTTTTTTTATTATAAACTTTATTGATAATTAGAATGTTCACTTACGTGCTATTCTTCTATTAAATCAATCTATTCTGCATTCTATTTTAGTTCAAATAAAAAGCTTTTCATCTTTTTACAAAAATAAATGATCATTAACATATAAATCTAATTTTACAGATTTTATTTATTACCCTATTATTGCTATCACTCTACGATTATGATAAAATAATTTCTTCACTTTCATTATTATCATTATCATTAGTCCTATATTTATTAAGTTACTTGATAGACATTTTTTATTTTTAGGAATCCAAAATATTGTTTCCTGACTTGATAGTTTCCGTATCATCATCATCATCATCATCTTCTTTTTCAGCTTCTTCTCTCAAATCATCTAATTGGAATTTTTCATTTATTCATTGTTATTATTAATATTATTATTATCATCTTTCTATTCAGTTTTAACCGAATCGATAATATTTTTTAAATTGAAAGAAAAAGCAGATTTTTAAGCTTGCTATGGTGCCGAATTGTGTTAATCTTTTTATTATTAATTCGTCTCCTTTGAATTATTGCCTTGTTATAAACAAGATGGCTTTTAATTTTTTTTAGCCGTAACATTGCCTTCTTATTAATTTTACGAAACAAACGAATTGTGAATCTCAATTAAGAGATTTTCATATTTTTTAATACCATCTCCGTTAGTTGGACTATTTTATATGCTATCCCCTTCCTTTGCCAGACTTTCTGTTTGTTGCTAAATTAAATTATCTTGATGTTTTTCTTGCTTTCTCTCCGATTCCTTGTGCTAGTTTTCTACTACAGTAAACACCTCCCATACAATACCTTTAATCAAAGAAAGCAAAATTAGCTAAATTATCATGTGCCACGTACAAAAATAGGCCATCGCTATTCCAAAATCATTAAAAATATAAGCATAATAATAGGTAAATGCACTCCATTCAGCCTCAATCATGACCTAAAATAGAATTAGGCAAGCTCCTCCAAAACTAGTAAAATCCACATAACTATTCTCATTATATTGCTCTCCATCTCTATGTTTAAAAGTCCTAGTATTAAAAGTGTCTAATCCGATAACTCCATATATGTAAAATACCATTCCGATTATTGGTGTCAATTTGAAAACTAAATATAATTAATTATTTATTAGTTTTGATAAATTATATATGTTATATTTGTTGTTAAAAATAAAATAAATTACTCAGTGGAATGCAAGTAAAAATTCTTTGGATTAGCAACTAAACCTAATTGAAAGCATCAGCTCCAATGAATAAAAAATTTAAAAATTTGATCGTTCTGACAGCCTTAAACATCTTAAACATTCTATTAATTTTTGTAAGTCTGAGCAATTTTCCTGCCTTTGCTGACTTTACCGATTTTAAAACCGTTAGTATGGAAAACAATATGTCAGATAGTATGGAAACAATAATCATTGCAAAATCAAATTTATTCCATGTATCTTCCCAGTATTTTTCTAAACCTAATAAAATTTAATAATAGTCTCACCATAATTAACATTTAAATTAAGAAATAATTTACCCAGTCCTATTCCTTTAACCACAGCTTCAAAAACATAAAATCCCAAACAAATATTATCTATTAAATCTATAGGTTTATGTGCTGAAGCATCCACCGGTAAAAACTGTCCATATAATAAAATTACACTATTTCCAATAACTATAATAAACATAAAAAGCTCAAACCAATTCGATTTGGCTATAATTTTAAACTTAAGATATTTATTTATCATATTTCGAAAAATAATCCATTTTTTGAATCAGGAAATGTTGGTATCTAGTATCTATTTCACATATTACATATATTAATAATTTTTATTATAAACATTTTTTATATTTATATTTTAAATTACTTAGGCAGCCTCTCAATTATATCTACAAAATCGAAAAACTCATTTAAAGATATGGTATCGGAATCATTCACATCCATTTAATGAAAAAAATCCTATATTCTCTTTTTGTTTCGTTTTTTATGTTTATAAAAATGGGACATAAATTCATAAAATGAGTCATAGCTAATATATTTTTTACTAAATTTATTATAAATAATAAACTATTAATTGATTATGATTGATTATAATTTTAATTAATATTACTCATCGAAATCTAAAGTAATAAAGGCATATAATAAGCTTTCTCTTTATTTGATTCTGTCCATTATAACAAATTTACTTCTATGATTCTTGAATAATTAATAAATATTAATAATTTTGTTATATTTATATATTTATATTACTCTAAAAGCTTCAAACACTACCGCAACAGGAATAGGAACAAAAATTAAAATATATAAACTTAAATAGCTGACAAAGTATATCAAGTAATATTAACTATATGCTAATAAATATTATTAGATAAAATTAAGTTTAATAGTTAAATCAATATTATTATTTCATTTTTTCTATATTATGAATACTTATAGAAGGAAGCATGCAATCGGGATAACCATCAAACGAAATTAGAGAATATAGAATATTTGATGTTTTAAAAAAATCATTAAAATTAGATTTGTAAGTATCGTACTTTACTTCATTATCCAAATCTCCTATGAATTTAATTCCTATAACAGCCCAAAAAACGGTCATCAATATAAAAAAAATGAATAGTTATACTATTTCTTTCAAAGAAAATAAAATGCTCTTAAATGCTCTCCTTAATTCACTAGACCACAGAAGTAAAAGGACTATTGTTAAAAATAATATTTAAAAATATCTTTAAATATATTGTATTATATAATTCTCATATTTACAAGGCCTAGAATACCGAGCTAATCGGAGAGCTGATTTAGGAAACATATTATGAAAATAAATAAAGTCAACTAAAAGCCAAGTAATAAGTAAGGCTTTAAATAAATATTTTTAGTTATAAACAAATTTTTCTTTCCAGGGCCTGTCAAAATCACAAATTCTATGAATAGTTTCCAGTATTAAATCCACTAAAATGGAGCAAATAACGATTGTTTCCCAAATAAAATGAAATTTACTAATATTATATCCTGTATCAAACTATTTAAATTTGGCAAATTTACATATTTCAATATATATGGTACATTTAATAATTACTCTGTTAGTTGGTTCTATAAATGCTAAAAATGGATATGATGTAGCAGCTATAAACATATAATTTTTCCACACAGAGTTATTTTACCAAAAAAAGTTAACCTAGCGATCCAGTATCCTTTTTCTAAATTAATTTTTTATTAATAGTTATTATTATTATATATTAGTGATTTTTATACCATCTAAATCATTTCGAGGAGGACGTAAATTCATTGCATCTTCTACGTGTCTGCAGGCCTTTTATAATTTTTGCTTTCTATTCATGGTGTCTAAAGAAACAAACAGCTGTGTAATTCTGTTTTTTTTCTAAGAATTTAAAAAAATTAAATTGCAAACCAACTATTTATTAACTCAATTATACTTTCCATTTAATTTATTTACATTCAAGATTTAATTTATACCATCTTCTTAATTATTCTTTTTTTCCTTTCTTGGGGAGTGAGTTATTTATTAAATCGCATTTTATTGACTAAACCTGAGCTTTTAAATATGCTGCTCAAATTGAATTTGCTATTACTCTAGACGCTATTACTTTATTCAGTTCCGGCATCTATACTTTATTGGCCCGTTGCTCCGGGTGAACTATCAGTGCTTTATTATATTTTTTTATTTTATAATACTTTCGACAATATTGCTATTCCGGCCACTGATTTCTTTCTTACTGTTACTCTTCGGTTAAATTATGAACGCCCCTTTTCCAGGTCTTCACGAGGACCAGAATCTCTCTTCTATGTCTTTTATCTTAGCATAATATATGTAAATTTGTTAGATTATAAACTATAGTTGTATAGTGAATATTTTATTTGATTCTGTCAGATTCCCCTATTCAGAATGTTTTGGAAGTTTATAATTTTTGGGGTTATTAATACTTATTTAATTGTATTATAAATCACTATTAGTGATCTTTAGACTTTATAGCTTAGTAATAATAATATTATTCTTAATAAATAAATCAATTAACCTGTTTGATTTATATAATGATATTAAAATTTAAAAACTTTAATATAGTTTTAAACTTTCTATTGTTTCATACTAGATTGTTGAAATGGTTTTTTTTATAAATACTATATTAATATATGACTATGTCCTTATAATTATAATAATATTTATTGTCATTAATTTTTTCATTAGCTCTTTGTTTGGTTTGCCTATTTTTTCCACTAGTTGATATTATTGTGGATTTTCTTTTTAATTTCTACATATTCAGAATGTCTATATCCAAGGTAAAAGAACCACTATTTTATAAAAATAAAAGTTTTAATAATCAATATAAGTGGTCTATAATTTTAAGAATTTACTTAAATAACGATAAAGTCGGGAGCAACAAAGATTTATAATATGTTGTCTATTAAAGCAGGTTTTCTTCCTAATAATTAATAAATATAATAGTATTAAATCTAGAGTTTAGAATTGGCAAGTGTTAATTTATTTTACCTTCAAATACTCCGTGTCCAATAAATTAAATAACCCATGCGAACAAGAATAACATTAAATTCCATGTGAAATGGAATCCTTTTTAATTTTCGGCAACAGCTTGGTTATATAACATATTAGCGAAGTAGAGAGAGCAAAAGTACATAATAGAGCTGAAAATCTATAAATATTTATTTGATAATATTTTATGAATAATATTATATATAAAAGCAATATATTACTCCTGTAGGAATATCTACATATATATAAACTAAAGCAAGAATAGTCATAAAAACGAAAACGTGATTGACTTCTAAATTAGGGATTCCAAACACATCATAGGAGAATACATTCAAATGAAGTAATAGTGCCATCGATGTCCATAAAATGGTAGGAACAAAGATAAAGTGTATAATTTTATTTCTAAAAATAAATATAAAATTTGAAAACTCTATATTTAACACAAATTAACTTAGTAAACAAATGAAAAAAATGGATTTACATTAAGTTGTTGTGGTATTCTCCATATCCAACAAAGAAATCAACAAATGAAAGCCCCATTTTATTTTATTTTTTGATATTTTTCTATTACTAATTTTTTCTTGAATTTTTTATATTTTCAAATATTTATTAATTTTATTTATTATTGTTGAATCATAATTAAGAATTTATATAGTACAATATATATCAAAGATAATTCATATGGAAAAATGTGATTCTAATATATGATGAACATTTTACTTATTTTTATAGTAATATTAAAATATAAATTTAAAATATACTAAATAGTTTGATTAAGGAAAATAATAAAGTTCATACTCTTTATTCGATGATAATAAATGACGTAAATTTCAGAAATGACGCATATTTAATTTATAAAAGACTGAACCACGTAAGTATATGTTTTATCAAAAAGTCTATATATTATCATATCTACATTATAATACTCTAAAATTAAAGGTTTAAGTAAAATGAATATTTCTCACTTAAATTTAATAATTTAAATTCTAAATTATATATAAATTAAAGGGGTCATCATTCAATTAACATTTAAATAAATTCTAAACAATATTATTTTCTTTTTTATTTTTTAAATTATTATTAATTCTATAAAAGGTGTAAGGATTCCTTAAATTTTGTAGAATATTTGATAGTACTGTAAAAATTAAATTTATATAAGATTTTATTTATTGGGTCCTTGTGCTTTTATTAGCGTTCAAGAAAAGATTTGACTATTCACGTTAATATTAGGATCTACAAATATTTATTACTATTTTTATTTAGCAAATATCAACGTCCCAATATATTTTTATATTAAATTTGAAGAAATAATTTAAATTCAATCAAATAATGCATTTTCATTATAAAATTCTAGTAATTAATGATATATTATTTTAATCCTAAATATTTAAAAGCGCTCATAAATGTTCTGATTGGTGTTCTATTTTCTTTTAATATTAAATTAATTCAGTGTAACTATAAATATTACAAATTTTCCTTATAACCAAAAGAATTTACGACAAAAGGAATTTAAAAAAAAATAACAATTTTTATTCCTTTAGTATTTATTTAAAAAGTGAAACAGTTACTCTAATTTATTAAAAAGTAAGTACTGATAAGATAAGATATATATGGATAAATATTTTAAGGATTAAGCCAATAATCTAAAGCCCCCAAACTTAGAAAAGAAGTATCAATAATATGAATGTCGTAGATAAACATATTATTTAAGAATTATAGTTTTATTTCCCTTAATAATGCTAGTTTTTGAAAATATATTTGCATATGTTTATGATTCTAAAAATATGAGGTAATATAAAATGGTTTAATAGATTAATATAAATTAAAAATGCAAAATCACATTTTTATTTACTATATACATTAGGAATATTATTGTAAAGAATAGTGTTTTAATAGCGATTCTGATGTCCTAAGTAATTATAACTTTTTTTTCACAAAGATGGATTAATCTTCAGTTGTTTTGTATAGGAGTGCTCATATTTTTACATTTTAATTGCCTCAATCAGAAAATTTTAACAAAAATGTCTTTAACTTAAATATTTAAAAAGAATTTTATAAATAGGTAAATTAGATGAATTTATAAATGTGTATAAAAAAATAATAATAAATAATATACTTTTCTAGATATATGGAGGGGAGGAAAAGGCTTTATTTTACGGAGCCATATTATTAGTTTCATTTATAAAGTAAACTAGATATATGTTGGTAGTTATACAAGTAATAGGGTCAATGATTCCTTTTTATCTCTTATTTGGATAAGATTTGACTATGGAAAATTATGAAAGCTCTTTATTATAGTTTATGATGACTTTAGCACTTTTATTATTTAGTAAATATTAAGAATTAAAATACCAGAAATAAAGATATATAGACATAATATCCCTAAGTACTTAAAACGAAGTAATGAAATACGTTTTATAATAAAGTGGATTTCCAGTGTTTTAGTTAGGGTTTGAAGATAATATAGACTTAGAACTAAAGCTTGAATCAAAGAGTTAATACATTGATTTTTATTTCAAAGATTAAAATAACCTTAGTAAATTTTTAAAAAATACAAAAATTGTCTATAAGACTTAAAATTATAAAGGATATAAATCTGAAGCCTAATAAGTAATTAAATAAATTTAATATTATTTTTTTATGCTTAGATAACATATTATAAACAAATAAAATAGAAAATAGAAAGGAGGTCTTAATTTTCACTAAAATAAGTTATATATCATAAAATAGAAAAATTTAGAAAATATCATATCAAAGGATAAGATAAAAACGCATGCTAAAATTAGAATTTAGTTGCCAAGGATGATTCGAATTCTCATAATAAAACGAATTTCAGATTATTTACATATCAAGACTAAAATGATGAGGTTTAAATAGAATAACTTATATCTTAAGAAAAATAATTAATAAATGAAAGTATTAATGATACTGTATTTATAAATGATAGCCAGAAATATGTCTACATTAGTTCTAAAAAAGAATAGTACAATTTAGATATTTAAATAATTTAATGCTACCAAAACCCCTTCGTAAGGAAAAAGCAAATTTTTTTTATTTTAATATGCAATAATACGATTGAAAAGTAATTAAATAAATTATTGCAATTTATTAATTATAAATTATACTTAAGACTTCAAATATTAGAAAATTCGAAGAGATGTAGCAAAAAAGAAGAGAAGTGAATACAGATTTAATAAAATTAATAAGTAAAATAATAGGATAATTTTAAAAAATATCTCTCCCCCCCTTCTCAAAGCTGCATAGTTATAAAACACAATAATAAATATAATACCTAAAAAATATAGTGTACTGGAATACTGCCTTTGGAAAGCCTTTAGAACAAATGAGTTTATCGTAACTAGAAATATTTTCTGTTAAAGAATAGATATAAAGTTTAATTGAATAAATAAACCTCAAACTATAAGGACATAAGAAAGATATAAACATTATTATTGAAAATCACGATAACCGAGACATATAAATAAATTCATAAAAATAATACTTTCTTAATCTTATTAATAACTTATTCCTTAAGCTTATTAAGCAAGGGAAGTAGTAATCAATGGCAGAGTTTAGGATAAAAAAAGTAGGAAGGAAAATAGATTGCCAATTTTAATATCATGAAAAGAAAAAAAAGAAGATATTAATGATGATATTCAATCTATTTTATAAATGATGATAGTTTAAGATATCGTATAGAAATTAGGTAAAAATTATAAAATCTTTATTTATTCATTTACAAAAATTTTCATTGAAAAATAGGTCATACCGGTAAGATTTAAATTGACAAAGATATTGAAAAATCTATCAAAACAATAGAATTTAAAATAGATATAGATTTAGCCTAAAAAAACAATAAAATTTAAGTATCTCCAGATCATAACTCGTAAATTTCATTTATTTACTAGTATAATTTTCCATTAACTAACAACCTTTTTGAATGGAAATAGAAGTGACAAAACAATTAAAATAAAGCTTTTAGAGTGTATGAATACAATGCATTCAATTAAATCAATTGATGAAGATGGGAATACATAAATTAGTGATTACTCGTGTGAACAATCTAATTATCATTAAAAAAAGAAACCTGCGATTGATATTGACATTTTTGGTGATAAAAATAACTTATCTTTTAGATAAAAACTATAAATGGATAAAGATGAGGAAAGTCCTCGCTTTAAATAACATTTTTTATTCGAAAATAATCAATCTTTAGTAAGTGAATATACAGATATCAATAGAGATTTGATTTCTAGAGCAAAGTAGCATCCACCCACTCCGAGTGACAAAAAATAAACTTAATAAAATTAGGGTAACAATATTTTAAATTGAACAATATGATTTATATTTTAATGAATTATTTTTAATTTATAAGACATGCTATTAAACGAATCAGAATAATAAAAGTCCAAATTTTTTAAAAAAAATACAATAAATAGTCGGTCTAAAAAGGGAAATTTAAATGAAGTAAAATTTTGCTATAGTAACGCTAATTTAGATGGAGAATCTAATTTATAAGAATTAAGTGGCTTCTAGTAAAAATTAATTAAATTAAATTATATTTTTAATTTTTGTATAAATTATAATTAAATTAGGGATAAAATTACATTTACACAAAATTTACTCATGTAAGATACAAGCAGACTAAGTCTATCCGTTAATGAATTCGATAATCCTGACGAAAGAATTTAAACAATTAATTCAGATAACGGACATAAGGCTCATATATTTATTAATAATAATAGCACAATTTTTAAAAATTAGATTTGAGAGACTTAAATTTATGTAAAACGGCTAATTTATAAGGTATTAGTATAATAAATGACTCAATTTTTAATAAGTGTATATTTTAACTTTTGATGATGATAATAATGAAATATTAATATATAATGTTATAAAACATATATACTAAATAAATTTATATATAATATAATTAATTAACTATAAAACTAATAATATAATTTATATATATATATTAAATATGATTATAAATAATATATGTTGTGAATTAAATAAATACCAATACGTTTAATTAATTCTGCTACTAAATAAACTATTTTCATTAAAGATGATAAATTCTGAAATTTAATCAGCAAGAAAATATGAAAGTAAAATTCAAAATGAAAAGATTTCTAAAATTGGATCAGTTAAAGTCATTCCACATCCAATAAAGCAACCTATTAAATCATTACAATAAATTCCTGATAGTTAAAAATTAGGTTCTAGCACAGTTAATTAAAGATATTCTGTAGAAAATTCTGCATATTCCTTAAAAAAGGTGTAGGAACTTACTCCAATAGAGTCTTACAGAAACAAAGATATTTTTTCATAAAATTAATCAATGAATTTATTTTCCAAACAGTAAAATCTAAGTGAAGAGTAAAGTAATAAGCTTGCCTTTTTTCGAAACATTAATAAAATAGAATAAGGAAGAAGTAATGATATTTTAAAAAACTAAAACAGTTCTACTATGCCTCTCTATAATTCTATAAATTTTAGTAGCAATAGCTTGAACTAAAATAACGATAAAAAATAAGATAATTAACTATAAAATTTGTCATATAATCACTCTAAATCTCTATAATAGTAACAGCCTAATTAAATAAATTAATCATAAGCATAAAATTTTAATTAACTGAGTAATCACTAGAATATGATTTAAAACTCTAAAGAAATAATTCATTCTCAGCACAAGGGGGCGTTTTTAGAATATGATAGAAACTTAAAAAAAAAAAATTATTTTTCAGTTAATTTGATATGTTAATGAATTAAAATTATGACAATGAAGACCAAGAATAAAAATAAGAAGGAGAAGAAGAAAAAAACTTAATAATAGTAATAATAACTCTAAAAGTAATGATGTTTAAGCCTATTTGTAAGAATCGATTTAACCATATTTAAAATAAAAGGACTAGTATGTTAATTCAGATTTTGGATAAATTTATCAATAATAAAATAACAATGATTATTAAATAGAATTTAATTTAGATCTGGAAAGTATTATTGGGTCATAATAAAATTAATAATCTTTTTAAAACTCAAAAAAGAAGATAATCAGAAAAGAGAAGAGAATTTTAAATAATAATATAAAAAATTTTAAATAATTTATAAAATTTTATTTTACAAAATTAAGTGCAAAAATAAAGTATATTATGATAATAATATAAAACATATTACTATAAACAATAAAAATATTACAAAAAAAGATATTAATTACCACAAAAACTAATATAAAAATAATATATTTAATAATTTATTCAAATTTCAAAATTTAATAAAGCATTTTCTTAATTTATATTTGTTTATTTATATTATTTTTAATTAATTTAAATATTGCTCTTTGTGGAAAATTCAACTTTCATTTATTAAAATTAAAAATAAAGTAATTTTAATATTTAATTTTTAATAACATTAAATTAATATTACTTTAAAAAATTAAGAATTTTTAATTTTTTTTTTAAAATGTTATTTAATATTATATTTAAATTTATAAATAAAATTTTATTATAAAAAATACAAAAATATATAAATTGGTAATTCAAAAATTTAAATCATGTTTTTATGAAATTTTTTTTTTTTTCGGTGTCTATGTCGGATAATCGAAAAATAAAATAGTTATAATAAGTAAGAAATAAAAATAATTATTAAGATCCATAAATAAACAAAATTAGTAAATAATTCGCGCTTTATCTCTAAAACCTCCTATATTTATGAAAAAAAAAAAATTATTAATCTGAATAATTTGCAAAAAATTTTATTAAAAAAAAGAATTTTTGAAATTTATAACTAAAGTGGAAAGCATCTAAAATTTATAAAAATGAGCTTAAAAAGAAAAGGAGTTTAGTAATAGGAAGACAATTTATAAAAAAAAATGAAATAAGAGTAGTAAAATAATAACTAAGATTATGGCGATAGTTAAGAAGAGGATTATGATAATTCAATGGATCAATCAAATTAATACAGATAAGAATCGCACTTTAAAACTCCTAATCAAGAAAATACTAAAAACAACTTAAATAATAATACCGAAAATTCCAAGGGAGGAAATTCAACGTAGCGTAAAAAAGACATTATTATATTATAAAATTAACTATTACCAATTTATTTAACACATCGCCTCAAAATCTATCCACCATTTCTATATTTGAATTTTCAAAAAATGTTCAAATTTTATTAATTATAAAAGAATGATATGTTAATAAGCATATGCTTAAATACTTATTATTTAATAAAAAATGCGATTAATAACTATCAAATTGCTTGGTTAGCATTAAACTATACAATTTGGATAACTTTATTTTGCTAAAACTGCATTATTAATTTTGCATATGTTAAAAACAAAAATTTATTTTTTATAGTATTTCATAAAACTAGATTAAAAAAAACTATCAGAATTAATCAAAAAATAAAAATATTTCATTTAATATATAATATAATTCTATGATAAATTTATTAGTAATTCGGTATTAATGATTTTATTTTATTATTATTAGCTAAAACTAAGTAGAGATAAGATAACTCACTGAGTGTTTTAACTAAAAAGTTTGTATAAAGAATCAAAGAAAGCTAAAATCATACAGTAGATTTAAATGAAACTGTTAAGGTATTAAGTGTATAAAAGAGAAGAATTTATGATATTACAAATGTTTTAGAAGGTATATTATTACATTGAATAAAAAAATATTTTATATTTTCTTGGCAATCGCTTATTAAATATTTTTATTTAGGTATTGGATACATAGAAAAAATTCATAAAAATAAAATTAAATGGGTAGGAGGTACTGAAGATCCTGCTCTGGAATTAGAAATTTAAGAAATGCAAAAAGAACTAGAAACACTTTAAACATAGGAAGAAGATATGAATTAGTGGATAGATTAGTTGCACAAAGGTCTATCTGAATCATTTTTATCAAATTCAGAAGAACATTCTAAATATACATATTTGACCTATGATGATTTTAAAACTCTGGGAAAATTATAAAATGACGAAAAGGGAGAAGCAATGTTCATAATTACAGCTCCTCGAGGGACTACAATGGAAGTCCCAATTATAGAAAATGAAATTTCTCAAGAATACCCTCACTAGTTGTTTTTGAATAGTAAATCGGATGAAATTCAAATATTTTTATGTTCAGATGAAAATTATCCCATTACATATGAAAAAAATAAAAAAGAATAGCAAAATAGTATTGAAAAAGAAAATAATGATAATAATGCATAATAGTAAGAAGATGGTAAATTGTCTGCCAAAAAATTGTCACAATAATAGTAATTACTAAAATAACAATAATCGGACTAATAAGAAGAGGAAAAAGAGTCAAAATAGGAAGATAGTAGTGATTCTAAATGATGATTAGAAAAGAAAATAAATAATATAATATATCTTTACGTATTCTTAACAATAAAATGAATACCTTTTAAACTATATAAAAATAATAATAATATAAATATAAGTAAAATATTATAATTTTCATACATTATAATATAAATTATAAAGTAAAATACTTATAATTTAATTTTTATTAAATTATATAATAACAATAAAAAAAAAAAATTATGATTAAGTTGTAAATATAAAAAATATTATTTTGATCTTTTTTTGACTATTTAAATTTAAATTTAATTTATATTTAATATTTATTTAGATATATAGAGAATGCTTTAATTGGCAGCATAGTAACGAGTTAATTAAAATGAAGATTTTATATTTAATTTATATTTATTTCTAAATATGCATGAATTAATAATTCCATAAAAAACAATTAAACATATAGTGCTTTAAATGAAATATATTTAAATAATCATTTAGGTTTACATTCTTCACATTATCCAAATTTAATGTTAGTTAATTGCAATTAAATCACTAATAATTTGTGCAATTCTTCCTTATGGGGTCTTTTTTTAGATGTGATGTGTATAACGATTGAATTATTTTTATTTTCTTTAAATTAAAGATATTTTAAATATGATGCATCTTTTTATTTTTCTTTTTCTTTGATTTTTGTTTCCAATTCGCTATTTTTTAGATCTGTTTCTACTTATAAATGATAGTAGATTCCATGATCTAATTCAGCTTAGTTGTGATCTTTTATTATTTGATTTTCCAAATTTTCTTTGCTATTGGTCTATTAAGTTTAAGTTTGCTATTTGTTGCTGCATAATTATTAAAATTCTTTTTCATATTCTTCTTCGTCGTCGTCA
The DNA here is from genome assembly GCA_037039885.1 of Miamiensis avidus. NCBI lineage: Eukaryota > Ciliophora > Oligohymenophorea > Philasterida > Glauconematidae > Miamiensis > Miamiensis avidus. The sequence goes on from JAWVGU010000028.1 coordinate 131,306, forward strand.
GCTTCTTCATCAGCTTCTTCATCATAAGGAATGACGTTGAGAGCGACATAATTTTATATTCCTAAAATTCCATCATTGTTTCATGTAAATCAACCAAGCTAAGAGCATCATTTTTAGAAACTACTACGTATCCATTTCCACTATGACCTTCTTCATCGCTTTTATTTTCTCCATCTATAACTATTTTTTAAAATCACATTTTTTTTGTTTGCTAAAGAAATTCTTTATGTCCTAAACTTTAACCATAATATCCATATTTTCAAAGTGAATCTACACATCTTTGTCATTGGGATATTCACCTATAATTTATTTAAGTTCTTCTCTTTCTTTTTTAATTTATTCTTCATCTAATTCCACTTCTTCATCATCCTCGTAATCTTCATCTAACTGAGGCTTTATTATGGAAACTACAGAAGGACGAATGCTGGGATCTCCTTATTTGTCATAGTAATTTCCAAACTCATCTGTAAACCCATTATGATTATCATAATAATAAATATAATCAGATCCCTCAATCTTAAACCCATATTCAACACCTTCATCATTTTCTAGTACTTCAGTAATATTCTAAAAAAAATATTTAATTTTTTAATTATTCTTCAAAAATATTTAGATTTTTATATACCTTGAATCTCAAAGGGTTATTGATGCTCTAAATTTAATCCATTTCTGTTTTTCTTTTGGTAAACTTATTGGTTTTATTTATTTTTTTGGTATTTTTGGCACTGTTTTTTTAATTTTATTACTATAAATAATGTATATTTATTAGTTTTTATTTAATTTCCCTTAGTAAATTTTAAAATTATTGGCAAAATATCTTAATAGTCTCATATATCTATGCTAATAAGGTGCATGTATTGTATTAACTAATATAAATACATAATTTATATATATATTATAAATTATAATAATTTAAGGAAATATCTGACATGAAATTTCTTTTCCTTCTTTAAATTAATAATATAATAAATTTTTGAATAAAACAATTAAAGATAAAACTTTTATAAATTCAATAGTAATTTTCTTAAGCATTATTTCTTATTTGCACCATATATGACTCTATATTTTTTTAGAAGTGTCTAGATTTAACGTCAATATAATCAAATGAACCATGCTTAAGCTCAATTTCGTGCAGTTTAGGAAATGGCATTTTGATATTGTAGAGAAAATTATTATTTCTTTTGTAGTTTTCTTTTCTCTTTAGTTCCTTTATAATATATATATATAACTATAGGCCAATATTTTTTAAATTATTATAATTATATAATACTTACTTCTTGCATCTTGTTTTCTGAGCGTTTACATTCATTTTATTGTTCTATTATATTGTTTGCAATTAGCGAAATCTGATAAGACTGCTTTTTTATTGTTAATTCGTCTATTAGAACTGAAATGTAGGATATATCTTTAACTAATTTTTATAAAACCTCTTGAGAATTCAATTTTTTAAACAAAATATTTTTAGAACTAAGTAAAGTAAACATTATTTCTTCAATATTCAAATTCTAACTGACTTGCTCCTTTTAAGAATTGATGAAGATTTTTTCCAAAACTGGATACTGGGACAAGATTTTTTACAACTAATGAAAATGAGTCTTGATTTATTATCCCGCTTGGAACTAAGTTACAGACTTACACAAATATCTTTGGTTTAAATAAAATTTAATAATATAATTAATTTATTTAATTTAAATAAATACGTTATATTATCTCTCATTTGCTAAACCAGAATAGAAAGCTCTTTTTCAGGAATTTACTGTAAATGGATAAATGAATAATTTCCTTAAGAAGTAAGTGGCACTTTTCCCCAGTCAAAACTCGTAATATGAGATTAAATGATATTTTTCAATTTCCGTTTTTAAATTTTTTTGAAAATATTTTTGATTGTTCTATATTATCTTCATCATCTTCTTATTACTAATTCTGCTATATTTCGATTGCTTTACTAAACGGCTATTTTTACTTTAATTATTTGTACCAATACTCATTAAAATCGTTATTTTTCTTTTTGTTGGTAAGCTGCTATTTGAACTTTACAACATTTTGCAATTTCTTAATCAAGGAGATATTTTTTTACTAAAAACTTACTAATTTTTGCGGATTTTACTTCCCAATTATTTAGTAAAATTCATTTTGCAATTGTTGCATATCTAAATCATTTTCATCTTCTTTTTAGTTGTATTATGGTCCAAATCTGGGGCTGCTACCCTGATAAATACTTTTACAATCAACAGAATGCTATTTTTGCAAAATTTTATTCGATGAGAGAGTGTTCAAACTCATATTTATGTTGGAGTCTTTGCATAATTACCTCATATCGTTATCGAAGCTTTTTTGTTTTTATTTTCATTTTTTATTGATTGCAGATAGTCTTCAAGCTTAACCTTTTGATGCATCAATTGTTTTGGAGTATAAGGGCGCTTATTCTGTTACAATTAAAAATATTGCTGACTTTAGCTTGTTTAAAATTGACTACTGTTCCTCTTACCTTCTTTTTGAAATCTCATTTTCTCCTGCGAGTGTCTTTTTTGATTTAGAAAAATATTTTGTCCGATTTGTAAATTCTAGTTTTTTTAAGTTATGACTTTCAGTGATAGAATCGAAGGTAATTATTAGTTTGATGGCCTATCAACGCTACTGTTATTTAGAATAAAAATATTTTCTTTAATCGGAGTCTTTAGGGTCAAATCCAATTTATTTACAGAAGAAGAATATTTTGGCTTTTTTATATTTATACTACTGTGTTCTTTTTCTTCGAAATATTATCTCTCTTACTATTCGATATCTTAGACTGTTGAGAAAAGAGTCAATCTCTCTGAAGAATATTCCTATTTAGTCCTGTTTTTTAGTTTATTTTAAACGGAGTTTTACTTTTGCTATAATTTCAACTTTTTAATTTTGTTGTTTTAGTTACTCTTATAACTTTAAATTTCCTCTGAATCTTCTAAACTTGTAACTGTGGTTGGCATTGTATATAACTATTTATGTTACTGTTATTATTCCAACTATTTATCATTAATATTTGCCAGGTAATCATAATACTTCTCTTCCCCCACTTCTGTCCATAATGGTCTCACGGGTGTAGAAGCAAAATAAGAGGCAGATTTTTTAGAGGGGACATTGTCCTCGGGAATATATACTTTATTTTTATACATCTAAAAAGAATTTATTATTATGTTTTTAATTTGAATATAAAATTAAACAATTTTTTATGATAAATTTTGTTTTGTTTGGTATTTAGTTGATTGTTTATTAGAAGCACAACAAAGTAAAGTTATTTATTATTTTATTTTTTGTCTAAAATTTTGTGTTAAAATAAAATTACTAATTTTCAACAATTAAAAATAAATAGCAGGAGCTTAAAAATCCTTAGTCTCTTATAGAAAGAGCAATGAATTATTTAGAAATATTAAAATTTTTAATATAATTCCAATGTGAACACGAAAAAAATATGTTATATTTAAAAATTTATTATATAATATTTATATAATTATAAATTATTTTACATTATTAAAAGTAAATAATAATTATTATTATTATATTAAAAAGATTTAATAACATTATTATAATATTAATTAATAATAAAAAATAAACAATTAATATATTATAAATATTTATAATTTAATAGTACAATCAATTGATAAAATTAACTTAAGCAATTCTATCTAACGCTTAATTATATTTACTCATGTCTTATAAAAAATATGGCGTTTTAATTCTATCGTAGTTTTGAAATAAGCATCTTTAAGTTAATTTTAAACAATCTTTGACTGTAATTTTGCCAGAATGCAGTCTTATAAAATCTACTTATTTTCTATATTTTAAAACTTTTATAGCTCCCCGCAGATAAATGGAGTCTTTATACTATCCCTACTTCGCCGAAGTATCCGTTACTCCCCTTTTAACTCTTATGCATTCTCTCCATCTGAATTTAAATAAATAAATTAATTAATTTATTGGTTTACTAATATATTTAAACTTATTCTATATTATAATCCAGTACCTATCTTCGGAACTTTCCAAATATTTCTATAAATCGCGAAATAGTTCTTAAAAGCTCATCTAACTCGACATGTACTAGGCATAGTAATGCAGCGCAGCATGGAACATGTACGGCTTTTGTTTAGGATCCCAAGACTATTCCAAATGGGTATTTAAACAGGCCAATCCCTCCTCAATTTTCATATATGGTTGCAAGTTATAGGGTTTTCTTTTCTTGCTCCACTTTTAAAATTAGTTATTATATTTTCTGATAAAATGAGTACCTAATTAAATAAATTATATTTATTGTTTAACAAATTTTGTTAGATATATGTAATAATTAATACCAATTTCGTGATTTAAAACCCCAGTGATTCTTCCTCTTCTGTAACTAATCGGCAACCCGACTATAATTTTGGCTGTTCCATCTCCATTGTGTGAACATGTAGTAGTACTTACGCAGTGATCTTAATATAATATTGATATTTTGTTTTAAAATCCAAGATTATCTATGTATTTGACGAAATGCCTATCATCCCCAATGGTAATAATATTAGTTATTATTTGAGTGTATAATAATTTTATTAAGTAATTTAAAATTTACTCATTTGTCTCCTCCTAATCCATAGTTGGGCCCTAAGATTCCAAAAAATTTTAATCATTTCCATATTCTGTTTTCACCTGCTCTAGTATTCTTATGGCCAAGTTTAAATATTTTTGATGTGGTTCAGAAATACAAAAATTCAGGTTATCTTACATGTACTCAAACTGCGGATCATAATTGCAATCTTTTTCAAAAAAAATTTTCTTTTATTCTTCCAAATTCGTAGGCTTTATAGATTTCAGTTATGTGATTTTCAATTTTTTTTTGCCCGGCTTCTGCAAGGCTTTCCCTCCTCTTTTGCTTGATCTTTTTGATTACTAGTTTTTTTAGGAGTTGTTGTTTTCCTTTTCCTTTACACTGTTAAAAAATAATTTTTAGGGGCTGTTCATATTGTCCTTGATATTAATATTATTGTTGTTGTTGTTGTTGTAAAAGACTTTTTATTCTTAATTATTTCCTACATTTACATTTTTATTCTAATACTTGTTTTTGTTTTTCAAATTTTTCAGAAAGGCAGAATTTGATTTATCCTATAAGTCATCAACATTTTAATACCTTCCATTATTCTAAATTGACTAAAGATTCGAAATCGAAGTTCCAGAATAAAACTTACAGGTTGGAGTGCAACTTTGATTCCTCTTTTAAAAAATAATGTCATTTTCTTTCATTCTTATATGTAAAATAAAAATTTTCATACAATGAAAACATTCCAAAAAATGGTAAACTTTTAAATACCTGCTTGCTTTGATTATTTGAAGTTAATTGGAGAGTTGGATTTTAAGGAATAACAGGTAAAAGCAATTTTTTTGACCCGATTATGCCTTCCAACTGTCCGCTAATTAAAGATGATTGATTTTTTTATAGTTTAAGTTGCTTGCTTACTACCCCTTTTTTTATTCTGAAATCATTTCTTATTATAAAAAATATATTTTTTTTTAATTTTTTCCTTGCTCAACCAATTTTATTAATTATTTATTTATTTGTAATTAATATACTTATTTATAATGATGTGAAGCGATAATCAAATTTTAAGTGGTAATAACTTATTCTTTATAATTATATAAATGAATATATAATAGAAATAAAGGGGTTATAAAATTATATATAATAAGACGAACTGTGAGAATAAATAAAATAATCTTAGTTATATTTAAAATAAAATTAAGCTTCACGATCATTTATTTTTAATTAAAATTAATGTTTTTATTAATATTTGAACTAAACTATTAATATGAAAACCAAATAACATGAATTTAATATATAATTTATTTATTAGTCATTTATTTATTTTCCAATAAAAAGTATAATTAGTAGGTTTTTATTAATATTTAATTTTTTTCAATTTTTCTTAGCATTGGTTCTCAAACGGTGTTTGCTATCTCTGTGGCGACTTAATAATGTAATTTAGTTAGTTTACAAGAAAGCAGGGCTTTAGAAGTCGGGTCCTTCCATACATTCAATAGATTTTTCGAATTTAGCTCTTTTTCCTTCAAATTGAACTTAGTTGAATAAGGTAATGTCTTGTCCGGCGGGAACATAGAGAGATTTAGTCATAAAGTTTCCAGTGTCAGGGTCATTTTCGCAAACTTCCAAATGATCTCCTTTGTAGTTACATTCAGAATATAAAATGGCGCATTTTCCTTATTCAATTCCATTAATGGGTTGGGGATCACTAAGGGAAAAATATATATTTAACAACTTTATAATTTTAATTTAGTATAGTAATATACATTTATTTCACGACATTTTCAGGAGACAATCTTTGGTATTCAGCTCCGTTGAAGGAAAATCTTGCATCAAAGTCACCGTCACAGCATTCTTTAATAAAAGTTAAATATGTATAAAAATGGTGCCAATTAAATCAGTTCAAATATTTTTTATTTATCTACTTTCACTTCCATAAACATTAATTTCGTGGACTCCAGGAGCGAATGATTTGTTCATTTTTATAACTGCAGCGGAATTCCAGTTTCCAGCCCACCACATATCATCAGTTCTTGCTTGGTAAAATTGACCATCAATAACGATGGCAGATCCCCTACCGAAGTCAACTCTAGTTTATTTAGTGGAAAGTTTAGATATTTTATTTAATTTAATTATTACATTTTTATTTATTTATTAATATTTTTTAAGTATCATTTTACCCAAATTGCATATCTAAATCTCCTCCCTTTTTGTCTCCAAACTTAAAGGTGAATTTCCATACAATATCACTTCCTGACCCGCATAATTTTTTATTGCTTGTGGGGAAAGAAAAAGAATCAGAAAAACAATAACCTAAAATTAATTAAATAATTTCATAAATTATCAAAAAAATTGTCAAGTTCACCTCTTTATTATTTTACCTTATGGTTACTCAGCCTTTTCAAATTCAGCAATCAAATTTTTGCTAAATTCTTCACCAGATCCAGCAGGTTTAATAGTCGATTTTTTAGTTTCTGCTGAGATGTAAACTGAATCTCCATCCTTTTAGGCACTTTTATATTAAAATAAATTAAATTCTTTATCATAACATTTCGGATCAAAAATAAAAATTATATACAAGGCAACTGAGAATACAGATAATGCTAGTACTAAGGCTTATAATAATTTCATTTTATTTATGATTTTAACTTATTATATAATATTTATTTATTTTGTTACTTATCTATTTATTTATTTAATAATTACTAATTATCAATTTATCGTTTTTAATTTGACTTGTTTAATATTCATTTGTTTATTTATAATATTCGTTTTCAATATTATCATGCAGCTAATTTCATAACTCTTAATGCTATTACAATTATCCATCTATCTACATGAAACAACAAGATTAAAATAGATGAATATATATATATATTAAAATGAATAAATGAAATTTAAGTTTTAAAAATTAAAAGCAATAAAATGAAAAAATCAAAATATCCAAATATAAATATAAATTATACTTTTGCATATTTAATTAAACAAATATTTTATTATTTATATTATTTCTACTTTATTGTATATATAAAACTAATAATTTCCATATTAAAGTTCTAGTCCAGCAAAGTGCTCAGATTCATTTTTACACTTAATTCTTTCATACTCATAAACTTATTTTACACATTTATTATTTTATAAAATTGTATGTTTATGTCTTGCAATTAATATTTTTTTTCAACTATTTCTTCACTTCATATATGCTTCCGCCCTTTTTAGCGAATTATCATAAAAAAATCATACAGTTATATTATTTTTTCTATATTAGTTTTCCACAGCCATTTCTTGTCTTTTTCTATATTAGTATGAAGATTAAAATAAATATTAATTTCTTTATATAGACACAACAATGCAGTATCACTCATCCTTTCTAATATATCCATTAAATCTTAGGAACATTAATCTAATTATAAATCACCATTCAAGAAACATAATTTTTAATACTTTATCAGGTAATTTTAGTTTTTTAAATGTAAAAATAAAAATGGAATATTTTTACTCTAACACTGATCTGCTTCTAATTTTCCTTTTAAGTTTGTAATTACTTCTAGATTAGAGAAATATGTATAATAAAAATCGTCATAATTTTTAATCTATTAAAAGTTTAGAATTTAATGCGCAGGTAAATATATTTATGATAATTTTTTATTTATGAAATAAAAATCATGGAATGTATTATAAAATTTTTAACACAATTTTTATATAACTTAGTATACTATGAATAAATTTATGATAAAAATCATTAATTATATTTCTGTCATAAAAAGTATTTCGTATATTTTAATATATATAAATTTAGATCAAATTGTATTATTCAACCCTAATAAAAATTCTATATTAGCTAAAAATTATTATCCCAACAAAACAGAAAAGCTAAAGGAATCATTGGATAAATTGGTTGCTTAAAGTCTAAATATCCTTAAAAAAAAATACCAATTTATTCAAAATCTCTTATAAATTTTAACTAAAAATAATATACAAATAAGATTAGAAATATATAATAAAGTAAAAATTGATTTTAAACTATAAATGAAATCATTTTGGAATTATTTTGTGTTTTTTTGATTTTAATTATTAGTGGTTTATGTTTATATCACGAGATTCTAATTTAAATTACATTGTCTTACACTTGAACATACCTTAGAAATTGTATGCTTTAATTTTATATTATGATAATATTTAATGATTAATGCTCCAAGGATGAAAATAGAAAATAATACAGATTAATCTAATTTTTTAGAATATATTCATACTAATATGTTAGATATAGAACTCTAAAAATCTAATGAAAGAAAAATGGATAATTATCTAATTAGTATTAGAAATTTAAAGCTAAATTAGCATTTTTCTCAGCATAAACCACTAAATATAATAAAAATTTAAATATAATTAATATAATTTAGTATATTTTGAACATATTATTCCATATTTTATGATATTTTCCATTATTTTCTTATAACTTTTTTAAAATAAGAATTCTTTTACCTAATGATTTTTTATAATATTATAATAATTATGGAACAATCAGTATAAATTATGGTTAGAGATCTATATGAAATATTAAAAAATTTGGTCATATTTTATCATAATACACTTTTATTAGTAATTTTTATAAAATTTAATATTAAATTAACTTATTTAGAATATAAATATAATTCAAACTTTTTTTCTAATAATATACATTAACAATACTTTTTAGCATAAATTATATATTTAATATACATTCATCAAACTTAATAAATTACTGAACGATTGATTATCATTTTTAATTAAATAAATATAATATTATATCAATATATTTGGCAGTTATTTTTAATTTTTTAATTTTTACTGTCCCTCCAGAGGTATTATTGCTGTTGCTTTCATTGCAACAAATATTGGGAAGCATAGATCTCTTATTTTGCTAGGATATTTAATCTTCTTTTTCCTTATAAAGCATAATTTCCCCAGCTCTAAACAATATAATATTATAAAAATATACAATATTATATTAGAAAATAACATGTAATATTAATAATTTTACTGATCCCCTTCTCTATTGTTCTCTATTATGCCATTATTTATTTAAATTCCCAACTAAGGAATGCTAGGAACATAGTCTATTTCTTAAAGTTATTTATAGGGGAGAAAGTCATGCTAATATGTCAAATTGCTATTAGCGTTATTATTTCCAAAGGAAATCAATTAAATAGTTTCGTTTTCTTTCGCGTATTTGTTATTTTTCAATTTTAAAAATTATTGCTCGCTACTTCCCTATATCATGCCTAACTTTTATTGAGAAGTTTCATTATTTACTAAAAACTATTCTTCCCTTTTGTTTTATTAGTTCGCATAGAGTTATTCTATTTGTTCATTTAAAGGATTAGTGAGCAATAATTTACTTTGTTAAGATTTATTATTGGGAGTGTTTGGATTCATGGAAACCTTTGTGTTAACATTTTTCACTGTTTAAATTGTCTCCTCTCCCATGTAATTCTTGTTGTTTTTATCTTTGTTTACATATCTCATAAAAAATTCTAATTATTGGCTGAATTCTTGTAAATTTTTATGGAAGGCTCGTTAGAAATTCTGTATCTAAACAAGGCAATAATTAATTAATCAATCAATCAGGTAATAAATAGAATAAAAGCAAAAAAGAATTAAATCTTAGATAAAAAAAAAAACACTTTATTTACTTTGAATATCTTGAAGAATTGTCGCACAAATCTAAAAAATCTAAAGTTTTCAGATGCAAATATATATTGGGCGCTGCTTTTCTCTTTCTGTATTTATTTTTTTAAATTTATTTATTAAAGTGTTGTTCCTCTTATTCTTACATAAAACTATCAGACCCGGGCTGATTTCCAGTCGGTGACTAGCCCGAATCAATGGATTTGGAAGAGATTATTGCATTATTATTATTGTTGTTGTTATTGTTATCCTATTTCAATATTGTTTGGTATTTGTGATTGGAAATACTCGGAACTTTTGTTCTTATATTATTAAAATTGTTGCCGTTCTGTTACTATTGTTATTGTTAAGAAATAAAATCTTTATTGTATAATAAAATTTATTCTTATTACTTTAAATTATTAATATTATTATCATTATTATTATTATTCTCAGTCAGTTAAATTTGTTTTTAAGAATAAATACTTTTGCGATACACAGGGGGCCGGTATTTTTAAGGAGTGGCAGAGTCGTCATCAGGCATGGTTTCAAATAAAATTAGCTGATTAATATTATCAATTTTGCACTGCCTTATGGTTTCAGGTGGGTGCGAATTATGCGAAGAAGAGTCCAATATATAATTTTTTTCTTCTGGTGGTTGCTATTGATTCTAAATGTGTTTGTGCTACTGAATAGTCGAACTATTTTCCATCAAACTTTTCTAAATTGAAAGAATTTGCTGTGATATTTCGCTGTCCGAGTACTTAATTGTCCTCCTTTTGACGGGTTCAAAGCCATTTTCTTCATCTCCTCCTCCTCCTCCCCCTCCCCCCTTTCGCACAAACAGATTATCCGTGTGACTTTGCTTTTGCTGAGCCCATGCCTTTTTTTAAACATTCGACACTTATAAATTGATGGGAGTCTGGCGCTTCTAATTAGACGAAGAAATGTTAGATTGAAGCATTTTCACTTCATCTATCATATGATTGTTTTTTGGAGTAATGTCTTCAATGCTATCTTCCGACTTTAAAGACATTGCGGAATAGCACCCGATGGGTTCCACAGATTTCACTCTCAGAAAGTCCATCCCTTACACGATATTACTCATGTTTTTATAGGGATTTCTATTGGTGATGCAGTAGTCCAGAGTTTATTCACCCCGCGAATTTTTGGAAAACGATGAAATTTCTTTCGGAGAAGAGCCGTTGTTGTTGTTAACGGAGAAGTTATTTTCGTTGGGAAAGGGTGATACATTTAAGTGCGATTTTTTGTTCAATTTTTAAATAAAAGTTTGCAAAATATTGTTTTGCTTTTGGAGTTTCTGCATTTTTAACTCGCTTTCCGCTATCATTTTCAAACAAGTGCATATATTTTTGAAAAGTAAGGAGTTTTACTAAAGTTAAATGTGGTACTATTCGTATATTATTTCCGGATTGAGGTACTTATTTTCCAATTTTACCAAAATTTCTTTCAAAAACTAGAAAACCATAAATGATGTTTTTATAAAATTATTGAAAAAAAATTATTGTATTTACTTTCAACTTTTGTCCCCTCTTAAAAAGATTTTTACCAATTTCCAAAATTTAACTTTTTTATTTGTCAATCAAGTGGTTGGTAAGTTCGGCATTATTAAAATTATTTTTGGAAGAATTTTGCTGCAAACTCGTGTACTTTTTAAGACTTTTCGTCGTGTAAACAATCAATTTGCTTTAAGTCTGGTTGCTCTTTTTGGCGACGACATCCTAAATGGTATTCAAATAGTTGAATTATTTTTCCAATTGCGTTTTTTGCACACTCAATTTGAGCATTTTGTGTTCTGCCTAATTCGTGTTTAGAATTTCATTCTCGACCTCTCTAATTGAAATAAACTTTCTCTGAGACTTTCTCTCAATTTCCTCATAAAGTGTTACCAAATAGCTGTATTTTATTTGGCTCTGCAAATACAATTTTTCACTATTTTCAAATTCTTCATTTTTCCACTCGTTCTTCACCTTCGATCCCTTTTCCAAAATGAATTTCCAGAAAACGTAATCCTTTCTCTTCGGCACTTCAAAGTCCAGCACGATCACATTTTGATAGTTTAGAAAGCTGATTTTGAGATTTTTGTCTTCAAATTCGTACTTGTAGTCTTCCAAATTGCCCAATTCCTGCGAAAACTGTGTTTCTACTTTGTCTTCCTTCTTGTTATTGTAGTAGCAAAACTTGTTATTTTTAATTTCTGCGTACCGTGTCCTTCTTGTGAGACCTCTTTTCAGTTTGATAAAGCCTCCAAATTTTATTTTGTAAGATTGAGTGTCTTCTATTAGGAAAAAGCTGTTGTTGTAATTAGAGCCGTGCCAACACCTCTTCCTCACAGTGTCGAACAGCAAATTATAGTACGCGCGCACTGGCTTGTGATCAGATTGACAGAATTGTTCCAGACTTTCGTAGAAAATTTGTCGGTACCGGACCCCGTTTGACTGAATAAGTATTCTATCGCACCAGGCGGGGGCTCTCTTTTTCTTTGACGTATCGTAAATTTGCGAATTCTTGTCGAATTTGTAAGTCGGCAAAAATTTGATAGTCCCCTCTGAATAAGGCCTCAAAACATTGTTTTCTCTTTTTACCTTGTACAACTGGTCTATGTCCTTCATTTTGTCAAAAAATAGCTCCGCCATGCTCCCCACTTCATCGATGCTGTTCAAGGCTTGATTTTGGGCCTCTTTCATTTCCTTTTTGTTTTGTCATTTATTGATATAATTAATAGAAAATTAATGACAGTAAATTTACCTCCACGAATTTCAACATCGCTTCATAAGAAAGAGAGGTTCGAAAATTTAAATCTCCTACCAAAAACTGCACGGCTTACTACAATTTGTTGTTTTCATTACTCGGGTTTACGGCCTTTTCGTGTATTTTGGATAGGCCATCTATTCTGTCTTACAATTTGTTGGTGTGGGCAGGTAAATGGCAGTTTAAAAAGCAGAATTTGAAATCATCAATTTGAAATTTCAATATAAGTCCTCCTAATAATTTTACAATTTGTTGAAATGCTTTAATTTGATTATTTTATATTTTTTTACCTTTTTATCCTAAAATGCCTCCAAAGCCACACTTCACCTGGTCGATGGTGTTAATGTTGTTAATTTTGTAAGTGAGTTCGATTTTGGAATAGGCTGCAATAAAACACCCTACCATGTCGTGAGAAGAAATCAAGGTATAAATATTCTTGTTTTTGTTTAAAGTGTTTAGTATATTGTGAGCCCAGCAAATTTTTAATTCATCGTTATGACCTAAGTGAATTAATGATTCATTATTTTAGAAAAAGCAATTTTTTATTTTGCTTCTTTATTATTTATTACCTATCACCACATTGTAGACATTAAAATCTACAATTTCTTGAAAGTTAACAATGATTAAGTCAGGCTCGGCAGAAATACCCCGCTTTTCGATGAGAAACAGCTTTTCTAGTTCCTGCTCCATCAGAGGCACCAGGCCATTCACGTTCCAGGTAATAATCTGAATTATAAATTTTGATAAATCAAAAGAAACCTGATGAAAACTTACCAAACAACTGATATCTTAATTCACGAAATAAACTTCTCTATTTCCCATGACTTGCAACTTAAGTTGAGCTAAATCATATATAAAATCTTTGACGGATATGGTGGTTACTTGGCTTTCATTGATGAGTTAAAGACATTTAAAAATCGTCACATCTCTCAGTTTGTCTATAAATAGCTACGATAACATACTATCTTGAGGAGTTTAGCTAATATTCAATTAGCCAGGGTCTATATAGTCAATGTAATTGTAAGTAATATAGTTTAACCTCATATTGTAATTGTTAATTTTCCAGAGCTATTTGTAAAGAATAAGGGAATTATGAAGCTGCTTTTTATTTTATTTGATTAATAAATTCCCGAATCCCGGAATATCTTACTGAATCAACTACTTTTCCAAAATAACTGACCCTAAATACGCCATAAAGATATCGCACTAGTTAATTCCGTTTTCACAATTCACTCGAAACACCTCTGAATTTTAAAATTGAAATAATATTTAAAATAGACTGTAGTAAATTCATTCAAAAACTACCTTTCTAATACGTTTTGCAAATATCATCATCAACACCAATTGAAAATTCTGAAGAGTCGTTTATTTATTTATTTAATTCATACTGGATAAATTGCACCAAATTATCATACACATGGCAAGAATAATACGGTTATTCTTCTCTTTCTGCCAATTTTTCATACATTTTGTTTTCTTCTTCATAGTTTTAAGATTAAATGTTCACGTATATTATATACGCATACATATCTTCAAGTTCCTATGAGTGGCGCTTAAAAACGTCTTATTGTATTTCTTTATCATCTATAACATATGTTGTTCCTCTCCCTCCCGATCTAAAAACTAGCGGAATATCTCTGGACATATATAATTATATTATAATTTTTGCTTAACAAGTTAATTAAATTTTACCCTCTTATAAATATGTAAGACATTATTTAATTAGTTGAAATTAGTATTTATTCTGTTTCTACAAAGTTATTTAAATTTCCTTCTTAGTCAAGTCCTACATTTTATTAATTAATTTATGAACATTTTATTCATTTATTTATCTATAGTCACACTTAATATAATAGTAAAATATATGTGTTTCATTACCTCTTATCACTTCAAACGGACCATATCTTGCAGTTGATCTCCGCGATATTAATGCTATTTATATATTTCTTATATCGTCTTTCATTTCAATAACTGAACCCTATATGATCTTTACTCCCCATTTTTTGTTAAAAAGTTGAGTAAGCATTCCAGAATTCCATTAAAAATAATGATTATACAAATTTTAAAGCTTATTTCCTTACATGCTTTGCGTTAAGTCGTATGTAAAAGAAAAGTAGTGTGAATTACAAAAAATCTTTTAATAAATAAAATTTATTAATTTGATTTGATTTGATTTGATATTTTTATTAATTATGTATTGCTTGTTTATTTTATTTACTCTTTTAATATTTTCAAGTTAAGTATAAATTTCCTTTGGGTATTAGGATTTATCTCTACAAACCTAAAATAAATTATACATCCATTTATTAAACGAGAATTACATTGTTCATTATAAATTATACATCAAGGAGAATTTCCGATACAGAAATTATTTAGTATATTTGATGATTTTATATTTAACAAACTTCATGTACTTCCTCAACAAACAATAAAAAATTAAAAAACTATTCATCATTTTCTTGGATAGAAATGATTCCTAAAAATCCACTATAATTGCAACTTGTCTCATAACTTACAAAATCGGCTATAAATTAATAAGATTTATACTTTTTGTTATTTTTTCTTTATATATAAAGGGCTGCATGAATAGAAATTTTTGAGAATTAACTTTTATTTACTTTATTCTTAAATTCCAATATAATTTGAAGAATTATTGAACTTTATTTTCAATCTCTTATTTCGAAGCTCGCTATAACTTTGATAATTCGAATTAAATTCTATCTATTAAATAAATTTTTATTAAATGACTATTTATTATTTATTTCACGTTCACACACACACTCTTAACATTATTTATAATTATAATATGTACAAATTGTTTTTTTTAATATTTTTTACGAAATAATGTTCTTAGCCATCCGTCGATAATTAAATAAATTCTAAATTTTTTCTTTCTATTTCACAATGGGCACTTAATAATTGTGTTGATTTTAAAATATCTGATTTTTCAATGCAAGAATCTCCTAAATTATTATGTGACAACATTGTTTTTTATTTGCTATTAAAAAATATTATTACTAATATTTCATTTAATAATATTAATTTCTACACTACCAGTATTAATTTTAAGAAAAAACTTTTTCAATTATTATACAATAATTAACTTATATAACACTTATTTAATTCCTAACTATATATATATAATTTCATTTAAAAATAAAAATATTATTATTATAAACTTATAATAAAACCTACTAATTAAAAAAAAACTAAGTAGCTTATAGAAGAATATAAATGATTTTATATAAATTTCACATTATATTAATATTTAATTAATATAAATTATAATATGTGAGGTGAATGTAAATAATATTGATTAAAAATATAAAATCAATGTTTTCTAATATAATATTTTACTTAAAAACTAAATATAATATTTGTAATAAAATTTAAAAATATAAAAATTATTTTATGAGAATTAATTAACCATATTCTCTATCATTTCTTTATTTTGAGATTTATTCTATAACTAGCAATTTTAATTATAGCATTAATAATTATTTATGCATGAGCTTTTAAAGAAAAAATTTTTAATTATTAAGATCAATCTATTAATTTAAATATAATGGCTGGCTATTCAATCAAAAAAATATCTATATTTAGTAATGTGCCTATTTCCAACAGTTTCGGTCTAGTAACTAAATAGAAGGAAATCTATAAACTTCATATGGCTAATATTATATGATATATTTATATATTTAATTATTGCTATTATTTTTTATGTTAATACTAAAATTTCTATACTTATATTAGCACTCATAAATTATTAAAATAAAATAAAATAAATAATCGATCAATAGAAATAGAACTAAAAAAGTAAAAAATCAAAAATAAACTAATTGCAAAGAATACCTAATAAATATCCCTGAAAAAGTAATAAATGAAGAAAAAAACCAATTTTTATGATAATTAACTTAATTTTTATTAGTTTACTTAAAAATTATTATGAATAAATATGAAAACAAACATATTACTAATATACAACATTTTTTAATTAAAAAGTATCAATTATTATTAAAACTAATAGGAAATTCGGAACATAGAATAATAATAATAATTTTTTTTTTATTATTATTATTTTTATATTTTAAATTTTAATAATAAGAATCAAGTTGGTTATATAATACAGTAAAAAATTTTTATTCTATATTAGTATCTATGCTTTATTAGCTATACTTTTAATTTAATTAATTACTTTCACTATAAATAAATATATTACAGATTAATAATATAGAGTATGTAATATATATAATTTGATATATAGAAAATTTAAATTAGAAATAAAATTAAAATTTTTATAACTAAAGATAAGAATATTATTTTTAATTAAAATTAATAAATATATAGATATGGAATAAACTAATACCACTTAATAAAATATCTAATTAACTTTTGAAGAATATAGAAAAAAAATCTATAAACAAAGAGTTATATAGTGTGAGGTATAAAAGATAAAATATAACTTTTTTTTTTTATAAGTATATTATTTTATTTTAATTATAATATATAAAATAGAAACATAATGATGATGATGAACATTATCCTATAGAATTGATTTGCAGCTTAAATTAATGCAAATAGCAAAACTAACTTATATGCTAGGTGGGATGTGATGAGAATGTACATTGTCATTAAAATAATGATACAAATTAATATGAATAAATTAAACAATTTATAACGAAAAAATATAAAATTACTTATCATAATACTAAGAATAAAATGAATAAAAGTAGATAATATTAAAGCAAAAAGAAGAATAGTTAGCCTAAAAATAAAATATAATAAAATATGTAAGTATAGCATTGAAAAATATGTAGAAAGTTTTGAATGAATATTAAGAGGAGTACAATTAACAATATAAAGAATTATATCATTAGAATGATAAGTACTATGAATTATTAATAAAATTTACAGAAAAAGAATCATGGAACAAAAAAGGTTTAGAATTAATAATAAATCAAATGTAATAAATGAATTTTGAAGATGATTCTATTCCAAATTTAAAACAATAAATATGTCAAACCTTAAAATTATAAAAAGAGCAAAACAATGATTTTTAAAGAAAATGTAAGAAAATTCTAACTACATAAACTAATAGATAAATCACCTTTAGTAATCGGTAATACATGAAACAAAACGAGAATATACTAGATTATAATTATATCTAGATAATATTAAACTTTTATAAAAATTGAAAGGTTTGAACTTAGTATTAAACTTTAGGTAATACATATATTATATTATATTCTTACTAATGTATAAATATTCAATAATTTTTGCATTTATTTATGACTTTTAAATAAACTACATCTATTATAAGTCATAAATATAATATAGAATGTTATTAATATTATTTTAAAGAATATTTTTTTCTTCTTTGAATTTTAAAATATTACGGAGTGAGAGAGTTCAAAATCGGATAGAATTTGGATTCATATACAACTATAAGGTTTTTGAATAAATTTTTTAATATTTTTTAACTAGATTTTTTAAAATATTTAGTTTTTCTGATTTTTGCCTTTGTAAAAATCTATCCAACAATAAATATATAAATAAATAAATAAATAAATAAATAAATAAATAAATAAATAAATAAATAAATAAATAATAAATAAATAAATAAATAAATAAATAAATAAATAAATAAATAAATAAATAAATAAATAAATAAATAAATAAATAAATAAATAAATAAATAAATAAATAAATAAATAAATAGTAATAAATAAATAATCTATTGATATTATAATAAACAATTTTTAAGACTTATAAAGAGAATTTTTTTAATTTTAATTTTTTTGCTCTCTAACATATTCGTATACTTGATCACTCACTCCGTACGATAATAATTATAGTTCTATAAATTGTATTTACCATTAGACTCAAATTTTTCCAGAATTAATGTTATCATTATTATTATTATGAAATAATTTAATCTAATCTATATAACCATAACATATTTATTTTTTAATAGCTCTAATTAAATTCGTGAGGATGGGTGTAATGAACTAGGAAAATCACTCGAGAATTTGAATAACTTAATTTCCTTAAGCGTTAATTTGGAGTAATTACTGCTTAATTTCATATAAAATTTATATAAATTAAACAAAATATTTAATGAAAATAAAATGAATTTTGTTTTTTAAGTGTTCAAATAGTATGTATCATATGATCTATTAATATTTCTAAAAACGATTTATAATATTAATAACGAGGACATTTATAATTTATTTTTTACTAGAAGAAAAACTATATTATTTTCTATAATTTGAATTTATCAATAGCATCTGATTATTTAAAATTAATATCACCATAATTATAATAACTTAATTTAAAAATTGTACCTTACATTACATAATTTAATTTAATCTAATCTAATTTTTATATTAGGTAAAATAAAATTGGTGAGAAAGGATGTAGTGAATTTGGAAAATCACTCGAGAAATTGATCAATTTAACTTCTTTAAACGTTAATATAGAGTAATTAATGTTTAATTTTAAATAATATATATATAAATTTAGCAAAAAAATAGATTTTTTTAGAAATTTAACAATATAATTTAATTATTTTATAATAGGTAAAATAAAATCGGTGAGAAAGGATGTCGTGAATTTGGAAGATCACTTGAGAAACTGAACAAATTAACTTCTTTAAATATTAACATTAGGTAATTATTGTTTAATCTTAGATAAAATATATAAATCTAAAAATAAATTAAATAAAATAAACTTTAATATAATAAAAAAAACTAAAATCTAAAATAATATTTAAATTCTGTTTTAAAATTATTTTCCTAAAATTTTTATTTATCAATCGCCTCCATTCCATTTTTAACACAAATTATTCTTAATTTAACTGTTTTTGCATAATCTACATAATTTAATCAAATCTAACTTAATATAACCTAATTATTTTTATATTAGGTCTAATAAAATTGATGAGAAAGGATGCATTGAATTTGGAAAATCTCTTTAGAAATTGAACAACTTAACTTCTTTAAGCGTTAATTTAAAGTAATTATTGTTTAAAATATTATTTTTATAAATTTAACATAAAATTTTTATTTAAATGCTCAAATAGTATGTATATTATAATTTATTAATATTTTTATAATCAATTTTTAATATTAAAAAAATAATTATTTTTTTTTATTTATTGCACATACTCACGCTTTCATTTACTCAATCACTATCTCCATATTATAATATAATTCAAAGATAGAAAGAAAGAAAGAAAGAAAGAAAGAAAGAAGAAAATCATCAAACAATATTATTATTAAATTCTGTTTTAAATTATGTTCCTATAATTAGTATTTATCAATAGCCTCCGATTATTCTAGAAATATCACCATTATTATTATTATAAAATAATTTACATAAATTTACATAATTTAATCTGATCGTTTTTAATAGTAATAATTAGATTGGCGAGAATGGTTGTATTAACTTTGGAAAATCACTTGAGAAATTGAACACCTTATCTTTATTAAACGTTAATTTAGAGTAATTATTTCTTAATTTCAGTTATAATAATATATAAATTAAATAAAAAATTTAATGAAGCAAAATTAATATTGTAGTTTATGAATTCAAATAATAAGTATTAAATTATCTTTTAATATTTCAAAAACGATTTTTAAATTTTTACATATATTTATTAATCCATTATTTAATCTAATCTAGCCTAGCATAACTTAATTGTTTTTTTTTAATAGTAATAATAAGATTGAGGAGAATGGGTGTAGTGAATTTGGAAAATCACTTGAGATATTGAACAACTTAATTTCTTTAAACATTAATTTAGAGTAATTATTTCATGATTTTAGATATAATTTTTATAAATTTAGCAAAAATAAAATGAAATCAGAATGAATTTTGTAGTTTAAATACTCAAATAGTAAATAAAAAATGATCTATTAATATTTCAATAAACAATTTATAAGAAACGTTAAGAGAACTGTATTAATTTATTATTTATTTAACAATTTAACCTAACCACATTGGTATTTTAAAATAATCTAACTTAATATAATTTAATTATTTTATAATAGGTATAATTAAATTAATGTTAAAGGATGTAGTTAATTTGGAAAATCACTAGAGAAATTGGACAATTTAATTTCTTTTAACGTTAATATTAGGTAATTATTGCTTATTTTTTGATAAAAGTTATATGTATTAAATCATCTATTAATATTTTATAAACTATTTTTAATATTATAACATATATTTTTTTATAATTTATTATTTATTGCATATACTCACGTATTCATTCACTTAAACACTAATTCCATATTATAATTCTAATTCTAAAACAGTAAGAATAAATAATAATCAAAAAATTTATTTTTAAATACGGTTTAAATTATTTTCCTATATTTTATATTTATCAAACTCATTCTAAGTTAAAATTACTTACTTATTTTTTAATAGCTATAATTAAATTGGGGATAAAGGATGTAGTGAATTTGGAAAATCACTAGAGAAATTGAGAAACTTAACTTATTTAAACGTTAATTTATAGTAATTATTATTTAAATCTAGATATAATTAACACCATCATTATTATAATAGCAAAATTATTTTTTTAATAGTTATAATTAAATTAGTGATGAGGGATGTAGTGAATTTGGAAAATCACTTCAGAAATTGAACAACATAACTTCTTTAAACATTAGTTTAAAGTAATTATTGTCTAATTTTATAATTTAACTTAACTTTGCATTATTTAATTTAATCTAACTTAATATATCTTAATTATTTTTAAAATAGTAATAATTAGATTAATGATAAAGGATGCATTGAATTTGGATAATCTCTTGGAAAATTGATCACCTTAACTTCTATAACCATTAATTTAAGGTAATTATTTGTTGATTTTAGATAAAATTTTCATAAATTTAACAAAAATAAAATGAAAACTAAAATAATTTTGTAGTTTAAATGAACAAATAATAAATATTAAATTATCAATTAATATTTCGATAAAAGATTTTTAATATTATAAAATAAAATGTTATTATTTATTATTTATTGCAGATACTTACAAATTCATTGACTTAATGATTATCTCCATATTATAATTATAATTAAAATATAGAGATAATCACAATTATTATAACATTTTTTACTTACTTTGCATTATTTAATCTAATCTTAATTAACATAACTTAATTATTATTTAAAATAGTAATAATTAGATTAGTGATAGTGGAGGCGCTGAATTTGGATAGTATCTTTAAAAATTGAACAAATTAACTTCTTAAGAAATTTTAATATGATATTTAATACTTTGATAAATTTTATTATATTTTAAACGTATCTTTTATTATTATATTTTTATTTTGGTATATTTATCTGATAATAATATTGCTAATCCCGAAAAAATAGCTATATAATATTTAAATATAAATGTGGTGCTTTTTTATATTAATATAACTTTTTTTAAATTAAGCTAAAATCTGTAAATAAAACATGGTAACTTATTTAGTATATTATATATAAGGATTATTATTATATTAAGAACTAAACAAATAAATCAATTTCTGAAAGCAAGACTTGATATCTGAAAATAATTATTAAATCTAAAATTTTCTAATGATTTCTTTAATATTAATATATAATAAACTCAAATTTGTTTTTATGTATTATTTTATATATTTCATAAATAAATATCTTATATTAATTTATAAGTTTATTATTCGTTTAAATCGTTTTGTAATACTAATAATTTCTACTAAATTAAGTAATAAATAGAAATTTTAATTTATATTTGAATAATTAATAAACTTTTAATTTTTATTCTGTTCTTAATTATACTAAAGGTTTACTAAAAAATTTTATTTGTGTGACTCCTCGTTAATAATTATATAATAAATTACGCTCTTATTTAATTAATTAGTAGAAAAACAAAGGGAAATAGAAAATACTATATAGTTGGAAAGAGAAAAAGAATGGAAAGAATAAAACATTTTACTTTAAAATAAGAAATAGGAAGTGGGTCATATGCCTAAGTTTTTCTAGGATTAAATGAACAAACAAAAGAATTGGTTGCAATAAAAAAGATAAGAATGCCAGAATAAAATAAGATTCAAGATATCGATAGAGAAATTGCCGTATTGCTGACTTTGAATAATCCCAATATCATAAAATTAATAGATTGTGAAGTTTCTTAGTCACATATCTATTTGATTTTGGAATTCTGTTGCCTGGGCGATTTGGAAGTATTCATGAAAAAGCAATATCCTGTTGGAGGATTTCCTGAAGATTTGGCGTAATTTATGATGCAATAATTACAATATGCCTTGATTGAGATGTCTTCAAAATAAATTATTCACAGAGATTTAAAATTATCTAACATATTGGTTAATGATAAAATGGAAGTAATTTTATTATTAAAATATAACTAAAGTTTCCTTCTATTTACTTTAATAATACTTAATAATGATATAAAAGATTAAAATAGCTGATTTTGGATTCGCCAAATATTAATAATCAGAAAAATATATGCATTAGTCGCATGCAGGGACTCCTTTAACTATGGCTCCTGAAGTTTTAAAATCTGAAAAGTATAACGAAAAATGTGACATTTGGTCGCTAGGAGTCATTTTATACTAAATGATTTTTGGAGTTCTACCTTTTTCCCCCGGACCTAATCAAGGAATAATGAGTTTAATAAATATCATAGAAGAACTAAAGACCAAACCATTGAAATTTCCAACAAATAAAGACGTATAAATGAATATCAAACTTATTAAATTTGTTGGAAAAATATTATAAAATAGGTTTCAGATGATATAAAGGAACTTATAGCTTCTATGCTTAAGTATTATCCTGACGACAGAATAAGTTTGGAGTAATTTGTCAACAATAACTGGGTAGGAAATAAAATAGATGAAGATTTAATCAAAAAGAAGTACTCCCAATGTTTTTAAAATAACACTTATATTGCAGATCCAGTCTACTTTAAATATTTTGGAAATATATGAGGCAATTTGTTGAAGAAAATTTAAAAAATTTTTTAAAAGCCTTGAAGATTTCATCAGAAATATACAATAAAATGATGTAAATAATGGAATTTCATTTTTATTTTATAAATTGTTGATGTTTTATTTATTTTTTATTATATTTAAAAAGGACCTATATCTTATAGCTGATATAATGGAATAAATTTAAATTTGTTTAAAAGAATTAAAACATTATCATTTTAGAATAAACGACTAAATCGTACCACTTCACGATAATGCTTTGAAAATGATTTCTAATTTTTAGAGGAAACTACCTTAAAATATAATGCAAAAGAAACATTATCAACAAGTAAAATTAAAGAATGATAGCGGGATAAAAGGAATTTCAAACCATATGCTTAAAATATTCCTTTAAATAGTTGGATTAGTATAATAATAGAAACCGAATACTCAAAACAAAATAGTGAATTATTTAATAAAATGCGAGATTTTTTATCAAGTAATAAGGGGGGTCATGGAATATTATAGGAAGTGGTGGTAGAAGGAAAACAAAAAGATAGAATTAAAAATATTTAAATATAATAAGCTTATCATGGTATGGAAGACAATAAAATGCTATATTCTGATATGTATCAAGAACCATCACTTTAGAAATAATAAAGCCATAAAAGATAGAATCAGAACATTGCAAACCATTCCAGCATTTAATCAAACTATAATATTAATAATATTTTGAATTAGTTCAAAAACTAAGAAAATGAAAATGTTGATATGATTGATGTTGATGAGGATGCATTTGAAGAAGATGATATAGATGATTAAATTCCCCAAGAAAATTAGAATTCGTGGGAAAGATCAATTTATGAATATGAAAATGAAGAATTAGATTAAAAGGACATTTGCTTTAGTATTGTTAATTAATACTCTCCATTCTTTAATTTTAAGAGGTTGAAAACATTAACTTGGTATATAGTATGTGCACCAATAACAATAAAATTCCAGTCCAATAATAATAATTTTGATATTTTTTATAATTAAATGATTAATATATTAAAATTTAGATTAATGTAATAATTAATTATAATTTTTTAAAAACTATAAAAATTTAACATTTTCACGTAAAAAAATATAGAGGCAAATAATATTCTTTATCGTTTACTTTTAACTCTAAATTTTCTTCTTACAAAAATTCTTATGGCCAGTCCACTGCAAATCCTTTTATCTATGAATGAAGTTCACCATATAAATCTATTTGCGCGCCAACTTAAAATGCCTAAAGCTCCTCTAATCTTTTTACATTGTCGTCTGGATAGCACCTAAATATGGTACGATATAGGTGTGTATTTTAATTAGTTTGGTTTTTTATAATCTTTATCAAATTTCTGTCCACAGGGTCCTATATTTCCTCCTAACTCAATCTAATTTTAAAGAATAATAAATAATATATATATATAGAGAATATACAATTTACTTAAAATGTTCTTAATATAAGTCACATCTAAGTTTCTGTGCAAATTTATTAACTTTATAGGCTTTCCCTCCCATTTTAGAATCAATAAAGTTTTCATCCTCTACAATAATCTAAAAATTTACACTCATCAAACAAAATAAAAATATTTTATATTTTTACTCCTATTTCGGAATCTCTAGTTCCATTCATACTCCCTAAGCAATTTAGAATGTTAAAATAAATAATTATAATGAGTTTAATATTTATGTTTATACTATCATTAATGTTTGCTGATCCCAGAATAACAGTTTTATCGTCAATTATCATAAGCTAAAATTGTAAATTATTATTTGTAATTTTCTTCAATTTAATAATTGATTAGAATTTACTTTGCTATGAACATAAATAATTTCAGTTATCGGCTTGTCATTTACTACTTCATGAGTTCTTAGTCCCACGAACTGAATATAATCTGCTGGATTTTTTATATTTGGGTCTTAAGATAGCTATTCCAATATAGAGTTGCCTCCTCTACATATCGTATTGTATTCTAAATTTAGTGTTGCTTTAACAACAGCTGAGTTTTTTTAGTCGATTTCACCTTCGAATCCAGGAATTAAAGGCAACACAACCATGACGAAAAAATTTTATTTTAATTCGGCTGCTTTTTTTATTCTCATTACTAAATGGTAAGCGACATTATTTAATATATGAGAAGAACCCAATGAACTTATAAAAAACTAATTTTCGATATAAATGAAATGATCGGCCTGTTCAATCAAAGTCATGTAGGCTTCTTGAATTGAATTTTCAGGTTCATCATAATACAGTCCCAAAGACCAATAAGAAGCACTTCTTAAAAATTGACACTTTTAGGCGCTCTATTGCATTTACTATTCATCATTTTTTTTGTTAAATTTTTTATCTGTAATTCTAGTTGCTAGTTGGCTATTATATTGATAAAAAAAAGTTAACACATAATACAAAAATATATTTTTATTATGAATTATTTATTTATTTACCCAATTTAATTTTTTTTAAGTCGAAATTACCATTTTTATCTTTGCTTTTAAACGGATTTATTTTCGCTATGAAGTCATTTATGTTTTTGTGAGGTCCTTAAAAGCTCTGTAAGCTACTTTACATTTCAGAAATGTCTAAATTATCGTAATCATACAGTTCCTATTCCAAGTCTCTATTAAAATATAAAAAACTTACAATTCTTCATATAATAAATTGTTTTACCTGATGTGTCTTAGTTCTTAAACGTGTTTTAATAGCATGGGTTGTTTGGTATTTACACTAATTAAGGGTTGTGATTTGTGTAAAAATTCTGAATAGTTTCTACTTCTTATATTGCTTTTTCGTTTTTTACGGGGAGTATTAAAGTTGGAAAATGATTTTCTCATTTTTAATTTCGGCTTCAAAATAGTTGATACATTTTCAGCTAATTATTACTACTACATCAATCTAAAAGAGGAAAAAGACCCCTAATTGGTCCCAGGAATATTATTTCCGTGATGAGTTATTCCGACTTAGTTTTATTCTTGTACCTAATTGAGTGTTTGAAAAGACTTCAAATCTTCAAATTAATTATAATTTTAATGTAAATCCTACACGAAGTCATCTTAAAATTCTGAGTGGTCACTCCACTCGTCAGAAGAAGAGGAAGATGAAGAATTATCTTTAAACTGTTAAAAGAATTAAATTTCTTTAAGCTGCTATTTAATTTTCTTTTTCTTTTTATGGAGATAATGCTCCATTTTCTGTTTATATTTGCCTATTTTTTGTTAAAGTTCATGCATTTCATTATTCATCTTTTTTATATAAGGTTCGAGCGGGTTTTAATGAGCTTCACGGTCTATAGGGATTAAAAATTATTTTTAATTAGCTGACCCACTCGCTATGATTTAAAATTTAAATCGAATTATAATTAATTATTTAATTCTATAATTATAGATACCTATTTAGTGATAGGAGAAATTCCAAAATTGTAAAAAATGCCGAGAAATGTCAATTACAGATTTTCCTATCACTCTAATCGCAATATCATGCCAAGGAAGTCTTGGTTGCGCATTTTTTTATATAAGATTTTTTCATAATTTTCCACATTTTCGAAGTCTTTTATTCGAATGTTGCTATAATCAATTCCGGGAAAATATTCTTCATTATTTTGACCTATATCTATAAGTCTGTGCTTTTGATTGTCCCAACGCCCATAACACAAATCCAATCCTCCAAGAAAGGCTATTTCTTAGTCAACAACTAGTATTTTTTCGTGATGAGACCATATAAAGGGAAGCAAATAATGTGGATGTCTTATAATAAAAACATTTTCCTAATTTAAGCAACTTTCTGTATATTTTGAATTAATAGTTAGCGCAATTTCAGGTTCTCGATATATAATTATGTAGATTTTTATTCCCTATTTTGCCTTTTTTGAAATTAACCTATCAATTCTAAATTCTTAATTCTTTTCCTAACCTACAGGCCTTTTCAAATATAGTTAAGGAGATAGCCACCAATCAGTGATGTAAATCTCTTACTGTGCTATTAATAATAATTATTTTTTAGTTACTTTTATTTCTTTATTAACTTTTAAATTACCTTCATTTATTGCATTTGCAATGTCTTCAAAATACCCTTCTCCATCAATATAACTCTTACACAAATTATTTGTTCTATTATATTATTATAATTATTATTTAATATTAGTAAAAAATAGCTTACCTTTATGGTGCAAAACTATTAAATCTAATGGGATCTGAATACTTTGAAGCCTTCCAAGCTTACGAAAAGGCGTATAATATGTCTAAAAACTTGAAGTATTCTGAAACGTGCACATACATTTTTTGATTCGAACTTAAAAAAATGATTCCCGTTTCATAGCCAGTTTATACCTTTCCAAATTTTAATTTAAAGGTCGAATCAAACAGGTGCAGCTATTTAACACCTGCTTCCTTTCCAAAATTATCATTACTATACATTATGCCTTCTTGAGTGATTACCAAATATCTTTTATTCCAACATTTAAATAGAGCTTGACACCTTATAAATGAAATGTAAAAATAACCGGGGATTTAAATTAAATTTCTTTAAAGCATAGGAAGTTTTATATTAAAAAATAAAATATTACCTGAAAAGCAATTTTGCTGATGATTCATCATATTTTCCCCAGCTCTTTTTTTGATTTTTGTTTCTTTATACTTTGCAGATCCCCCTATATTAACATCTGAAATCTCTAAAAATTCTTTGAAATCTGTATTACTTAGAGCCTCTTGTGAGTCTATCAGGTCCTGTAACCACGATCCTAGATAAGAACCTTCTTCTTCATAATCATTTTCAAAATTGTAATTATGTATTTTTTTCAATTTATCACTGATATTTGACTTTTATATCTACTTCTCTAAAGTTTTAAAGTGCTTTTTTAATTTACGAATTCTTTTTGGATTTATAAATAAAAATTTAATGAATTATAAAAAAAAGAAGAAAAATATCTATTAATAGATTACTCCCATTGATTAGTTCCATCTTCATTTTATTGTTCAATATTAAAAAAAATACAATTTGCTACTGATCTACTCTTTTATAATTGAATTACTGACTCACTTCAAATTCCTCTAAATTTTCAAATCTTATTTATTGCATGAACTAACTCATATTCATGAAATTTTTATATTCTACGATATATTATTTTTATGTGTTTCGGAGATTTAAATTAATATTCTGAAAATCTTTATTAATGCCATTCATTTAGTTATTCTAGGTATCTTATATGTCAAATTGTATGATGGATTGCTTCTTTCCCAGTTGTATTTCAATATCATTATTATATTTTAAAATATTTATTGATTCCGAAATAGTATTGTCATTTTAATTATTGGCTCCTAGATTATTTTCATTTAATAATGCTTGATTTTTTTCTTTAATTAATGCCTCATGATTATGTTTATCATTATTTTATGTGTCTGCTGTTGTTATTATTTGTTTTCCTTCCTCTTATTCGCAGTCCTCCATTTCTTATTTATTTTTATCAGTCATTACTCTATTATTTTAATATTTTTATAATAAAATAACTATTTTATGGCTAATATTACTTGGAATTCATAAGTATTCTAAATTTCACAAATCAACTATATTAATTTATTATAATAATAATATTATTAATACAATTTCTCCCTAACAAATAAAGAACAAATAAAATAGATAAATAATTTTATGTGTTAAATCCTTTAATTAAAAATGATTTTAATATAATTTAAAAAAATTAATAATATTTAAGTTTCATTTATTATTTAAATATTTTTTATTTAAATTCCAAATACTATTCACATTCATAAATATATATCTATGCTTGAACATGGTTTAAATAAAATAATTCATTTAGTAATCACATAGGCAATATTTTTAATTCCTAATAAAGTATAATATATGATTTTTTTAATAAAAATATATTTTTTATTAATTCCGCTTTTTAAAATCTAAATTTTCTCCTTATAATCGGCAAATTTACTATATAATTAAATATGAATATAATAAAATAATTTGTATACAATGTAATAATGATAAAAGGATATTTTTTCGGTAATATATATTAAAATAAAATGTATTATTTATTTATTTTTGATGTACCATATTTATAATTCAATTTAATAAGTTCTATTAGCCATCATTTGTTATTAAATATTTTTGCAAATATAATAATAAATATATAGTATACATTTTTAAATATATATTTAATAATTAATTACTAATTATATAATAAATATATAAACCATTTAAGGACCCAAAATATTTAAATAAAATCAAGTATTAAATATTCTAAATTAATTAGTATTTTTTTAGAAGTAATTAAGTGTGTCTTCTCATTAATTTTTCTCCTCTTTAACATATTATTTCAATGTTTCATATATTTCTTCTCTTTCATAAAATTCAGCTCTATCAAATGAGTCACTTCCATTACATTTTATATAAGGATCTGCACCTTTTTCTAATAATTATTTAACCATTTTTTCTCTTCCTAAACTAACTGCTTTCAATAAGGGAGTCATACCTACATTATCTTTTTATTTACATCAGCTATAAAATATTAAAAATAATGTAATAAAATAATTATTTATTTCTTAAAATATCTACTATTATACCATGAAAATTTAAACTCAATTAAAATAATTCTTATTTATTTAAGGTTATAGCTTAATGAATTAAGCTATGGTCAATATAATCTATTACGGGTTCGTCAATGGTAATTTTATTATGAAGAAATAGATCTTTCAATGTTCTAATTTTATTTAATCGAATACTTTGCCACATGGAATTGTCCTATATTATTATAATTATAACTTGATTTATAGACATTAATTTACTAACACAAGTTAATCTGTTTTATTGTTACTCTTGGATATTTTATATAATCTTCATGAGTTACTCTACCTAAAAATAGTTTATTATACTAATTTCAGAATTTATTTCAAGAATATATATTTATTTTACCTATATCTAAACCTAATATTTACTTAATCCTATCCATGTTATTTATCTTTTCTACAATATAATTTTATTACTAAAACTTCTATTCCTTTTATCAAAATTTTATATATATAGCTATGACTTTTTATATATAATATGAATGTTTAATTAGAGTAATAATATTGTATTAAAATATAAATAAATACTATTTATTAATATTATTATAAATCTATTAGTAGGTATATTAACATTTTATTAATTGGATAAAGATAAGTATTATAATTATATTTAACATTGAAATAAATTAAATCCTTAAAATTATATATACTATATATATTAAAAAGTAAATTTGTTAACTAATTAAAAAAATCACATTATTATCCTCTATTGTGTAATTGAAAATATTTTTTTCCCATGAATTATATCAACACCCCTTATAAATACCCCCAGAATAAGGCATGATAGTCCTGTTATTTCCCAGAATTAATACTCGTGTGAACAGAATATGTACAAACAAGACCCTAATAAAAATATACTTCTAATACTATCTGCTACGTATTTATAGCAGCTCCATACTTTTTCCCAACAAAAAGAAGAGTTACTCATTCCTTTTGCTTTCCTTTTTTCATCACTTTCAAAATTAAATCCTGAAGTTTGTATGTAAACAAAGGAAAAATAGAGACCTCCAAAAATCGTCAATATAATGAGTAGAAGGACCTTGATTATTTTTTTATAATTCCTGTTGATGAATTTTGCATAATTTGTTTGCTTTCTTTTATATACCAAACCACTGCAATTAAGCATATTAGCAAATTTAGGGAAAACCAAGTTATAAAAAATAATATTACTCCATTTTTCCCAAATTTCAATTTATCACAAGTTAAAATGCAGTAAAAACTAGTTATAAAACCTATGTGTTCTAAGAAGGCGAATCCAGCCCAAAAATACTTTATAAGATTAGGTCTATTTTTATAGGCAAATCGAGGTAAAATAGACATAGTCGATGTGACTAATATGCCTAAAAATACAGCTAAATAACAAAGCTAATAATTTTACAAAACACAATCCTATTACTACATTATAAATAAATCTATTAAGGGGGCTAATATTCCGCATATCGATACATCATTATAAACCAAAAATTTCAAATATTTCTGTAGTAAATCAGTTTTTTGCTAAACTATAAAACTTTGGCTATCATACTAATATACAGCTTTATATTATGGTTTTTTTTTCCTGTAAAAAAAACAGGGGGTATAAAGCAAAAAATCTAACTATAATACTACTGCAGTAATTATTAATACTAAAATTCTCTTATTGTTTTAATACTAAGGTAATAACAGATCGTTAGCTATTTAATATACAGCTGCAAGTCTTTCAGCTATATAGCAAAGTATAGCGATTACTACTAAGAGGAGTGACACAATATTTTATTGCTCAACTCCTATTTTAAAGAGATGGTATTAGTTCTTTATGAAAATAGCTCTTATCAAAATAACATAAAAACAAAGCAAATTGCCCTATAGTAATATCTTATTGTCTTTCTCTTTTTTGATAGATTTTTAATAAATAGTTGGTTTTTTTATACTTTTTTATTCCCGATTTATTGAAAAAAATGGCTCCTGTAACATTTATATACTTTTTTTTTCTTCTTGTAAAATTAATATTTTCTAATTAAAACGTAATTTAATATTTATTTAAGTAATCTTTTACTTTTAATAATAATAGTATTAAAAAGAGTATTAAACATTATTAGAATATATCAACATTTTATACCTTTGTTTATAAAATAATCTTATTCATTATATAAATATAATAAAAAGTATTTTTTTAATAATTATTTAAAATTTTGCCTTAAATAAATAATTTTTTATATAAAATAATAATATAAAAATAAATTGATCATTAATAAAAAAATTTAACCTTTTGATTTTATTTTGATTTTTTTTTTTATATATGTATCTTAGAAAGCAGAATTAATCTAAATCAAAAACTAATAAATTATTGACATATTAAAGAATTTGTTTTATTAAATTTATTGTTATAAACTTTAGAAGAAGAAAAAAAAATGTCAAATTATTAATATATTAAGATATCGTATATTTCAATTTTTATGATAGTCAGTCAATTTTAAAAATTGATAATTTTAGTCGATTATTTTTAAAAAAATAAAAATTTTTAAATAATAAAAGTTAAAAATATTACCTGGAATTTTATTCTAAATTTCCGATATATTATATAATTTTTAAGAATATTATATACAAATCTAATTAATAAGTAATCTAATAATGATAGAAAAATAATTTATTATTTTATATTAAATACTATATAATAAGCATTAAGTATAAAAAAATATTATATTCAATATATTTTATATTATTTATTTATCTAATAATATTTCACTATTTATATTTAAAAGTTAGCATATCTTATTTTAAATCTTAAATTTTAGTAATTGAATTTACATAATAAGGTTGTATGAAAAATCAAAATAATTTTATAAGCAGAGATTTATATTTTAAAAATAAAATTATTAAAAAAATTTTTAACGCAGCTATAATATAATAATAAATATATAATTGTGAGCAATTATTATATTTATACCCTTAATTTATATTTTTAATTTATTATTTTAGATTTTCAAATTAAATCGAAATTTGTGACTGAGTATAAACTAATTTCTAAAATATAAAGTTAAAATATAAAATATATTTATATTAATTCTGAATATTCATTTGAAATAAATAATAGATTGCCGAATAGTAACTACATTCCAAATAAAAACAATGTTAAATAAATAATTAATTATAATTTAAAGAAATTATTCATGTATACATTGCAAAACTTTAGTAGGTATTTATAAATATATATCCACTTTATTTCAAACAAAATATATTATACAGTTTATCTTAATTAGTATAATTCAAGTTTTAATTTATAAACAGAGATAAATATTTTCAAAAAACAAAATCTCTAGCTGGTTGCTATTTTACTGAAACTGGTTTTTTTCTTTTAATTTTTCTTATTTTGAATTTTTTTTATTTCTTCTCCATTCCCTCCTCTGCTTACTCATTTAAATTATCATAATTATCCTAATTATGAAAATTATCTTAGGAATCTCCGTAAAAATTTTGTTAGGAAATCTTCTGTTGCTCACTTTATGCTCTTTGGTGTTCTTTTGAAGCCTATTGTTATCTTTCTGGCTATTATTGGCTTATTTCACTTAGTTAATCATTCTAGTTATTATCTTACTATTTTTACAATTACTAAGATGGCTGAGAAGAGGGAGGGATGTGCTATAAAGAAGATTTTGAAGAGAGGCTTTGGTTATCTATCATATCATTTTTAGACATTTAACTATTTTGTTGAGAAAGAAGTTTTTTATTTGATTTGCTCCTCATATAAGTTTTTTCAAATTCTGAAGCCTTATTATTTAAACAGCTTTCTAATTCTTCAAATGCTGATTTTTATAAAAGCTAAGTATTATGCAACTTTTTGATGAGTTCTAATTCCAATCTTTCCATTTCAAAAATTTCTTATTCCTTTTATTTTTGTAGCTCTGCTCCATCTATATATCGAATTTATAATGATCTATCATTTTTTCTTTTGTTTTTATTTGTATTTTTATATCCTTGTCTAACTAAAATACAGTATAATTATGCACTATTTTAATAAAATTTTCAAACTTAAAACTATAAAGTCTTAATTACCCCACCAGTAAGTTATGTTTTACTTCATTAGATTTTAAAGAGTTTTCATTTTTTCTTAGATTTAAATATTCTTCCCTTCTGTGCTTATTGAGTTCTTGCTGCTCTTTAATTGCTATATATTACTGATGTCTCACTTGTAGAATTTAATTTCTAATATCTTGCATGTTGGCTTTTTATAATTGTTTTTATTCATACCCTATTTTTGAGTCTACTAAATTTCATTTTCTTTTACTTTTCTATCTTATTATTTCTTTTGTAATTTAAAAATTTATCAATCTTAAAACTAATTTAAAATGTTAAATTTTACTCTATCAAATTGAACTTCTTGCTTTTTTTAAGTTTGAAGATATCATCTGTTTTTTTTTTAGTTTCTGAAATTTTTTTCCAACTTTTTAACTCTTCTTATTTAAGTAAAGCAATTCTGTTTGCCAAAACCTATGCCTCGATTTCTATTTATTTTCTTTCTTTTTTCGTAGCTGCTAATGCAATCCCAAGATCACCCATTTCTTCTATCTAAAAATCTTGACTAGTTTTTCTAGCTTTTTTCTAACAATAAATGATAAATAAAATAAAACTTATAAAATTTGTAAATTAATAATAAAAACATAATCTTATTTTATCGTTTATACAATTTTTAGTATAATTTTAATACCTTTTTCTTTTTTTTCCCTTTATTATTTTCATCTATTTCTCCCTCTTAGTTATTTTCATCATCATCATCTTACTCTTCATTTTGTTAACTGTTATAATTATCTCCATTTGCCATATCATTATTTTCATTATTGTGATCAGGAGTTACAGTACCTAATTAATTACTTTAATATGGCTAAATTTTCTACTGTTCAGATTAGAGATTTGATTGCTATTGCTGCTCGATTTTATCTAATTTTTATGAAACGTTCGATTCTTTTCTCTAACTATTTTATTCAGGATTTTCTTATTTATTTTCCTAATTTTATTATAATTAGCTCACTTATTTTTCATCTTCCTACATAGATTATTTCTCTTCAGTTTAATTACTATTAGCTGCTAAATTATTTTTCTCCTCTATCTTTGAATCTGCCATATTATATGAAGGAAATTTTTGTAAATTATTGGGATTTTTATATATATAATGTATAATTATAATTATAATTGCTGCTGTTTTGGAATTTATTTAGTTAAAAATTATTATTTATTATAAAATAATATAGGATTGATGTCAATTAATTAGTTTAGTGTTCTATATTTTTTCTTTAGTAGAAAAGTTATAAGTTAATTTCTTAAGTTAATTATAATAATACAAGGATAATGAATACAAATTATATTTCTATCAGCTATGTATGTAAAATCGTTTTAAAAAATTATCTAATATTTTGAGAGTGTACACAATGAAACATTAAATAAAAAAATATCATTAAATTTTAAAAACCAAACTTCAACCATAGATATAATTTTATTTATAATACTTATTTATATTTATTTATCGTTATATTTTTATAATAATCAACTCTTTAAAGTATTGTTTACGGCTATCGACTCACCAAACATTTCTATTTCTTCTTCCGAATCCATTTCTCCATCTAATAATTTTTAAAATTTACAATCTTTGAAATTAAAAATAGTACTTAAATTTTTTTTTACTATCCTTCTCTCTAGGGTTTAAATCCTTGTCTTCTTTAAATGGGTTCTCTTCTAAATTCTTATCTTTCTACGAAATCTTAGGATTCAGTGCTAGCTTTTCTAACAGGAGCTCTTTTGCTAATTTCCATACTTACAGTTCTTCCTTCTAATTCACATCCTATAAATTATTTTTTATAAAGAAATAAATAAATTATTAACAATAAAAATTAAAATCTTACTGTGCAAATCTTTTTTGGCTTCAGTTGCGCTTGCATATTCTCTGAAAACAACTTCAGCTTTTTCTAAAGATCTACCTCTATCATCTCTCATAATTTTGAGTCTTTCAACAGTTCCGTATTTAGTTAATAATTACTTAAAAATATTGAAAATAAATGAATGAATAATTAAAAACAATCTAAATTTTGATTTAAAATTACATATAATTCATCTTCTTAAATTTGGGGAGCCAAGTTAAACATTTAAACTAAGTGACCTTCTTATTAAAGTTCAGGAGAAGCTTCTCTTCTTTAAACTCTGGGAGGAAGTTGGGGAGGAGGTCTATCTCTGCTGTCAAATACTCTTCTAATGGGTTTCTATTAATATTTGTTTATGATAAGAAAAATATTATTCTGGGGGATTTTGTGGTTAATAATATAGTTTGTTAATATAATTCGTAATAGTGATGGTTGGAAAGTTGTAGAAAACTATAGTAAATTTATAAGATACGATCGATCGACATGCTTTATTTATAAACCAGTATTTTATAAGAATACAATTTTATGAGAGTATTACTTTGCTGGGGGATTATTTTTTTTAATTTTAATTTATTATAGTTATTGATTGATTGATATAGTTGGTGCAAACAAACAAGCAAGCAAGCAGGAAATTTTTGATGTTTATTAATGTATAAGGGGACTTATTTTTACTTACACATTTTTTTTTTTTTACATTTCCTTATATATATATATTTATTTTTCCTCTTTTTTTCCAATATCAAACAAATCTCCAAGACGATAAATTCAATTAAATTTTTTAATTGAGTTAATAAAATCAGAATCCAAAATTGTTATTTTTGAGGAATACTAATAATTATTTTTTTAATTTAACTTTAAAAAAGATGTTTATTTACTAATAAATTATTTCAAATGATTTGTGATATATTTTAATGAATATTTTGTAAGTATGTGCTAAGGCTTTGTTCATCATTCACTCAATTTTATTTATTTATAAGATGAATGGATGGATGTGTGCTTTTTTTATTAAATTTATTTGGTTTGTTGTTGGATAATTATCAAAATTAGTCTTGAACCCCTCATCATAATTTGATAGCCAAAATTTATTATAAATTTTTTATGTGTATTTGTGTTAATAGTAAGATAAATCCCCAAAACATCTACTCATTCACTAACAAGCAAGCTAGATTTAAATGTCCAAAGCATAAAAGGTAATGTCATAAATTTATAATTATTTTTGAATCAACTTATTATAGCAAATTAGAAAAAACTAACACTATTCATATTTTTTAATTATTTATTATTAACACGTGTAATTTTTATTTAACAAAGCATTTTTTCTAAAGTTTCATTTTATATTGGAATTTGAATTTTTTTATTTACTCTTACAGGTTGTCTTTATCTTCCTCCTCTGTTTAATCCATTATTATTGATGTTTCTTCTAGGCTTTTAAATGTTATTATTATTTCCATCTCTTTTTTAGTTTTTCAAGTTTCCTCTTCCTTTTTTAACTATAGCTTTCTTCCCTTTGGTTCCAGCCTTTAGCACATTATCAGCTTATTTTTGCTCTAATACAAGTGAATCAAGAGTTTTATCGTCTGACATTTTTTTGTTTTATTTATTTAAATATTTAAGTTTTTTTAAATAATATTGTTTAGTTGAATTTTACTTATTTTAATTATTTATTTCTGAATTATTTATTCATTTAATATTTTGCTTTCCAAATGTAATAATATTAATATTGAAATATTTTAATTATTTACATGGATTTATTAATAATAAATCCATTAAAAACCCTCTTATAATATATTTAATTTCAATTATCTATAAGGAGCCACTTTTTAATTTTTTGTTTGGTTTATATGATAATCCCTGAACCATTATATGCAAATTATTATTACTATTATCATAACATTTATTTTTATATTATATAAGCAAAAAAAAAGAGTAATCAATCGCACACAAAAAATAAAAATTAATAATTATATGCAAATTTAATATAAATAGAATTATTAAATTTTTATTCAACATATTAAATGTAAGTTCGCATTGTATATTTTTATCAAAAATAATTGTTTATTAATTTAATAAATTAAAATCACGAATTATTATTTATCATATTTATAAAAATAAGTATTTTATATAAATATATA
The DNA here is from genome assembly GCA_037039885.1 of Miamiensis avidus. Classification (NCBI taxonomy): domain Eukaryota; phylum Ciliophora; class Oligohymenophorea; order Philasterida; family Glauconematidae; genus Miamiensis; species Miamiensis avidus. The sequence goes on from JAWVGU010000028.1 coordinate 169,860, forward strand.
TCTCATAAATAACTAATATATATATATATGAAATTAGTAGATTATTTACTGTTTAGATAAGTAAAAATGTATATTTTCAATTTTCAATTTATAGTTTTATTTTCTTTAAGAATGTGTTCCTATAAAAGTATATTAAGGAATAGTTATTTTATGATTAAGCATATTTAAATTTTATTAAATTGAATACATTATATATCAATCGATCATTTATTAATTATTGAATTAAAACATAAAGTATTTCATCAACAAATATTTAAATAACAATATTTATAACTATATTTCAAATTATATAATTTTAAGATTTAAAACATAAGAATATGCAAAACCAATAATTTTATTAATAACCAGGACAAGCCTAAAATTTGGGATTTTAATAACAAGTATAGAAACAATAGTCATTTTAATCATAATAATGGCCTCAACAATAAAATTAAAATCAAGGATTAGATTGTTTAGAATTAGATCATTTGGTTGGGTTTTCAGGAAGATATCCTAATTCATCATACTTTCATCCGACTGACAGAAATACTATTATATATTCAATTGGAGGTTTAATTGTTATTGAAAATATTTAGGATAAGCATGACTAAACTTTTTTGCGAGGTCATGATATGGCTGTTACTGCATTAGCTGTAAGTCCATCAGGTAAAGATTTAAAATCAGCTTTATAGTTTGAAATATTATTTGAAAATCAATTTAATAAATTCAAATTTGAAAAGGTAAGTATATAGCGTCAGGATAGTTAGGATCTATTTATACCAAATATAATGAATCTCCTGTAATTTAATTAATAAAACATAATACTCTACGTTAGAAATTTATAATAAGTTACAAATAATAAAATAGGTAATATTGTGGGACTAATAATAAAAAAAAGCAATAAACATATTTTAAGGATTAAAAAATGGAATAACTAATATTTCTTTTTCATATGATGACAAATTTATAGCTGTGACGGGAGCTAATAATACCTTTATAATTTGGAATACCTAGGATTATTCTATAGTATATAATAGATTGATGGAAACTCCTGTTTCATTAAGTAATCAAATATTGTAAACAAAAAATAACAGTATATTTTTAATTTTTTATTTTAATGTGCTTAGTCACCTGGAGTTCTTAGTCTAGAACAGCTTCTAAACATAATAGCTATACTTTAATCACAGCACACGGACCTTAACTAAAAATTAATTATTTAGACTTTAATGTGGGTTCAATGCAGTACATATTAACAAGTAAAAATGTCCAATTGCCAAGCTCAGGTCTTATAAGAACATATAGCACTGCAGTTATAGATTATAGAGGAGAATATTTATTTGCTGGAACGACAGCAGGAGAAGTTTGCATTTTTAATATTCCTAATTGTATTTTTAAGGCAGCCATTCCTGTAAATTATTTTTTTTAATTTCTAAACTACAAAAATATTATAGTTTATAATAGTTTATTAAATATGAAATAATATTAATAAAAGGTCTGCAATAATGGAGTACTTTCTCTAACTATGCAAGATCAGTTTATTTTTGTGGGAAGTGGAGATGGAAGATTCAAAAAATTGAGGGGAGCAGAAACTAAATGGAGTCTAGAGAGCGAAATACAACTAGAGGGAGCTCTAAATGGATAAAGTTTATCAGTTGACGGAAAGGAAATTTTAGTTGGTTCTAGTGATTCTAAATTGTATAGAATATTAACAAGCACCATAAATTCTTCTATACACACAGAAGGACATCTTTCTGGTATTTTAGATGTCGTAAACATTGTCTAAAAATATTTTTTTAAAATTATATATATTGTTTTATCAATTACTCCTTTAAATACCAAAGTCTTTTTAAAAAAATAACAATGATATGTTTGTAACCATTGATTCTTAAGGATATATTTTTGTTTGGGATAATAATGATTTGAATGTTATAACTAAATGCGTTGGGGCAGGACTACAAAGGTACTTCTATATATGTTTTCATTTTAAAATTTAAAACACTACTAACAAATTAAAAAATATATACAGAGCTAAAGGAATGTGTGTAACAATAGCTAATGATGATGGAACTGTAATAGCAGGATTTGAAGATGGATTTATCAGGTGTTATGGTATAACAGATTAGAAATTCTCTAACTAAAAATGGGAACTTGCTAATGCTCATAATGGAGGAGTTACAGCAATATATGCAGTAACTACAAAAATTTAAACTTTTTTTTATATAATATTGACAAACTGCTACGTTTAATAATTAATTTTTATAAACTTATATAGGATAACAGTTATATCATTTCTGGAGGAAAGGATGGGTAAGTAAGAATTTGGTCAAGAGTTGCAAGATAACTTCTTACTTAAATTTCTATTCACACAAAAGATGTTATTTCAGTTTTCCCTGATCTATCCAACAATCATATCATACACAGTGCTAGCGTAGATAAATCAGTTCACTCATTCGATTTAAAAGCCAATAAAAAACTTATTTACCATCAAGCCAAAAATGGAGCTTTACTTCACATGAGTCAAAGAAGAGATTCTGAATAAGAATTAGGTAAATTAATTTTAATAGTAAAAAACCAATCCAAATACTAACTTTAATTTATTAAAAGTCACATGTGGATTAAATACTCCTATTCTTTTCTGGGATTGCGATGTTGTTGACCCTGTATAGGTTATAAATACCTAGGAAAAGCTAAATTGTATTGAAATTTCCGGATCAGGGAAATTTATGGCTATTGGTAATGATAAAGGAGAAGTAAACAATATTTTTATATCAATTTATAATTATGAAATACTAAATTAATTTTTTTATTAAGGTCATAATATATGAAGTAGCTACTTCCAAATGTTTAGGAAAATTTTTAGGTCATTCAGTCGGAATTTCCAAATTAAAGTGGTCCCCAGATGAAAAATAAATTATTTCAGTTAGTTATGATAACTCACTTTGTGTCTGGAATTTCTTTTAAGATTGAAAATATTTTAATAATATTGTATTTTAATATTGTAATATATATTTTGATATCTAAAACCTTAATATTAATAATTTTTGATTTATAAAGTATATTTTTCTATCAAATATACTCTATTCAAATAATTATTGTTTTAACTATCTACAGAAAAGAAAAATAGATTTATAATATTAATTGTAATACAATATAACTATAAAATTATAAAAACAAAAATCATAATTTTTCATTTCATTTTTAATTTAATTTATATGATATCTCGTAATTCCAAGTAAGACCATCTGAATTCTCAATAATAACCCTAGGAAGATTCTAGTATTGAAAGCATAATCAATAATTATGTTGAGGAAAAATCATAACTAGTTAAGTAATTATTTTTTCGTTTTTTAGCAATTTTTTAAAATTCAAACTGAATATATATTATTAAATTAAACTATTATTTAGAAATTTCGTTGATGTTTTGTAATAATTACTTCAAAAACATGAAGATATCGAATCAAGTATAGTTAAAGATACCAATGAAGAGAAACAAATAATAGAAACCTTAAAACACTGCAATGATGAATGCTAAATAGTTTCTAAAAATTTATATGGTATACTCACAGGTGTGGTGTCATAAACCGAAGAATAAAGCTAATCATTTAATTGATAAACCATTAAAATAATATTAATAATTTTATAAATAAAATATAAATTATTTTAAATATCATCTATAAAATAATTTTATAACACCACATAAAAATTTGTAGACACCAAATGCTTATATTTATTTATTATTAAATAATTCGCGTATACTTAATAAATAGTGATTAAATTACCAATAATCATTTGTAATTAAAAACATAGTATAATCACTAAATAATAAATAATTTCATAACATGGAATAAGAAGATGATAATAATAATGGATAGTCGAAAGTATAATAATTCGATAAAGAAATCAATAAACTGAACCAACCAGCTAAAAATGAAAAAATAGATAAGAAAGAAGAAATTGATAATTTGTTTTCAAAAAACAATATTCTAAAAACTTAATTAGATATTTAAATATTATCGTTGATTTAACTCATACTATGAAAACAGTAGATTTGAATCCTTCTAGAATTGGATTAACAATATAAAATTTGAATGTAATCATATGAAGCATTTATAGTAAAAAAAAAAAATATTAATATTGTTAAAAACTCCATTTAATTTTAAAGAAATTTGTAGAAGTATTTTTTGATAAAAACCCTTTATCATTAATGGGAATTGCTACTTGTGCAAATCAGATTTGTGTTCAATAAATTGATTTTGCTTCTCATGATAGCATATTTAAAAAACATTTAAATGACAATTAATCTAAATTAAAATAAGTTTAAGATAAAGGTCATTTTTCACTGAGATCGATTATAGAAGTATTTATTTTAATAGCTATATACATATACACTTATATATGAATGTCTTATTAACAAAAATTTTGGATAGGAATAAATAAAGTTATTTTAAGATGTTCCTTTACATGCTTATAAAGAAGTCCTCATAATATAATCTTCCCCTTCTACAGTTGATACAGGAGTAATTTTCTATAAGTCACAAATATATAATTATTTTATGATATTTTATAAGGACATATTTGAGGCAATAGAAAGAATATCTAAAAGTAAAATTATTGTTTCTATTATAAGTTTAAATTCCAAAACTATGGTTTTCAACGTAATTTTAAACAAACATCTACAGTATATACTTATTCCCTTTTCATTTTTTATATTAATAGCGTCTTACCTAAGAAACAGGAGGAAAATATAATACAATAAAGAATGAAAGCCATTATTGGACACTTCTGCGATAATATGCAGAGGCTCCTAAATATAATGGAGAATTACTTGTAATCTATATATTCAATCAGTAAATAGTTTGCTAAATAAATAAAAATATAAACAAATAGGCGAAAGAATTAATTTCAGTTGGGTTCCCAAGTTTTGTATCAGATGCAAGTCTAAGATTGTGTGGATGTCATTAAAAGCCTTAATGTGAATTTTTTGAGTGTCCGAATTGCTTTACTAAGAATTGTCAAATTCCTTCTAATTGTGTAGTAAATATTTCTGGATATTTCTTTATTTATTGATATTCAATAATTATTATTAATATTTAGGGTTGCAAAACTAATTTGATATCTCCTGTACATTTGGCGAGAACCCTATAAAACCAAACTGGGTTAAGAAGTTTTACTTTATAAAATAAGCCTGATTCTTCCTAAAAATGCTTTGGATGTGAAGTTAGAATTAAAGATGTGCATTCTTAGTGTATAGATTGTTTAAATCTCTATTGTTTGTAAGAAATTGTTTTTATAAATAAACATTATTATAAAATAATATTAATTTATGTATTATAGAGATTGTGATATATTTATCCACGAATCATTGATGACATGTCCTAGCTGTTCATGAATTATTAAAAATATATATTTATATATATATATTAAAAGTGATTTATTTTATATATTAAAAACTATTATTTAATTTTGATTATTTAATTCATTAATTAATTCATAATCCCTCAATCCATATATCACTTGAGCAATCTCCACCAGGATATCTCATTTCATGAGCGACTGCAGGTCCAAATGGTTAATTATCAAAATTGACATACAAATTAGGGTTTAAAGTAAGACCTCCCTCTTAGGTATTAACATCTACTTAGATAATTTAACCACCTTGTTAAGCCATTTCAGGATAAAATTATTTATCCCACGGCCTTAGAAGAGAAGAAGTTACAAACAATCTTTTACCATCTCTACTCAATTACAACATCTAAAACATATAAATTAATTATAAAATATAAATGTTTTTGGGTGTAAAATATAGCGTGTACCTGAGGTGCTCCTTACAACTTATGACCCTTAACAGTAGGAATTTCATGTAAAAGATCAGGTCTTTCAGTACCATCATCATCAATAGGCATGACCCCTCCATCTTTTCTTAAGCTTCCTCCTAAATATATTTATCCTACTAATTTAGGATTTTTTGGGTCTTCAATATTATATTAATTTACACATCCGTGTAACCACAAACTAATCTATAAAAAAAATATAATGTATATTAATGATTGATCTAACATTATATGCTCATTATTGTTAAGAATTACATATAAAAATCTGTCATCTAATGATATTAAAATATCTGTAATTAAACCTGGCATAACATCTAATGCCCAACCTTTTACTCTTTAGGGTTTAATTTCTGTTACAACATCAGCTCCCCAGGTTTTGTCTTCTTTAGGAGCATAGTAAACTAGCGTAGTACTTAAGGCAACACCTTTAATATGTTATGTCAATTACCAAAAATATACTATAATAGAATAAGTTTTTATTCTTACCAACATATCCGAAATTCTTTTTAGGGTCATGAGCGAATCTCACCTCTAAAGGAATCATTCCTTTTTCACCCAAATCTACTTTATTTATTATTGTTTATTCTTTCCAGTTCCAAAAAGTAAGAGAATTCCCATATTTAGTTCCGGCAACTGAAGGATTAAATCCATTAATAAATGAATCAGGTTCACCGAATTCGGAAGATACCATAACATTGTGTCCTGGCTATAGTTCAATGATTAAAAATGTAAAGAAATATTAATTAAATTAAACGAGTTTTTAGAATTAGAATTGAATATATAATTTTACTTAATACCAAAAATCCGTATTAAATGTCTCCATTTTTAGTATTATTTTCCCATCTTCCTTTAATCTATGGTGTAATGAAATTAAAAAAAAAACATTTATATATTAATAACTATTTTATATACTTAGAATGTTTATCCGTCTAAAATCAAGAATCCCCCTCCAGCTTTTCTATCTTGCTTTCCCATGAAACTAATCATTACATCTCCTGAGGGCAAACAATGGGAAGTATGTGGGAAAGAACCACCGGTGGCTTTTAAAACATCTTCACTAATTATAATAATTTAAATAATTATATTAATACTATGGGAAAAAAAAATAAAAAATAAACATATAATGATACCCTTTAACTTAATGATGAATCTTAGGATTTTTAGGATCACTTTACACATCAATAACATAAATATTTCCAGAGACCATTCCGGGAACAATTAAGTATTTATGTTTTAAAGACTAGTCTCCTTTACAGCTAGCACATGCATTCCAACCAGTATGGTGTAATTCATCTCCCACCTCAAATATATATAAATTGATTATAGAATTAATTATATAATTATACTCATTATTATTTTACATTGGGCATAGCTAAAGTTCCGATAACTTGAGAATATGTAGGAGAATTTTAGTCAACATCTATAGTTACAATATAATCAGGTTTGGTTTCATCAACGGGTAAAGCAACAGTATACAATAATTTTTCGGGAGTGCTATTATTGTATGCTTCTAAAGGAGTTTTAAAGTTAGTAATACTTTGGACCCCCTTGGCTGAAAATAATGGTATAAAGATTTATAAAGAATCGTTAATAAAATATAATTTTAAACTAATTTATTTAGGTTTCCTTATTAGATATTTTATAATTTATATAAAAATGTTTAAAAATAATTCAACAATTTTTAATTATTTAAAATATTACAATGACAGCATGATGTATCTTCGTTTTTATTAATAATAGGTTACATAAGTATTTTTATATTAAGAATATTTTTAAATTATTTATTAGTTTTTAAATTGCTTTTTTTTTTACTTTTTATTATTTTTTTATTTTATTTTTTTAACGTAGTGTTTTGTTTTTGATTAGTGTTAATAGTTGAATGTCGTCACACATAAAGAATTAATTTCTATTAATAAAATATAGCATATTGATTTCATAATTGATCACTAAAATAAAGGGATTTAATTTAATGAATCCAAAAATATATATCTGATATTACAAAAAATCAAGTTATATATTGATTAGATATGCGTGCGGTAATAAATATAATTTGAAATTCAGTTCAATAGATTTGGAACTTTAGACATTAAGAAATATTATATTATTAGGATTTAAAACTTATTTGTAAATAAAGATATTTCATAAATTTAATTATTGTTTATAATACGTAAGCTGCTTAAAAAATCAAATTCGCAATCAATAAGAATTAATTCTTAATTTATACAATTATTTATTAACTTAAACCATTTAAAAATCGAAACTATCTTAAAATTTGGAATTTTATAATATTCATGTATATCATTATATAATTTTATTTGTATGAAAGAAAATAATTAGTTTAAAATATTGTGCTTAGGCATTTTAACATTATAAATAAAAGTTTAAAATTTTATTCATATTCAAAATTTTCTTAACAATATTTTAAAAGTAATAGATTTCATTATATTTAATATTTAATTATTAAATTAATTATTATAAAAATATTTTATCGAAAATAATTATAAATATAGTTTATATATTAAGTATAAGAAATAGCATTAACTTGTTATATTTTAAACTTTAAAATTGTAATATATCCATTATTTAAAATTTAGCAAACAACATAAGCTAGCTAATATTTAATATATAATATATTAATATTGATGGTTAGGTGCTAGTGCTAAGTTAGCATAGAATATAAAAACTAATTTATTAATTTATTACAATTGTGTTAATATATGAAATACACAAATAATATTTATTTTTATTATTGCTAATAAAATTATATAGATTATTAAGTAGGAAAATTAAAATTTTGCAAATAGTAATAAAAATGATACAAAATAAATCTAAAATCATAATACTTTTAGTTTTAAGTATTATTTGCATTTTTTCTAATCAAATTTAAAAAGAATCATAAATCCAACAAGGCGATTCCCTTGGATCTATTAATGAAAATGCTAGTGTCTAAGATTCTGTAGATGTCATATAATTATTAGGTGATGGTGAATAAGATACTTTACAAGAAGAAAGCGAAATAGATGATGATTCATCTATAAATGTAATTTTTTATCATTAATAATTAAAATATTATCAAAATATTAGTATACTCGTTCTATTTTTAAATTAAATTTCTAAATATAAATATAATATTAATTTTATAATAATCAAATAATATCAATCAATATAAATTACATCTTTTAATTTTATCAGCAATATTTAAAGATATAAATTATAAAGTCTATATATATATTGATAATTAGCTTTTATTCATAAATTTATATTTATTTGGATTTTAAAAAAGTATATTAATAATGAAAGAATTAATAATCTTTTTTCTTATTAGGTTGTAGAAGAACATTCTACTACTCATTAAACTACCCCTTAAACTGATGGAGAATCTCACACACAAGAAGGACATTAATAAAATGAAGGTCACGGAAATACTACATAACATGAAGGTGCTGGCCATGAATCTGAAAGTGGGGAATTAAAACCAGATGATCCTTTATTTTATGTTTATGTATTTATGTCAGCATGTAAGCTAAACTATACATATTCTTATAATAAAATTAATTACTCTTTTTAAATATATATTCATATAATAGTTTTGGTTTGCTTTGCTGGATTATGTTCAGGATTGACAGTTGGATATTTGTCAATTGATGATTTGCAACTCGAAATAAAATTAGAAAATGGAACAGAATAAGAAAAAGAAGCTGTATTAATATTTATATTTTTTATGATTTATATAAAAAAAAGAAAACGAATATTTACAATTTAAATCTTATCAGGCTAAAAAAATTATCCCCATTCTTAAAAACCACCACGTTTTACTGTGTACTCTTCTTATCTCAAATGCTGTTGCCATGGAAACTTTACCAATTTGCTTAGATGCTGTAGTACCTTCATATTTAGCTATTTTTATTTCAACTATATCAGTCGTCGTTTTCGGAGAAGTCATTCCTCAAGCTTATTGTACTGGTCCTAGTTAATTATTTATTGCTGAAAAAATGGCTCCTTTAGTATAAATTCTAATATTCAGTCTCTAATGTATAACTAAATATATAGCTTAAGGATTAGATAAGTTATTAGGTAACATAAATATATAATTTAAGCTTTTTTTATACGGGTTTTATTTTTTAATTTTATCAAGGAACTCATGAAAAATAAAGAATGACAAACGAAGAGTTAAAGTATTTAGTTTAATTATATGAAAGTGTAATAAGTTATTTAATATTATAATTCAAATTTACTAAAAGTTAATATATTTTTCTTCTTCTTAGTTAATTCCTAAATGTCTTAATTGCTAAACCAATGTGTAATAAAGAGAAGTAAACCCCCCTTTATCTTTTAAATGCAAAAGATGTGAATAAAATAAGAGTGAAAAAACATACTTTTAATGTGTTCATAATTGTTATGGATAAATTATATGTTTTGAGTGTTTCGACTCAAAAGTAAAAAATTGAAAATATTTTTTTATTTAAATTTTTAAAAACTTATATTTTTAACAGGCTATTTTATATCCTACCGAAATCACAGTTTTTAAATCTGTATTAAATAAAATCTCTAATAAAACTGACAGACATGGAAATGCTCATGGAGAGGATGAAGAAGATGATGAAGAATAGGAAAAATTGATTTCTGAAAGAAAAGGATTTGTTTCTGCCGGAAATGTAAATTTTGTGAAATGACTAATAATACTTCCTTTATTTTTGGTTTACTAATTAATTTTTTTAAAGATTTTCTACGTAGATACCAATGAAAAAATTAACAAATAATCTATTAAAAAAATATCCGACAAATGTTATACTCATATTCTTGTAAGGGATCCACACACAAACAGTTTAGTGGGTACTAAATGATACAAAAAGTTATTTTAATTTACAATTACAATAATATATGCTTATTTTAGGGGCAGTAAAAGTGAAGAATCTAATTCTTTATGCAAACTAAGACACTAATATCGAATTCCGTGAAAGAATGTATAAAAAAATTGCCTATGTCAATGATGATGATAATTTCTTAACTGTTATAAACAAATTCAAAAACTAAAATGCCAATTTAGCTGTTGTCTTAGAAGCTAAAGGAACTGGGAATGAAAAAGACAAAAAAGCCTTTAAATTTTAAGAAAGAAAGTCTCTTAACCAAGATGATTCTGACAATGAAGTTGTAAATGTAAATGATTATGCTTCTCTCATGCCAACCAGTTAAGTAAAAACCAAAATTTTGAAATACTATATGTTTTGGTTTAAAAAAATATAATTTTTAAAAATTATTAGGTAAATAAAAAGAAAAAAAAAGCTAGACAAAACAAATCAGCTGAATTATAATACGCAGGGAAAAAAATTGTAGGTATCTTCACCTTAAAAGATGTTTTCGAACATTTGGTTGATATTGACTTTGGAGAAAGTAACGTCGAAGATGAAATTTTGAAAAAAAGATTTTAAGAAATTTAAAAAACTTACGAAGAATAAAAAGAGAAAGAGAAAAAAACATTGGATTCTATTTTAGATCTCTACGATCTTAAATAAAAGGAATTGGTACTGTTATAAAGGTATTAATTAATATTAAGGAACTAAATTTTATAATAAATGTTAAACAATAATAATTAATAAGTTCAATATTTTATAGGCTAAATAGAAATTTATGTAAAATAAAAGTAAAAATAAATAAAAATGATTTGGTAGTATAATGGTATTAATAATTATTGATATTTTAATAAATTATGTCTATCTTTAAAAATAATATTGTTTATTTTATATTTAAGTATATCAAAATGTATTTAATTTTTAACATCTAAAATAAAAATAAAAGAAAATATATCTATTTTTTTCCTATAAAATTATGATATATATTAATACTTTCTTATTAAACTTTTTATTTCGGATTCGTTTGATAAATGCTGAATAATTTAAACCATTAATTAAATTTCTGATAAATACTAAGCATTATTAATCACACTTTAAAGGCAACAAAGTTAGTTATTTTTATAATTTATATATATAAAAAAATTAAAAACAAAAATGGAATTAAAAATTAAATTTAAAGTACCTGATATTAAAATTAGATAGTATGCATTAGGGTAGTATTAGTAGTCAGAGCTATAATTATAAACATTTTTAAACAATTTATAGCAACAATAAAAAGTAATAAAGACACCTAAAAAAGGAGATTGGCTGGACTGCAACCCACATGAAGGACAGACATTTAATGTATACAAGTCGAGAGTTAAAATGGGAGAAGGAAATTATCTTACCCAGGCAAGAAATGTTATTTATTTCTAACTATTGGATTAAGATATTCCTGAAGACTTTTTGAAAGAGCTGTAAATTTATTGTTCAGCTTTTTTTCAAACTTAAGTAGAAATTCTTTAAAAATAGCTTGATCTTAAAGTAAAAAATTTTAAAACAACGAAAAATATATAATTTAAATATTAAATATTTTTGAATAGAGAATGAAAGATGTTAAATCCAGGCTAAATGATAATATGATTTAATATTGTGCTCCTGATATATTCAATTAAATTGATAAGCTTTTGCCTAAAAATGGGTTTTGTATTATTGGGCTAACCATGAAGGACATATTTATTGATGAAGATAATAGCTATGTATTTGGATTGGCTGATCCAAGATCCAGAAAAGGGGTGTTTAGTTTTAACAGATATATTAATACAGATAGCAATGAGGATAGTTTTGGAAGGGAAATGTTGTTTTCTGCTTGCAAAATAGTTTGCCATGAAATATCTCACTTGTTTGGACTAAGACATTGCATATATTATCAATGTATTATGAATGGTAGTAATCATTTATAGGAAGATTTAAGCAAACCAATAACGATGTGTCCTGTTTGTCTACGAAAATTATATCACGGTTGTTGCGAATAAATTAATCTGTAAAAAAGAATGGGTGATTTAATGCAAGCATGCCTGAATTTTAATTTTTAAAACGAAATCGAATATTATAAATAAATATTATCTAATTAATGATTTAATAAATTAAAATTTAATTTTTTAATAATAATTTATTATCTTATAAAAGTATGAATTATGAATTATCAATTTTCAAAATTTTAGGTTTAAGATATGATTTTTTAATGCAAATCTCCATCTACACAAGCAATTAGACCTTTTTTATTTTTATGATTTTATGGGTTTGGGTCATAATCATACTCTGCTCCATCTGTGCCAGTTAATGTTCCACCTAGACACCTAATAAGAGCATCCCCTGCACAACTGTCCCATTTTTTAGTTCCTTATCCAATATATATTGTTAAATCAGTAATTCCCTTAATAATATCAATGCATTTTTTTCCTACAAAATTTTTTTATAATTATGATATATTTTTGATATAAATATATTGAACTTATAAAAACGAAATAAATACCTGCTCCCCCATACCTTAATACTTCATCTATATTCAGACTTTTTACCAATTCCAATTTTTCAGGACTCATATGATTTTTAGATGTACTGGCAATAATTTTTTTTCTTGATCCGTCCTCTACCATTTCTCTTTCTATTCTCTAATATTCTTCAGGATTAATACTTACTTGGTAACTTTATTCTAGTTAATGCTTTTTAAGATTCATACTAAAAATTTTTCCATTTTAGGCATGTCCAAAATAAACAGTAGGATCAAATTAAAATGAGTTATCTTTTTCTTGCTTAAAGGGTTACCCAATGATTCCCATTAAGGGCTTTTAATCATAAGATACTCCTAAATAATTTTAAAATGTAATAACCATTTAATTAGTAATTACATATTATATATAATTTACCTATTAGAGTTGTGACGCAATCTAATTCGTTGTTAACGTAACTTAATGTTCCATCTAAAGGATCAACCCAAACTACTGCTTTTTCTACATCGAATTCATTATTTAAATTAATTCCATTCTATCCTTCCATAAAAGTTTAAGAATTTATCATATTTATGTTCAAGTTTTTTGTGTCGAAACCTAAATCCTTGATAAATTAAATTAAAATTAAAATAGAGTTTTATAAATTATATTTAATTATAAAAAAAATAAATTTAAATACCCCTTCATATTCTACATCTTCTTCACCAACGATTTTAATATCAGGCCAAAACTATCTTAATCCTTTTATAATTAAAGTTTAAGCCTTGATGTCAGCTATAGTCATAGGATCATCTACTCCTTTCATTTGCACATTTTTTTCATCTTTTAAATGAATATTTTGAATTATCTTACTTGATTCAAAAGCCAGTTATACACAAACGGACAATAATTCAGATATTTTGGCTTACTTTTGTATGGAGGGTTACATAGTTGAGAAAAATTATTTTTATAATTTTACAAATGATCGCATATAGTTTTATAATTATGTTATTATTAATCAGTAGGCATGAATAATTAATTAATAAAAAACAAAATGAAATTATGTATTAAATATATGTATAATAAAATATATATTCATATATTTATTAAATGAGTAATCAATTACTCATATTATAAATTAAAATTTATTTTTGGTGAAAATTTACTCTATCTGCGGAATACTTTAATTAAATTAAAAATTGATAGAAATTTAATAATCACTATAAACATAAATAATTAATATATATATATAAAATTGCATAAAATGAGTAGCTAAGTATTTAATGGAATTAAAGCGATAAAATACGGAGCAAGTGGAATTTTTCTTGGTTCTTTATTGTACACACGATATATAGATAATGGACCTTATAGCAAATTATACGAATCTTTCATTAAAGTTTTTGTAATATTATTAATTGTTTATAATAAACTGCAAAAGGAAAATAAACATAAATATTTATTTAAAATTTAGCCTAATTATACATTTCGAACTCATAAATTTTTGTTGTCAAGTGGGATATTTCATCCCATTTAAATGGATAATTTGGAACCATATTTGAACGGAAGATTAGGAAATTTATACTTACCTAGTATTGTTGGCCTAGCAGCAGGATATGAAGCAGAAGGAAATTGCATAGAAAGCCTCTATAAATTAGGATATGGTTTCATTGAAATTGGTTCTTTAAATCCTTAGATGAATTTAGATAAACAAGATGTTAATCTTAATTAAATAAAACCTAAGGTAAAAATTTTTTATATCAATAAAATATGATCTATTTAACTACAAGATATATATTAGGAAGGCATAGTGACATATGAAAATGATATAATCAATAATTCAGTTCTTAAGGCTATAGCCTATGTGGGTAGTTTCAGAAGAAATTAATCCTAAGAATATTAGAGATATCCTTTGGGTTCTAATGTAGTCCCTAATACAGAAACTAGATAATTATCTCCTCATTTATCAGAAACAGACATGGTATAAGCAGCTAAAGATATACTACAGGTAAGTGATTATGTTGTGCTTAATTTTTAAGGTAATTAGTTTATAATTAATTATTTAATGAATTATATATATAATATTTTTTTAACTAGGGCCGCATTGGTAAAATATGAATCATATTTTAAATGAAAAAACTCTTAAAGAAATGATCGATGAAATAAAAAACGAAAGAATAAAATAATATGCATTATAAAGTATATTTGAATAAGAGGATTACGAGATTTAAAATGAAAATTAAGGAAGAATAAAATATAATAAAATTTATACATCAGAAATTTATGGGAAACCTGCAATTAATAATAGAGTATTTTAAAAAAACTATATTTAAAAGCTTTTAATTTATAATTTAAATATGATTTTAGGTTTAATTGCCATAAATATTTTTAAAATTAAATGATGAAATTCATTCTTAATAAATACAATAATTTTCCAAACATTACAAAGATTTAGGAATTGAAGGATTAATTATTGTAAATAATAAAGGTACAAACCCTTTAAATATGTTAAAAAAAGTATCAGTTAGTACCAAAGGAAATTTACCTTTAATAAGTGTAGGTGGAATAAATAGCACAAGTGATATCATTTAAAGAATAAAAAATGGTGCTAATGCAGTTTAATTATGTTAAAATTAAATTTTATAGGTAAAATTATTTATATTAAATATATTTAAGTCTTTTTTTAAATTACCATTATTATTATTATAGGGACCTAACTATATAGAAAACTTATCAAATAAATTAGTCGAAGAGTTACAATTAAATAAAATAAAAAATATAAAGTAGATTTAAAGTATTGATATTTAATGATTTTGCTATTTATATATTATCTTTATATAATTTACTTATTAGTTTATGTAATATTACCCTTTATAAATAAAAAACAAAAATTAAGATTTTAAAGAAATCATTTAATTAGTACTATTAATTCAATCAAAACATCATAATATTTGTCGGATAATGTATTATTAAAATAAATTGCCATCCCCTATAAAATATATTTATATTATAGGATTAAATCTAATATGATGTAATAATTTATAAAATTATGTTTAAAATACTATTAAATACATTATTTTTACTATATTAAATATATATATTTAAAATATTTAATTAAACCTAACGAGTATTTATTAAAAAAACACTATATATTACGTAGATATATTTATATCAGAATTTGATAAAATGTTGTAAAAAATAGTGAGGGGTATTGAAGATTTATCTGTATAAATTTATTTATCATTTAAATTTATTGATTTAGTTTAGTTTAGTTTAGTTTTTTTTTTATTAATTGCCTATTTATTATATTTTTATTTATTTTTTTGCCTTTCATATTATAATTTATTTTGTTTTTTTATATTGCCTTTTTATATTTTTTATATTTTGCCTATTTTATATTATATAAGTTTTTTTATATATAGCCTTTGCCTTTTTTTATATAAAAGCTTTTTTAATGCCTTTTCATATGGCTTTTTGAAATTTTGAAAGAATCCTGTCAGTTAAAGTAATATAATAGCTCTTGACGTGGTTTCGTATTTGCATACACACTTTAAATGTTAAAAAATTCCTGACCTGAAAAAATCGAGCGACATATATTACTTTTTTATGGACACAGGATGTAAATAGGAAAAAAAAAAATTTGCACCATTATATCTTTGTTGGGATGGAAACTTTAAATCTAATTTTATTTAAAGCTACCATAAATGGTGACTAACAATATGGGTTATTATCAAGTTAAGGAACATTTGTTTCGAAAATGGGGTAATTCGTTCGGGTTAAATTAAAGTGGATTTAAAAACTAAAAAAATGTCTTCCTTTTTGATATTATTAATTTATTGTTTTTCCCTTTATTAATTTTATAATTAATTTAATTAATTTTCGTGTCCGAAATTAAATTTGAATTATGTTATTTGTTTAATTTGTAATTTAATCAAAAATATAAAATTTAGGTTATCATAATTAAGTTGTATTATAAAATGATGATTCATCTATTTGTTCAAAGCAACTTTAACCTTACTTTTTATTTTATTATTATTCTTCTATTTCTTCATATATTATGTCTTTTAAAGGCTATCCCAGTGTATCTTTTAATTTTAAACTTATACTACATCCAGACATACCAATAACCCCTAGTAAAAATACCGGAGAAACATTAATTCTTATAGCAATATTTTGCACAACGGGGATTATCTGAATTATTTCATAATGATACAAAAATAAACTCAAAATAAAATTGTATTTGTATATTTTTAATGTTTACTTAAGCTCCAACAAGTCCAATAGCGTATACAAATCCTACACCAGTGCTTCTTATTGTTGTAGGATACAATTCTGTCCTCCATATAGATAGGAAAGTATATAAAAATGATAAAATAAAACGGGCTAGCAAAATCTGCAGAATTTGTGCTATTTTTTCCACACATTTTAGCCCTTGTTAATCACACAGCGCCTGTTACTCTTAGGATATCTGGGTCAATACAAAACTTATGCAAACTAAAGAAGTAAGAAACATAGTAGTTCCTGTCCATATTTTTCTACTTTTGTTGTGAGCAAACAGACCTTAAAATATAATAAAAATGAATAGAATTTTATGGTTAAGATGATTTTTACCTAAAACTAAATATCCTACAATGTCGCCAATTCCAGCAACAAAGGAATTAAACATAAAATCTTTCCCAATAAACGCTAGGCAATATTAAGTTCCGAAATATAAAGAATCTGTAGATATAGTCAAAATAATTAATCCTATGGTTGTTGATCTCAAAGATTTGTATGAAAATAAATGAAAATAGTTATATAATTTTTGAATTTTATTCTAAAAAGTAACTTTTATCATGTTTGCTGATATTATCTCCTAATCTTAATTTAAAAAATTAACTTTACTTATGAAATTTAAAATACTTGCAGTTTTTTCCAAATTTTAGTTTTGCATAAACCTATTATATAAAATGTATAGATTTGAAAAGAAGAAGATAAATTATATTTATATACATTGGACTTTCTTTCATTATCAAAAATATAACACTCGAAAAAAATGTAGGAGTCACTAATAAACATAATAGAAATCGCTTGTATTCAGTAGTAATAAACGAAAAGGGCCACATAAATAATTCTGCAATACTAAATATTGTAAACATCCATCCTATACTTTTGGATCTAAAGCTACCAACTAATAATTTTTAGAAATAAATTTACACAATAATTTATTAATAAATTTAATACTTGAGACTTCATTAATCATTATTTGCTCTAATACATTTAATGGAGATATTCCAAATCCTATTAAAAACTAACCTAAAAATACTAAATACAGGTTAGTTGAAAAAACCACTAATAATGAGCCTATTAAAACCATTATTTAGCATAAAAACATTATAGGCTATCTTCCTAATAATACAATTTAGTAAAATATATTTTACTTTTTTTAAATAATGTACCGAAAGAATCACTTAAAGTAGTTAAGAATAAAAGGCCTATCATTGACCCAAAATAAGGTAAACTAACTCCAATATCGTTATAAATGCTTAATAAAAAAATTTTAATTTATTAATTATAATTTAACGATAAGAAAAATATTACTCATTTTCGCAAAATAATTCAAATTCTAAAGTTATAGATTTTATAGATTTTTAATAATTGATCATTTTATCTTAATTGGAATTACAATAATCTTTTTCATTACATTATACTCCATTACATATAAATATAGGCTTGCTGTATAAAAATGAAGGAGTCATTAAAAATATAGCCTTTGTAAAAATTAAATTATATAATTAGAACATTTAGTGCTATAAATAAAAAATATTTAGTTCTCGTACAGACACAAAAAAATGGACCCCAAATATGAATATTAAAGTTTTTTGATAAATTCCATTCCCTCCAATCCTCTCATATATCTGTTTAATTAAAATATCATTTTTATTTCTTTTGGGTTAAAACTATTATTTTTGATTGAGATATATATTCTAATATATAATAATAAGTACCTAAGTAAGAGAAATTTTATGATCAGAAGAGATTTCTTCTAATTTTTCTACTTATATATTAGAAATCTAATGATTGGAGCCTTCTAGTTCTTTCTATTGAGACATTTAAATAGAATATTATATATTTGAAGAGAGAATAAATGTTTTAGTTTATTTTTTTAATAAAATTCCTAATGTTCTAGAAAAAGTAAAGTTAATTATTAACTATAAACTTTGTATAAAACACTATTTTTTAAAATAAGATAAATATGAATATATTTGAAAAAAAAAAAAAATATAACTTTATAAAATATATTCTTATTTAAATTAATACTACAATATAAAATTATAAATAGATTTAATAAGTATCATTTAACACTATATAATTTTGATATATATTATATATTTTTTATTATTTTGTTATATTAATTATAACTATATTATATATATAAACAATAATAAATTAAATAAATTAACAAATTTTATTATTCATTTACTATACTTTAAAATTTAAAGAGTCTATAATTCTCTTTTTAATATTTTATATTTTTCTGATATATCATCTAGTTATTTTTAATATTCCTCCTTTGTAAAATTACAATTAGGATTATTTTCATCTTCTAGCATATTTGATATTATTTATTTTAATTGATTAGAATACAAACCTATTTACTTATTTCCTTATTTATATTTTACAATTGCATCATATTTTTATTCATTAGAATCAATAACCCAGTCTTCTTTTTAAACAGATTCTTAAAATATTAAATACAATTAATTTTTAATAAAAATATAAAATTAATTATAATTTTACCGTCTAATTCTTTCACCAATTTTTAAAATGTATTTTATTTTTTGTTTTATAGTTATTTTTCGAATTTGGATGCAGTCATTTTATTCATTTCTATATTTTAGCTATTTGCATAGCGGATATAAGCTAAATATTCACCTTTTTTATATATCCCTAGGTATCTGTGTGATTGTGACAAAAAAAAATCGTAAGGATTGGTAGCAATAATAGAACATACTTTCTCAATTGAGTGAAAATCATTGTCTGGAGATTTAATATGTATAGGTGTTGACTCCACAGTGTTTGGTTCATTTATATTTAATTCTTTTTATCCAAGCTGAGTGTTTATAGTTTTTTAGTTTTTTTTTTTCTAAAAGCAAGAAAACATTAAATTATTTTTATATATTTACTTTTTTTTTTTTATTATTTTCTCTTTATGATTATTTATTATTTTTATAGGTTAAATATATCTGAATTTAATAATATTATAACTAATGTTCTAAAATTTTCATATTAATTATGATTAATTTATTGTTATCCTTCCTTTTACTGAATAACTAATTACATATATGTATTGTAAAAAGAAATTTAAAAATTGAATTCATATAAATTATTAAGAACTTGCCATAATATATATTGACTAAAAAAATGTACACAAATTTTTATTTAATCTATGTAATAAATTTAATTATAAAATATTTATAAAATTAATTAACTATATTCTTAAATTTTGAGTAGTATTTTATATATAATAGACATTCATTTTGAAATAAATTTAATAATTAATTCTTATTATTTAATTACTAATCAATTTTTCTAACCGTTGAAATAAATTATAATATTAATATTCCCCATTTATGATACTGAAAAATTATTTAATTATTTAATTTCAAGAACTGGAATATTTTAATATGAATCAATCCTAATTTAAGTCTTTTGTATTTGTAGTGTGCGTTAAAAAAACTGAATAGTTTTTATAGTTAATTACGAATCAGTATTTCTATATAATAAGTTCAGCAACTAGTTAATATTTAACTAATATTTTAAGTTTTATAAAATATTTTAGATATTTTGATTTATATATTGAAAATGTTTTCTGACTATGCGATATGTTGTTTAAATTACTATTATTATATAATATTAAAGTTCAAAATATATATGATGAAAGAAAAATAATATATATATATATTTAATTTTAATGTTATTCTAAAAAATATTATTGTGATTTATGCTTTTATATTTTAATCAAATAATTATTTATCGTTGATAAATTTCATTTAATATATCTTTAATAAATTAATATAAACTTAGTTTAATTAAAGTAAACAAAATAAAAATAACTTGCATATATTATGCAAAATAAAAAATAGAATCCTGCATGGGGATCGAACCCACAACCTTTTGATTAGAAGTCAAATGCTCTACCAATTGAGCCAACAGGACTACTACGAAATATGAGAATTAACTTTTCACACCTTTGGTTTGAATCTGTAATATATTAAAAATAATTTATTAAAAAGCGAGAATATATTTTAGTAATATTATGCAAAATAAAAAAATAGAATCCTGCATGGGGATCGAACCCACAACCTTTTGATTAGAAGTCAAATGCTCTACCAATTGAGCCAACAGGACTACTACGATGGTTTTATTTAATGTCATGATAAGTTTCATGAGTACTCATAATAATATCTTTTAATATTAGCAAACTTATAAAAAAAGTTATATTAATATATTGATAATAATCATCATATAAAACAATAAAAACACATGGAATGCTATATTAAATTAGTTTTTAAAATAAAAATAAATTATTTTTAGTAATTATAAAATATAATAAACTAAAACATAAATGATTAAATAAAAATGTTATTTAAAAAAATGATGAATTTTATACTTAAAATTATTTTTTTGAAGGTGATTGATATTTCAACTAATTATTCTAAGCGACAAAATAAAATAAAATTTAACTAATTTATTTTCTCAGATAACCTACCTACCTACTTAATTCTTTAAATTAAAAACACATACATTTTCTTAAATTTAACAATTACAATAAAACAAAACTAGTAAAATATAAAATACTTAGGTTATATAATACAGATATTTTACAAACGAAATCATTTCATTTAAGCATTAAATAAATTTAAGAAAATCGGAAAAATTAAACACAATGGAGAATCCACCTCCTTTATAAAATACACACATTTTAAAGTAAGGAGAAGAAAAGAGATTAGACGATTTATTTAATAACTTCTCAAGAAATGAAGTTAATTAAATGAAATTTTCTGACTTTTTATTATTTGCTATAGACAGGTCATTGATTAGTCCAAAAATTGGTTTTTCACATCTATTTGAACTGATTTTAGATTGTTTAGGACCAAATCATGAATTTGTAAATAAAAATATAGTCACTAATTTATTTATTATTGTTTTAAATGATAAAAATAAAAATTGTAAAAATTTAAATTAAAATTTGAATTTTTCCAGGAATAATATAAAGACAAGGCATTAGGGTTTTAAAAAGAAAGAACTTTAAATAAAAGTTAGTTTAACTTCTTGTTAGTTCAGCTTAGTAAATGGATTTATCATACAGAAATTAATCATTTGGAAAAGTTACTTTAAGATATCTTAGCTGAAAAGACTATAGCAACCAAAGATTCTATTTAAACCAATAGAACTCCCTTTGTCGATGAAGTAACAAAAAGGTAAGTTTACTAATTTTGATTACTATTATTACAATATTTATAAATTAATATTGAAAGAATTCTGACTGAATAATCCATTGCCGTTTTATGCGATTTTGAAGAAGAACTCAGGTCTTGTTTTGTAACCTATATGTCAGAAAACTATCGAAAGAATAAATTACTACTGAAATGGGAAGAACTAGCATTAGATAACAAGAAAATGACAACATATGCTTTTGCGAAATTTCTTAATGATTCCTAAATTGTCCCCCATTCAATGAGTCCTGAATTGATTTAAGATATTATGTCGAAAATGGTTCCCTAAGGAAATCCTATGGAAAATCAATTTTATATTAAACACAGAGTTATTTAAATTTTCGACAAAGATATTGATAAAAGTACTTATTTTTTTAAATTTAAATGCAACAAATAAAATTTATTTATTATAGACAAAGAATAAGTCTATGATGGAGATCCTAAGCTAGCTTTCCATGAATTTTTGCTTGTTTTAATGAGAATTGCTTACGAGCACTATCCAAAGGGAAGAAAAAAAAAGCATGGCTGATATTATGTATAGGTAGATGCGAAATCAAATAAAAAAATAAATTAATATCTTATTTAATTAATTTTACTTTGCAAGGTTCTTTAAAAATGTGTTGGGCTTCAGATCAAATGAAGAATTAAACACTGAAGATTTTCCAAATATCAACAAAAAAGTTTATGAAAGACTAAATAATTATTACACAGATTTAGAAGAGGAAGAAAAACAATTTTATGAAGAAGAGTAATTCGATCATTAGGGTATTTAATTTTTATTAATCTTAGAAACAACTGTGAATTTATAAATAACTTATAATTTCAAAGAGGAACCTTTGAAACAGCCTTTAGAACTAGTGGCGGATTTGTAATAAAATGAAATTTTCAATGTCGAAGCTTTATAAATTGAGATTCCCGACCTTCTTCAATTAATTAAAAAAGATTTGCCTCCCATTCCAGACCCTCCTTCATAATTGCAAGAAAATGTAATGCCTTATAAAGATGATAAATTCGATCCAAAAAGAAAGGATAAGGTAGTAATAGGAGGTAAAGAGATTAACACAATTTAATTTAATTTAAAAAAATATAAATTTAAAAACTTTTTTTTTTTTAAACACAGATAGACTACCTGATCCTCCTCCAGACAAAAACAAACAACAAAAACCTAAGCCTCCCAAAAAGAAATAGCTAAAAAAAGGAGAAAAGCCTCCTAGACCCATTATTTATGCCGGATTTCCCCCTCCAGACCCTTAATTGCAATACAATCATTTGGAATCACTAAATAATAAACTTGTTTACGGAGAGAAATAGCTTTCTAATATTCAGGTATTCATTAAATGGAGTAAAACAAAATTCCTTTTAAATTTTTTCTTTTCTCAATTATCAAGAGAGGAGACATGTCTTCGATTGAAGTTATTCCTGTAATTATTGAAGAAATATTATACCCTCCTTAGTGTTTATAAGAAGTGAGATGTTTGGTTGAATCTGCAATTAATAGTTACAATTAATCTAATTTTATATTTGCCTTAAAATGTTTCGACGATGCTAGAGTAAATATAAATAACATAATTTTTCTATATTTTTAAATTCTAATAATCTCAATATATATATCACTTCCATAGTTAAAATGGCAGAAAGCCCTGGGAAAGGATATAGGAGACAATATTCTCTTATTTTTCGAATACAGCAAAGCTTCAATTTACGCCTCTGCAGGAAGAGATGATTATGCTTTGTACTGGTATTTCTAATGCAAAAATTTATCAGATAAATTGGCATATAATAACCCTGACAGGTCCTTAGCATACTGTGGATTAGGATCAGTAAATTTTATTAAATAAATAAATAAATAAAAATTTGTTTCAAAGTATTCTATGCTTTCATATTATTTTAATACAAATTTTATGCATAATTCAGGTTCTATATAATATGGAAGAATATACTTTAGCGCTCAGAAGTTTTTTAAAAGCTAGAGAAATAAGGGAGAAATTGCATGGAGTTGAACATATTGACACTGCGACGACCTATAATAACCTAGGATGCACCATGTTTATGATAGAAAGAAACTAAGAAGCTCACGCGTAATAAATAAGAATTAAATAATAATTGATAAATATTATACTATGATATACCAATATCATTAAAAATAATATAAAATTTAGATACTTTAAAGTTGCTCACGCGATATTTGAAGCTGAATTAGGTCCTTTCCATAATAGAACCATGACAGCTGGGAGAAATATTAAGAAATGTGAATAGGGATTCTTTTAAAATATTCCTGCATTCAAAACACTCTGGGAAACCTATGAAAATGATCCATTTAAAAAACTAAAAAAAAGAAAAAGAAAAAGAAATGAATATTAAAATTAATTCAATAATTTAAATAGTTT
The DNA here is from genome assembly GCA_037039885.1 of Miamiensis avidus. Taxonomy (NCBI): domain Eukaryota; phylum Ciliophora; class Oligohymenophorea; order Philasterida; family Glauconematidae; genus Miamiensis; species Miamiensis avidus. The sequence goes on from JAWVGU010000028.1 coordinate 194,854, forward strand.
TTAAATATTAAATATACTTTTTTATAACCTCATAATTTTACTTTAACAAAATATAATAAAAAAATTATTAAGTAAAATTAGTTTTGTTTAGAAATTTTTGCATTCAGTTTTTAATATATTCACCAAATTTATTTGTTTTAGTTTTAAACTAAATCATGTAAAATTCTTTACTGGATTTATCATCATTTGAATAGAACAGGTAGTGATTCTTTATTGTTTAGTTTCCTAAATTAAAGGCAAAAACTAATTTGAAACTATTTTCATTTAAGATTCAATGATTGATTAATAAATTAAACCATTAATAAAATAATTTGCCAAGAAATCGAGTGAGTAAGTAACTAAGCAAAGAGGAGGGACTGCTTAAGAAGGAGAAATCTGATGAGGATTTTCTCTCAATAGTATGTTATAATATTTGATTAAAATTATAAGCGTATTATAATTATTTGATTGTTAAATTGCTACTATAGATATATATATTAATACGTACACGATTGTTATTTTAAAGGAAAACATATATATCAAAATCGTATAATTTAAAAAAAAAAATAAATCATAAAACTACAAAAAAACTAAAAAATAAAAAATAAATAAAATGGCCACCAAACCCGACGTTTTCTTTGATCTCCAAATCGGATCTGCCCCCGCTAAAAGAGTCACCTTCGAATTATTCTACGATGTTGTTCCCTTAACCGCCGAAAACTTCAGAGCTTTATGCACCGGAGAAAAAGGAGTTGGAAAATCTGGAAAAGCTCTCCACTACAAAGGTAATTATTTTCCCTAATTTTCATGGGTTAAAATCAAATTATCATCGAAATTTATATTTTTTGAACCATCTATTCTTAACAAACAGAAAATATACATTCTTTTAAATAAATCATGTCCAAATTGATCGGATTTTTAAATTTCCTCAATAATTATTGCAAAAATTCAGAAATATTATGAAATTTTTAAAAATTAAGTCTAAATGATAAGAAAACTATATCAAAAAAAGATATTTTCTTTATATTTAACTTTCTTTTCAATATAGGATCCAAATTCCACAGAATCATCACTGATTTCATGGCTCAAGGAGGAGACTTCACCGTTGGAAACGGAACTGGAGGAGAATCCATCTACGGAAGCAAATTCAAAGACGAAAACTTCTAAATTAAACACAAAGGAAAAGGACTCTTATCTATGGCTAATGCCGGACCCAACACCGTAATTATAATTTAAAAAATAATAAGTTTTTTTTTATAGTTTTTAAAAATATTTTTTTATTGATTATTTTAAAATAAACTAATTAATTAATTAGAACGGATCTCAATTCTTCTTGACCTTCGTTGACTGCCCCTGGTTAGATGGAAAACACACCGTCTTCGGAAAAGTTAAAGATGGATTAGACGTTCTCTCTCAATTAGAAGCTGTTTCTTCTTCCAGTGGAGCCCCCAAATAATCCGTCACCGTTGTTGACTGTGGATAACTTTGAAAATAAATATTTATTAATTGAAATTAATTATTAAAAGCTATAAAAAAAAGAGAAAAAAAATCGAATTCGTATTTTTTTTTTAATTTTTAATAGTTAAAAAATCTACTAGTTTTTTTCTTTCTTTTTAATTTATAATAAATATAATTCCTTATTTTACTATTCCTATCCCCTTTCTATTCTATTTTACATAAAATTCATAGCTATTAAATCGATAGCAACAATAATAGATAGTAGACAAAATTTCCTTACTAAATTGCATATTATTGAATTACTTAATATTTAAGTGTTAATTAAGCAATTAAAAAATAGTTAAATATTATATAATCAAAAATATTAATTTAATTGTACTAGTATATTAAAGTAAAATAAAAAAATATGAAATATATATTAAAACAATGGTAAAATTATCCTCAAAAATAAATAAAATAAGGAACACAATAAACATCCTATAATTATTTTAAGATTGCATCATAAAGTTAAATATATATTATATATAAAAATTAATATAATAAGTCTATTTATAATTAACCAAAATTGTTTTAAACTAAAATTAAATCAAAAGTTAAATATTATAATAGATTATTATAAACATTTGAAAAAATTCAAACCTATGATTATTTTTGTATTAATATATAATTTATATATAATTTTCTATTCCTTTTTTTAATTACTTATATTTATTATATTTATTTTATATTGGATTTAAACTAATATCTACTATTAAACAAAAAAATATGTCATTATTTGTATGGATTAGATGATTTAACCAAACAAATAATAGTATAATTTTAAATAATAAATTGAACTTTATAAATTAAAGAAATCGCTAAGAAATGGTTTTTTTTTCTTTATAATATTATTTTAACTTTAGATAGATAAATAATTTTAATTTTATCGTTTAAATAAAGTAGTTAATTGATAGTTTATTTTAAATAAGAAAAAATAAATTTTTAATATTTAAACTAATTTTGCACTAAATATTAAAATGCTTTATTATTATAACTATTTTATATCAACACACAGAAGAGAAGTTATCTCATTTTTTGTTTTTGGCTAATTTGTTAACTTATTGTCTGATTTTTCTGTTAAGCTATTAAAAATGTTAAAAAAAATGGTTAATATTATTAGAATAAAATAAGTTAAGAATAAATAGAATAAACAACATTTAACATAAAACAAATATACTAATGAATGAAAAATTTATTTACGTTTTTTTTTAAGATCATAACTTTGAATCTGTCGAAATCTCCGAGGTTTTATCTGGTTTTTTAAGAGGTGATTTTTTTTCCTAAAGAAGATTCAGCGAATTTTTGTTGAGATCGAATTTGGAGATAACTTTTCTATAAAATTATAATATATATTATTAAAACATTTATTATTTATGATTTTTTATATTAAATTTTGGTAAATTATATTTTTTATTCCCATTTTTATATAAATAAGATTCGCTCCATAAAGATTTCTAGGCAATTTTTTCATTTTAAATGAAATAATATCTATTATTTTGTAATAAAGTTTGTTATTTATGCACATTAAAAAATCAGGGCAAAAGTAATAGGATTTTATAATCCATAAATAATAATTGAATTTTCTTTTCAATCTATTTTAATCTATGATTTGATCTGATCTAATCTAATCATCGTTCGGATTAGTTTAACTAGTCTTTAGTTCATTTTTTAAAACAACCTTTATTTCTTTGATTTATTTCATTATTTAACCAATTCCACTATAATTTTCTTTTTTAATTTTTTGCTGCTGATTAAAAATACTCCTCCATAAATTTATTATATTTAGAGGCAAATTTATCTAATTAGCTTTTTTTTTGATTGAGTTTAAGAAATCGTTAAAAATAATAAATTGTTCATTCAGAAAAAGGCAAATAGAGGAGGTGAATGAAACAAATCTGATCCAAATGTATTGCCCAGTAGTATTTCACTAATTTTTGCGTGCAAAAATGAATGAAAAAATTGCCTAGAATATTAGCGGGAGATCTAAAATGGCAAAAAAACCATAATGCAGATTTTGAAAGAGATAATTTACTTGACGAGGGGGGTTCTTTGTCCTAATAAGATGGTGGTTTCTTTTCCTTTGTTCATGGCGAATTTGGTGACGGTGAGTCTTCTGATGGGGATAACTTGTCTTTTGATGTGTTCTCCGTCAATTAAAACTCTGGTGTCGTTAACGATATCGACGACAACTCCTAATTTTCCAACATCAGCTCCGTAGTTGATGCAGACAACTCTTCCAACTTAAATGAATTTAGTGATGGCCTATTTTTTACAACGCAAAAAAAATTTAATGAGGATTTAGACGTTTATATACTCGCATATGTGTGCGCTCTTTATATTTAAGCAAAATGCTGTAAATTAGTTTTTTTTACCATTTTTTCTTTGCTATGTGTATTTTTTAGGGTAGGTGTGTGTAATTTCGACTATTTATTTTCCTTTAATTTATATATCTTTCGTTTTATGCCGTATAAACAAATTTAGCCTGTAATTAATAATATATTACAAAAAAAAATAATTAATATTTAATAAACACTCCAACTCAATTTATTTTTCTTATACACAATTTAAAAATTGAAAAGTATTTTAAAAAATATACAATTATATTTTGTATTTTCGCACGTAAATTTTAAAATACACCTTCTATAACTACCATCCTTGTGTATTCTAAATATAATACATTTTTAATATATATATAGTATTCCCTAGTTATAATAATATATTGGTCCCTATTTTATATAAAAATATGAAAAATTGATTTTTAAAGTATATTTTAAATAAAAATGGAAATTTCAATTAATTTTAAATTAATATATCAATAGTTAAAGAAAGAAAAAATTTAAAATTTATAAAAAAATTTTTTTAAATAATAATCAGACAAATTCACCTTTTCAAAAATTATAGCCAATAAATTAAACATTATCTAAACTTTTCTAAATATATAATAAATAAAATTATTTTCAAATTTTATAGTTTTAAAAAAATTTATATAGATTTTTAAAGTGAATCAGTCATTCAATCATTCCTATATAGAAAAAGGCAATTAGAATTTCATAAAAGCTACTCTATTTTGAACTGATTTGAGTCCTTTGAATTAAAGCAGCCATTTGAAGACAGCATCATCTTTTGATTTTACACTTGTCAACATTTCGTCTTCTTCAGACTACCATAAGAGCCCCTTTTTGTCGTTTTTATTTTGGAGAAATTCGTCTACAACCTTGAAATCTCCTGAAGCTTAGTCTAAAAACGTAAGATATTCGCTAGGAGCTATATTTTTCCATTAAGAAATGCACTACAATATATTAGGGATTTCTTCAGGGAGAATTTTATCAGATTCCAGAACCAATTATTATTGATTTTTCTATTCGTTTTCTTATTCTATTTCAATATTTTTTTCGGCTTCTTCTTGGACATCTTTATCATCTTCGCTTTCTTAAATTTCTACGATTTTATTTTATTAGATTTCTTCATCTATTTCAATATATTGTTCTTCATCTTAAGCAGAAATGACAATAGGCTTTTTAGTTGCAGTTCCTTGCTTTGATTATTTTTGGTTTCGATTTTAAACAGGAGAAACCAAGCCTTACTGTGGTTTTTTCTGCGGAGTCACTTGCGCAGTATGCATTTAGGATCTTTTGACTCTTACAGGGCTGGCCATGGTAGTGAATTTGGGGTATTCTTCTTATTATAGTTGTTGTTGTTGTTATTCTTATTATTCTTGCTAGGGATAGAAAACGTCCATGGGATGTTGGTAAGCTCTGAAGGGAGTAGCGTTGGGGTGTTGTTATCGGGGAGGATACCCATAATACGCGTCATATTATTATTGGTAAGGATTCTATCTATACTAGTTTTGAGAATACTAGTAGCCATAGGGGGGATAGTGTTGTTGGTAGTGAGGATGAGGAGGTGGATACATCATATTTGGGAAAGGTGGATAGTGCTACTAATAAGGCGGCTAACTAGGTCTTCGCTCGAATTGATCGATACATGAATGAGACACATTATCACTCATATCATCTCTATCCTCGTACGGGTAGGGTTAAGGGGCGAATGGAGGCGGGTACTAAGGGTGATAATAGGGATATTAAGGGTAATAACTTTGGTGGGGAGGGTAAAAAGAAGTTGCTTAAGCTTAGTGGGGATAGGAAAATAAAGGGTTCACAGACTTTTTATGGTCGCTTCGGGGACTGGCGTTCGAAACAGAACGGGCAGCTGTATTTTCGTCAACTACTGGGACCCTTAAAAACGCTTTCGAAGGAGTAAGCGCCTGGTTTCGGAATTTATCCCGTGCTAATTATCTGGATCATATTAGAAAAAAAATAATTGAATGTTTTATATGTATATATTCAGCTTACTAATTGATCAACAGTTCCTGTTTTTTCAAATTTTATTATTATTGGAAGAGTTTTTCCTTCAACTTTTGTACTTTTTTGCTATCCATACTCTTCAAATTTTCCTAAGTTATTTTAATTATTTCTTCTTCTTCATCATCATCTTCACTTTCGCATACCTCGTAGCTTTCTTCAGAAGAAGATCTATCTATGGAATTTAACCTCTTATTTGCTTTCCTCAAATCACCCAGAGTAGGAGTTCTTTTTGCTGTTGTAACGATTAAATTACATTTTTTCCGAACTATTTCATTTATTATTATTATTGCTCCTATTGAGGCTTGGAGACAACAATTTCAGTTGATACTTTTCTTTTTTTATTTGCAAATTCATTTTACTTCATGTGTTATTGCTGTTGTTATTATTATTATTGCTATCTCATTTGTTGAATTTATTGAATCTTTTATGCTTATAATTGCAATTAAGATTATGATTTTTACTATTGCATTTTTTCGATTTATTACTACTGCTACTACAACAACTTCTTTTATTTTTACAGGTTTTCTTTCTATTACTATTGTTATTTTTAGACGGATTTTTTACTCGCCGATTGCTTGCTGCTGTGAAAGTATTTTGGATCTTCCAAAGTGATTTCCGCCAACCTTCTTTCTCCATCTTCTCCCTTTTAAAACAGTAAATACCCCTCCAATGAATCCGTCTTTTGAATGTGGGAAATAATTTTTATCATATCTTCTCTTCTTAGTTTCTTTAAAAATCCTTCAAATCTGCTCCGAATACTCTGTTCTGTTCGATTGATAATTCTTTATTCTGACATCTTCTTATAAACTTGATTTTGTCCCTTTGTTCTTTCTAAAAACTCAAGGATTTTCGAATCTTCATACAAATTAAAAGACCCTTTTCCTGACTCTTGTCCTTAGTCTATGGCACTTCGAATTCGCTCAGGCGTTTGCATTTTTTTCAAAGCATTTCTTATTTAAATTAATATTAAATTATTATAATACAATAATTAGTAATAATCTATTAATTATAATACAATAATTAGTAATAATCATTTCTTTAATATAATCATTTAGTTTTAATAATACGATCTTAATATATTTAAATATTACCTAATTATGTCTAAAAATGTTGCATGTTTTTATTCTGATTTTTTGCCTTCATTTTACTACTACTATTATTATTGCTATTTATTTTGCTGTTATTATTAACTTTACGAACCCTATCCTTGGTCTTCTTTATTAGGAGTAGGGTCTTCTTTTTTGGCTAATTTGTCTGTATGTTGTTGCTATTAAGGCTAATTCTATTTTTTATCATTTTTTTACTCTTGAACTTAATTTTTTGACTCTTATTCTTTCTGTATTTACTGTTAAGCATATTGATTCATTTTTCTTTTTCCGACCACAGTTAATTGTTCAGGATTGATTTCTTGCTGTTTTAGATCATTTTTTAATGGCACAAAAGTGACATTACTTTACTACGAAAATAGCTACTCTTGCGGCATATTTTCGCCTTGTTCCTTTTCTGATGACATTTTCCTCTTGTTTATAACGCGGGTTGTAATTTTTCAGATGGTTCGAATACTACTATTTTTAGTTTTTTGTATTTACTTTAATTTCTCTGTGTGATTTCTTCGTCTATTTAATAGAGAATATTAGTATTTTATTAATACTTTCCCTCGTTTACCTCTTTTTTAAATCTCCTTTTATTAATTAACCAATTAAAATGATAAATAGACTATCTGATCCAATAATTATTAATCTGGATAGATTATTAATGCCATATTACTCATTTTAAAGTGAATAGTTAATTGATATGCATTATTTATTCATTTAAGTGATGTATAATTTAAAACTCTTAAAGTAAAATATACTCAAAAATTATATAAGAGAAAATGAAATAATAATAAAAAACAAATAAAAAATTATAAAAAAAGTAATATAAATAAATAAATGCTTTTCTTTACCCCAATGTATTAAATAAAAAAAAATTTTTTTATAAATGTATATATATTTTATTTTATTTTATTTTGTTAATATAATTTATATGTTTCTGTCAATAAACTCTTTTAATCACTTAGTTTGATAAAATATTTCAAAGTCACACAAAATAATAATAATAAGCATACATATAAAATCTCCTCACAAATCTTCGGCCTCTTCTTCGAGTCCTTCCATCATTTTTTGCATATCTTTCTTTCTGATTCTTTTCTTTTTCGACTGAGTTTATTGAGTCTAGGTTTGTCCGGGTTTCATCGACGAAGAAGCAGTTTGGAGACCAGCTCCAAGATCACTTTGCGAGTTCAAGACTCTGCTTTACGAGTTGGCTTCCTGGGCCTTCATAGCCCTCATTTGTTCGGCAAACGAGGATCCGTTTCCACTAGAGGAAGACGCAGAACCAAAAGCTTTAAAAACTTTTTTTCTTCAGTTTTCTTTTCTTCTTGTTGTTTAATTTGCGTCTGTTTGAATCTTTCTTCAGATTCTGGGGAGACTGGTCGATCACTATAGGTGGTTTTTTTTTAGTTGAACCAAACGACGTCGTAGAGTTCTGTAGCGTTGAAATGGCTTCGGTTGAGGAGAGTCCCGTCGTATTTGAAGACTTTGAAGTTGTTGTCGACTCGGAGTCGGGGTGTTACGACAGCCGTCATGAACTTCCTTCCATCGGAAGACCAGGCGCAAGAGTGCGCTGAAGAGCTTTTGCATTTCCCGACGAGCTTCTTCGTTTTCGTGTCCCAAATTTCCATTTCCCCGTCCAAATTTCCGAACCCGGCCAGAACCAGGAACCGATCCTGCGGCTGGAAGAAGCACTGGTTTCGATAGTGTTGTCCGAACTCGAACTCTGGTTGACAGGAGTTGCTGAACAGTACGGAGTGCGCAGGAATGAATCCTGAAATCACGCAAAATTGCTTTCCGTCGGGCGACCACTGGAAATCATGTACGGGGCCCTTGTACGTGGGCACCTGCACAAATTGCTGACTCTCCACGTTGAAGTGGAACAGTCTGTTTTCCCCATAATAAGACTGGTTTGTTGCGTCCATCATACACTCTACTTTTATCAGCAGATGTTGCCCGTCTGGGGCCCATCTAGTGGTGATTTCTTACGCTTTTTCTAAGTCACGACTCACCACCGGCTTCATATCGTTCATCTTGTAAATTTAGATGCGCCCTTAGGTCGTGTTGAACCCCTTCATTTTCTCCACTTTGCATACACTGAATACTGCCTCCTTCAAGTTGCCAGGTGCCAGTTCAAAGTGCTCTACGACCCCCACCTTGAACTGTCTGATCACTTCAATTTTATCCAGTTTGAACACGTTTATCACCTACTTTTCGTAGTGGTATTTGAACGCGATTTCGTCATCGTCAGTCATCTTCACAGGCGGCCAGTTCTCCTTCACGTAGAACTTGTCTTCAAAGGACTTGATTGGCTTCAAATCCGGAAACGTGCACAAATGAATCACGAACTTGTCCTTCGCCTCTCGGTCCATGTACTGTGCATACTTCCCCGTCTTCGAAATAGATATGTTTTGCACTGAAACCAACCCGCTTTCGACCTCCGCTACCACTTTTTCCTCCTCTATATTGTAAGTTACGACCCACTTAGTTCCACACATCATTATCAACTTGGGGTCTTGCTCGCAAACTCGGAAGTGTTGAGCTGCCTCTTCGATTTTTTTGTGATATTTCGGGAATGACTGCGAGTTTGGAAGGAAATACTTCGATTTAAATACTCCTTCTTTGCAACGGTACAAAATGTCCGTTTCTCCCTTGTCATCTGTTTCCGGGTTGAATTTCTATTCTTCTTCTTCTTTTTTCTATTCATTGTTATTTTCTTTTTTGGCGTTTTAAAATCGAGGCTTGTATGCGCTGTTACTACTTGTATTAGCATTGCTTTAATGAGATTGTGCAACCTATTTGTTTTGAGATTGTTGAGTTTTTTTAGATTGCACAGTTGGAATACTTCCCCAGTCTGACATTTTTATTTGATGTATTCTATAAAATATTTTTTTTAGTTTGGTTTAATTGGCTGTATTTGTGTTTTAAAAATAAATGAATTAATGAATAACTAAATTAGTAAGCAAATAAATAAATAGGCAAGCTAATAATTTATTTAAAATAAAGTTAATTGCTTAAAATTAATTCTGGAAATTTAAGAATTAATTATAATCCCTATATTATATTTTCTCAAATATAATTAATTGAACATAATTTAATATAATTTTCCATCACGGAAATGTTACTACCATTTATTATCTATTATAATGTAATGAATATATATTTTTAAAATGTTACTTCCATTTATTATCTATTATAATGTAGTGATAACATATTCTAATAAAACTAAATTATATTTACATATATATTGATAAATAGATAGATAAATTGATTGCTTGATTGATTGATAGATAGATTTACATATATATGAGAGAATTTAATACAATAAAAGTATAGATATAATATATAAGACAATAATTATAATAATTAATAGTACACTTCATTATTTATAGGAAAAATACTGCTCATTCTATTGTAGGAGCGACTTCTATTTCATTTCATTTACTTATTTACTTTCTTTCTTTCTTTTTTACTATAATATATATATATAAAGCAAAAATAAATGAACTCTATTTCATTTATTTTAAAAACAACTTAAAAAAATAATAAAATAATAATCATAAGTCCATCGTTCTTCAATAATTAGCTGCACTGCTGTGCAAAACTCTTTAAACACTTCCGAGTTTTTCTTTAAGCGTGGGGGTTCTTTAGGAATGGAAGAACGGGAGAAAGGGGAGGAGAGATTCTGGAAGGTCTTTTTCTTTTTGAAAATGTCAAAAGTCGAAACATATCCGAACTTCTTTTCGTGTCTGTCGGGAGAAGGAGACAAATTTTCATTCATTTTCTTTCTGCTTGCTTCTCTCTTTCGGTTGAACTCCTGGTCCACTTGCAAGTTTTCCACAGTAGAATTGTGTCTCTTTTTCGCCGAGTCCACACACTGTTTCAGACCCAGGTTTTCCGCGACTGGAGACTGAGTGCATCTGGTCAAAGGAGGCGGCGGAATTGTCCAGGTGTCTTTGCCGCCCTTGATGACGCTAGATTGCAGCATTCTCGAGTATCTGTCGAAAGTCCCACTAGGTGCTAGAGTTTGGTTATCATTTTTGCTTTTGGGAGAAAGCAGCAAAAAGTTGTTTAGAGTGGTTGTATTTACAGAATTTTTGATGGCAGTTTTGTTTTTACCCTGTTTGTCTTTGATTTCCTGCAGTTTTTCGAAGTGCCAGCTCTTGAACGGACTCTTGTCAAAGTCGATGTTGTTGTTGGGTCCCAAACTGCTGAACGACTTGCTGTGACGCAGAGGAGAAGCGAAACTGTTGGCTCTTGTCGTGTTATTGTTGTTGCTGGTGCCGCTGTGGAGCAAGTAGTTGTTGTCTATTTTGTTGTAATTTCTGCAACTGTTGATGCCATTTTAAAATAGGTTTCCCTCCGTATTTCTGCTGCAACTGTACGTATTTTGACTCGTTCTGAACCCTAAGGTATACTTTTTAGCATTCTCAGCTGTTTTATTAAAGTTAATTTTATTGTTGCTGTTGCTGCCCGGACTCAAACTTCCTCTCAACGAAGAACTAGAAGGATCACGTTGCTTTTTTTACGCAGAACTGAAGCGTGCGGTTTGAACACCCGTGAAGTTGTTTCCAATTGAATTAGCGTTCACACTGGGAGGCAATTTGCTGGCGGAGGGAGGAATCAAATTCGGCCTGGCTGAAATGATGGAGCCCAACTGGGAGAATGCATTTGTTTTTGAGGCAGGAAAAGTCTCCCTGCTGCAAGGCCCCTTGAGGTTGAGAATTTAGCTCTTAATATTTCTGATTTGCTGTTCAAAGTCTTGTTCTCCGGCAATGCTCAGGTTGATTTTTTGTTCCTGTTACATCAGATTGCTTTGCTGGTCAAGTCTTTCCAAAAGGTCCTGAAACTGCGCCCTGTCTGCGTCGAATTGCGTTAGCAAATTGCTGCTATTTAATTGCGAATTCCTTCGGTTGGTGCTGCCCTCCGTGTGATAATTGAAGTTGATTTGGTCTTCAAAGCCTCTGATAAGTCGCAACTGTTCTGAATATTGCCTCTGTTTTTCGTCGAAGTTGTCAAATTGCGGCGCGAAATTCGCGTCCAGACCGGCCAAAACCTCGGCCTCTTTCTCCTCTAGAAGCTACCGAATTTCCCCGAATTTGTTGCTGACATTTGTTTTCGTTTATTGTACTTGTTATCTGAACAGTATGTTGAAGTCATTGTGTTACAAAGACTTTCTCTGAATTTCGTTGAAAATGCCCCTTATTTCCGTCCTCAAGCCTTCCACTTTCGGCTCCAAAACAAGCACGGCATGTCTATCCTGTTCCTCTTCTTGCGCCCGCCTTTCCTGCTACAGCAAGTCATGTTGTTCCTCGAGGAGCAGTTCCTGCTGTTGTTGCAGCAAATTCTGGTGTCGCTGTTGAAGACTTCTTAAGTTTTCTTCTTGTTGCAGTTCACGCAGTTCCCTTTCCCTTTGCATTTCCTCTTACAACAAGTACTACTCCTACGAATTCAAATTACTTCTCCTTGTTGTCGGAGAACGTGACCTTGAGTGCAAGCGTGCGGGAGATCGGGAACGGGAGCGCGAGGCAGAAGCTTGGCGACTTAGCTTCGGCGATGATCGGGAGGGTGAGCGACTGCTGTTTCTTCCGGGAGGGTACCAGGGTGGTGAAATCGACTTCTTTTTTTCTTCTTCACGACTGCTCAATCGGCTCGGACTTATGTCTAGGGTATTTTCCTTATTGTTAGGCGAATATTTGTACAGATTTTCCTGCGCATAGGGAGAGCGATAAGTGCTTCTCACACTCGAATATTACGGAATCTAATTTTGTTGTTGCTGCAGTTTTTATTGTGGGATCGGCTTTTACTACGAAGGATAGGTAAGTCTTTTCTGAGCTTCCTATTGGTCGGAACCTCTGCGAGCGGAAGTAAAGAGTTGCTTTTATTGTGAAGGCGATTTCCTACGCGAAACCGTCGTCGTAGCCGTAGACATCCCACCCATTTTGCTCGGAGTTACCATTTTCTTTATGTTGGAAAGGTTTATGGACGCAGATCCATTCATATTATTGTTGGGCACACTGCTTTTCGATGACGAAAAGGGAGCTTCTCTGCGAGAGGCAGAAGAAACTATGTTGCCGCCTGAGGCCTTTTTGAGTGCTTTAGCTGGAGTTGTATTATTTTGGTTTCTCTCAGCGTTTTTGCGGTATTTCAAAGCCATTTTAGCTAATATTTTCGCCGCCTCCTTTTGTATCGTCGTCTTTGACTCGCATAACAAACATTTAATGCTCAAGGGAGGTGTGTAAATTTTACAGGCACAGATGAGACAGAGTTAATGGGCACAATCCAGTTGTAAAACTTCTTCTACATTGGAATAGCAAAGAGAGCATGTGTAATCTTCCTCCATTCTTAATTTTTAATGAAATTTTTTTTAAAATTAGAAATTGAAAGTGAGAGAAATGGAAATTAAGCTTTTTTTTATGTTTTTTTTATTGCGCTTTTAAAAGTGAAATTAGAAAATAATAATCTATCTCAATTTTTTTATTTGTTTTTTATTATTATTTATTATTAATATATATTTTTTAGTTATTTTATGCAATTTTTTGTTGTTTATTACTATTTTTAATGGCTTATTTATTTACTTTATAATTATAATAAATAACAAACAAGATTGAATAAATTATTGAGAACCACTTTTTTTTTAATTAATTAATATATTTTATTTATATATTAAATTTTTCATACACATAAAATTTATTATTAGTATTTTATGCTTAATACAATAAATAAATTTTATATTTATTTTTTTTTGGGTGCATATTTAGCTTTATATTATTTAATTCTTGTGATAATTCTCTACTAATAAGAAATTATCAATAAAATATAATATTGTGGGACGATAAAATTTATTTCTCATTTATTAGGATTTCTTTTTTATTTGTTATCGTTAAAATTCCCCATATCAACCTATTTCTAATTAGAAAATAATTCATTTTTAGTTATTCTTATATATTATTAAATAAATAAATTTTTATTATTAGTAATTTATTAAATAATAGTTATTTTTATTTTTATAATTAATGTGAATCATTTAAAATATTCTATATTTTAGATATCAAAATAGAAAAATATTAAAAATGTAGCAAATGTTGTTAATAAATTTTATGAATATATTTTTATTAAATATCTAAGAAACTGATTTTAAATATGCGGGGTTCAATAAAATATTAATAATTTCTATTCTATTATGAATTAATAGAGTTTGTTTTGGTAATTTTAAAAAAGGATCACTCATCTAATAATAATGAAAATAAAAGTCTCCAAAAGCAACTATGTATCCATTTATATTTTATTTATATATAAAAATATAATATATTCTCTTTATATAGATATATAAATATATAAAATATTTTATAATCAATCCAATCATTAAAATTAACTTTATATATCTTGAATTGTAGGAGGAACATTACTTTCGGTATCAACGAAGAAAAGAGTGGGTAAATCTAAGCTTTCAAACTATCCTCTTCCATCACCCACATATTACCAAGTGAAACTGTTTGTATTGGCTGGAGTTGTAATATTGAATGTAGTTATTTTGGCAGATTAATCTGCTTCATTTGTTCCTATACTAGTAGTTTCAGTAGTAGATTTTAACATAGATGCTCCTACTTCTACACCTAAAAAGCCAAATATTTTTTTAACTTTTATTTTAGCCTCCACTTTGAAGCCTGTTTCTGTCATATCTGTTGTAGTTTTTCCAGTTTTGGTTTCAATTCCATAAGTCAATTAAGTTGTATGTCTGATTTCAGTTTAAGAATTTTCTTCAGCCTGACAATATTATTTAATTATAAAGTAAATTATAGAAAATTTATAATTATGTATTACTCTCACGCTGTGCACTAATTCAAAATGTCCAGCCTTTCCTAAAGAAAGTGGCATTCCACCATATTTGGAGAGATAAAATACTGATTCTACAGATTATCTAATAATGAATATATTATAAAAACAAGTATATTATTAATATAATTTTTACCTAGTTTATGTTACAGTAGTAGAAGATCCAGACTTAACATCAATAAAGTAGAGTCCAGTTGTGCTATAGATATACATATTATCGTTAATAACAACAGCTGCTTTAATATTCTATTCATTTTCTAAAAAGCTAGAAATCGATTCCATTTCAGTAATAACAATTTAATCTCTACCAGCTTTAACAATTTTTCTTGCAAAAATTCCATAGCTAGTGATAGTATAGACTCTTACATAATCTTCATGCTCATCACATACAACCACTGAATTATCACTAACTAAACTTGTAGTATCGCTATAGTTTTATGGGGCATATACACTTATTTCTGAATGTAAAGAGTTTGATACTAATCTTGTTTAAGAATTTCCATATGCAACAGCCCTTTAATCATCGTATAGGGATTTGAAATTGCATAGGCTAGACTTGTATGGTACATTAACTGTTCTATTTGTTCTCTAGCATGAGCTATTAGTAAGGTTGGCCATAAAGATATTATCATTGTTCTTGTTTTTATAAAAGATACTTGTTTTAGTAGTGTATAAAATCACAATATCTGAGTTTTAGACAGAATCCTATATATGAGAATCTGGACATATGGTATACACTTAGTTGTTTCTAATATCATATCTTTTAAGGGCTGGCTTATCAAAGAAACCGATATTGTCTTCGTCAATTCTAAAGAATAATTTTTTGTTTGAAGCCGTGAGGTTTTATATTTTAGCTTCTTAGAAATAGCCAGGGGAAACCTATTGAGCATATATTCCATCATCTTTCATAGCATAAAAAAGTAAGTCTCATCCTTCATAGAAAATGTATAGTTGTAAATCAAACTAGCACAAATTGCTAAAATGATTAAGTTTTTTTTATTTAAGTAGGTCATTTTTTTGAATATATTTATTTTTTAATTTTAATTGATTTATTTTTTTTAATAATTTTAACTCATATTTTTATTGTTTTATAGAGTAATAATAGGCTAGAATAAAATATTCTAATTTATTAGTAATAGTCTAATAAATTAGAATTATTCTGTTGTCATTCATCCTCATAATTACAGATATAAAATAGCATAAATTTCTAGAATATTAATATTCAGTAGATTCACATTAAAAATTAATTATGACCTGATTAATAGGCGTATTATTAGAATAAAATATGAAAACATATGATGTAATTGATATAAGTTATTTCACCCATTAATATATTTTTGATAAATATAACTCAAAGAATTAATTAGTATTATATAATATATTTCTAGAGACAGAAAACAATAAAGAAATTATATAAATCTATATAATATACAATTTTTATAAAAAATATTTTGATATTTATAAATTTTAAAATGTATGTCTATTAATTTAAAAATAAATATAGATTTTTGATTTCTACAAAATAAATAATAAATTTAGATATATTTATTATTCAAGTATTTATTATTATATAATTATATAACATATAACATAACAATTAATGTAAATCATATTTTTATTCTAATATTATATATATATGGGGCAATTTTAAATTATAATTCTAATGGGTATTTTATATAAATCGTATTTTAGTTTTTAAATTATTTATACCTCTCTTGAGTCTAATAGATTTAAAAATTATTTATTATATTATAGAGAAGAGGAAGGAGACATTGATATATAATGAGGGTGATTTCCTTATAATTATTAATGTTTAATTAAAAAAATTAGAGACATACCATTTTAAAAAATCACTACTATTTTAACATATACTGAGTGCAATTTAATTCTGCATATTTGATACCAGCAAAGTTATATCTTGTAATAGCATACTATACGGGTATATTTTTATCAAAAGGACATAATATTCAAATAATAATTAGAACAATATAAATTTAAAATAATGTAGAAATAATCAGCAATTAGAATATGAATATAAATAAACAAAAGAAATATACATTCATGAATCTTCTTCATGATATAAGTACTTATATTTACTATGGCTATATTTAACTCTTATGTAAGAAATTTATAAATAAACTATATATTTATAACATCAAATATATATAAATAGCGGAACAATATAAATAGATATTATTTATATTAAACTAAAATTTATTTCAAGATTCAAAAATCATTTTTAATGTAAAACTTATTTTTATTATTTTATAAATAAGTTTAAAAGACAGTAAGTAAGAAATTTATTTATCATAAAATAATTATACATAAAATTAAAAAACAAACAAAATAACAGTTTAGAAAGCATATTTAGTTTAATAATATATATTATCAGTGATGTATTTAGAAAATTATCTATTTGTTCTATTAATATATAAAATATATTTTTTCAAGCATTCTCTCATTTTAGAACTACTGACTAATATTAGAATTTATCGTACTTTTAGTATATAAAATAATAAATTTTTACAAAATTTAATATATAATTAAAAAAAAAAATTAAAAAAAAGATAAAAAACTATATGAAAAAATCGCTCATAATAATGCTATTTTCCATGATAGCTATCATTCATGGAGAAAAAATAGTCTATTACGCCTAATAAAGAGAAGGAACATCGCCAAATTATGGAGTTTATCGATACATTTAAGATGGATCATAAATTCAAAAAGAATTGGTAGTTTCAAACGGAGGACCTCTTAGAGCTGTAGTCCAAATTTCTGACAGATACTTATTTTATGTTGATATTAATAATGCAGGTGTCATAGATCTAAAAATTAAGAAAAAATTTTAAACCTGGAGAAATATGG
Source organism: Miamiensis avidus (assembly GCA_037039885.1). Lineage (NCBI taxonomy): Eukaryota > Ciliophora > Oligohymenophorea > Philasterida > Glauconematidae > Miamiensis > Miamiensis avidus. The sequence continues at coordinate 212,486 of JAWVGU010000028.1, forward strand.
GAGCTAGATTTTTTTATGATTCTCATGGAACAGCTGTTTAAAAATTTAGAGAAACAGCTGTGTATGAAAAAGGATCTGATAGAGTTATTGTAATATATAGTCGTGTAGGTTAAATGGTATATAATCTAAGAACTCAAGAAGCTTACAAGTCAGAATATGTTGTGCCCATGTCAAGGATTAAAGGTCTTTAAGCCTCTTAGCCAGGTTATGGAAATAGAAGATTTTTGCAAAAACTATTCGACAATACAACTTTTATATAATAAGAAGAACAGTTGAACACACAAAACTAAAAATCATCTAATAGAAATCTATCTTCTTCAATTAATTTAAATACTCCTCCAAATATTCCTAATAATAATATTCCCATTGATTCAACTCTAACTGAAAATAATAGAATTTTTTAAATTGATTAAAGATATGTATATTTTGTAAGAATAGGGAATTTTTTAGATACTCTTGCATAACATCAAAATAAATAATATCGCTGTATCTTATAGTATGAAGGTCTTCCTATTGTGATTGCTGATGATGTAATCATCAAGTTTTTCAAAAAATAACCTATTGATATTAATTCAGGATAGTATAAAAATTTTTATGATTCTTAAGAAACTAGTATAAACTATGGGACCATTAAAAATAAAGGATGCTTTAGAATTGGTACAAATGCATATTTTTTGAGTAGTTAGGGAATGGTATAGGTGGATCTCACAAATTTATCCACGTCAGTTTTAGGTGGAACTTAGCAAGAGTAATATAATTTAGTTAATATGAAATTTTTTAATTAGTATAATTTTATATAAGCTTCACAACTCTTACCACTGACGAAGGTGTAATCATCAATTCATACGGATATACTCCTTATGAACATATTCCTGTCGCTAAAGGAAAATGGGTTTTATTGGCTTCAGTATTATATATAACTTAATATTTATGCCTGTGCCTTAACCAATAATTTTTATTTCAATAAAAAGGTAGTTAATCCCCGATCGAATTATAGTATCTAATTTGCTTCCAGAAAAGGAGTTTCAACTGAGTCGTTCACTCACCAAACCAATCAAAATAGAAGTGAATTTTCTGCTCATGTAACTGTTTCTGTAAAAACACCGGATATAGAAGCTTCAGCCTCAGCTGCAGGTCTTGGTAAATACGTTGATGAGATTAAGAATATGGACTCTAATCTTATAAATTCGTCTGAATTTAGAGCCTTAACATTTAAAGTCAATAGAGGAATAAGTCAATTTATATGGAGATATGAAATTGAGGGAAGCGGAATGTTTGATGGATATACATTGAGTACTCCTCATATCCATGTTACAAATACCCCTACCCCTCCATAAAATGAATGAATAATATATCATATATAAATACATTAAATATAAAATATATATTTAGAATAGCAATATTTAATGGATTCATATACTTTAGTTGAATATATATTTATATTGTTAAATTTTGATAGAATCATTAGTCATAAATATAATTTCTATAAATAAGATATATTATTTAACAATTATTTGTTAAATTAAAATATATATATATAACATAAATAATCCTTTTAAATTAGAACATGATAAAAAAATATATATTTTGCTTTTAATAATAACATAACATGTACCATATCAATGAAAATATACCATACTTTATTTTTATATAATATTAAATGAAATTATATTTATTAATATATTTAATTTATGAATAAAAGTAAATAAATTATTTATTAAAGATTATATATAATCATTTAATTTATATATAATTCTAGTATTCATTTCTTTTGCTTTTTTCGAGGATAATTCTAATTTATAACATTTGTCATTCGGAATATAAATTCGTCTTTATTAAAGTTTGTGTGCTGGATAATTGTGTAAAAGTGTAGATGTTTATTGCAACATGAACTAACAAATTTGGAGTAGTGGAAAAGAGAATGGAAGTTATTTGGAATTAGTTTAATATAAGCTAGTTCTTATTTTTCTGTTTTTTCCAAATTTGTGTGAATTCATAATTAATTTTAAGCTTATTTTTTGTTTTTAAATATTAAGAAGTCCATTAAGTATTTTCGAAAATTGAAAAAAGGATATCTTTTGGAGTGTTTTACGGTAGCATTTAGAATTTTTTGTAAGATTATCTCCAAATAGTATGGAAATAATTTCTAATACTTTTAGATTATGTATTTATAATTGGACTTGAATATATAAAATAGGGTCTAATATATGCATTCCATATTAGATGTTTGTTTTCCCAGTTAAGAGTTTAACATACATGAAAAAGTTTTTTTCTTAGAAAGTTTCTCTCGATTTTATAGAATTTAAGTGCTATTTTAATTTACAATAACCATCAATTGTAACTCCTAAGAATTTATAATCTTGTTAATATGGGATATTAAGTATATCCTCAGCTTCATGAAATTTTTTATATTAACTATGGCACTTTTTTTGGAGTTAAATATTAAATCGTAATCTTATAAAATTTTCTGATCAATTTAGTAAATTATTTTAGGTATCTATGTTTGATAATTATAACCATATTATCAGCATATAATTTGTACCAAAACTCTCTTTTAAATTATTTTTTGAGTTAAGATATAGTTTCTTCCATGTAAATATTAAAAAGTGCAGGACTTAATGTTGAACCTTAGTGTACTCCATTTTTGAGATAGATTTTTTGCTTCAAATAATATGCAATTTGAACTATAAAAAAACAAAATTTTATTTTTCCTGAAAAAATTTAATTTTATATAAAGAATTTTAGTATTACTAAATTCGAAATTAAATTTAAAATCCAAATTTTTATGCTAGGTATTTTAATGATTTATTATGGTATATCCTTTAATTTTATGATATTTAATTTTTATTTTTCATTCATAAATTATGAAAATCAATTTCAAAAAAATAATTTTTTTTCAAAAAAACAGATCTAAAAAATAAAAGTATTATACGTGTATTTATGAAGTTATCATTTTTTTTTAGAAAAAATAAATAATTTTGTAAAAAAGAATATTGTGTTGACAAAATAATAAAAGCATTAATCAAAATATGCAGAAAAAACAGAAAAAAAACAAGATAAAACAAAATAATGTTTTAAGAAAATTTTATGATTTAAAATTTTATTTCGCCGTTAGTTTTTCTAGTTTAATATCCTAGAAATTTTCAAATAATATATTAAGAGCTATATATTTTTATATAATTCGATTTATAAAGATCGTAGGAATATATAAATATGGCAAAATAAATGTAAATGTTAATAAGTAGCTAGTAAAATCCTTGCTATCTTATAAAAATATAAAGTCTTAATTTTTGTACAAATTTTAATATATCAAAATTTGAAAGAAGAATTATGAAAATAAAAAATTATAATATATATCAGAAGGTGTCCATTGAAAAAAAAAATAAACTGGCCAGGAATAAAGTTTATAATCAATTTACATTTTTAATCAAGCTATAATGTTAAAAGATGGCTCGGAGTAGGTTTAGATTTCTAAATAAATGTATTAAAGTAATAAATTTAATCCTATTATAAACTTATGACAGTATATATAAAAATAGTATAATATGGATTAGTATAGAGATTTTAAATTATAAATTTTTTTTTTAAAAAAGTATAGTTATTTATATTTTTAAATATAAAACTGAAAGAGAGATATGAAAATCCATTTAATATTACTAAAATTAATAATATTTTGTATAAAATTAATTGGTAAGACCCAAGAATTATTATGAAAATATTTTCCAATTTAATAATTTTCTAAGCAAAAGGAATCAATCTGTATTTCCATATTAGGACACGTACGCTATTAAATAAAGAGCTATTAGTATTTCATTTAAAATAAATCATATTATAAGTTTAAATTTCAATTTTAATAATTAAATAAATTTAAAATGCAATGTCTTTTACTATGGTTATTTAAGTTGACAAATTCATAATATAGATTTCCTTTTATAGTTATATAATATGTTATACTGTCTTTTATTTAAGATTATTTTCATTATTTTTAAAAATATATTATATTTATTTGGAGTTAGCGACTATAAAACGAAATTTAATTTAAGATAAATTATGATTGATTAATAAATAACCAATATCAAAGAATAGTATATGTATTTTTATCATTTAATAATGAGATTTCATCTTTAATAAATCATATTTAAAGTATAATCTGAAATTATTAATTTGTATTCATAAGCAAAAATAAATAATCAATTAAATTAAAATTAAAAATAATATAATAATAAAAAATACAGCATAAAACAATTTAAAATTATGAATTTTTAAACTTAAAACACCGTAAGGCAGAAAAACGTGTCATCACAAATAAAATAACAAAATGTTTATATTTACTTATCTCTGATATAATTTATTTATTTGTATTTTGTTGTTTATACTATATCATTATTTAATGTTCTTAAAAAATAACAAAGCTTATTCCTAATCTATAGTGTGTCGAAAAGGAATAAGTTTTGGTATCTACAAATCAGTATGTAAAAAAATCTGACATTAAACCCAATATATAATTATTATAATAAAAATTTAAATTAATTATTACATTCCTTTTTACATTAAAAATGTAATATATAATTAATTTTTAAGTTTGATTAAATACTATATTAAAAATTAGCTTAAATTCTCTAGGAAATTAATAAAATAGAGATATGAAATTTAAAAAAAATAATAATTTTCTTAAAGGAGGGATTGTCGCAAAAAAAAAAAAAACCTCTGAAAAAAGTTTTTTTAAAGACTTTGATAATGACACTATAACCGAAAAGGTGAAAGGTGAAAGGTGAAAGGTGAAAGGTGAAAGGTGAAAGGTGAAAGGTGAAAGGTGAAAGGTGAAAGGTGAAAGGTGAAAGGTGAAAGGTGAAAGGTGAAAGGTGAAAGGTGAAAGGTGAAAGGTGAAAGGTGAAAGGTGAAAGGTGAAAGGTGAAAGGTGAAAGGTGAAAGGTGAAAGGTGGGTGAAAGGTGAAAGGTGAAAGGTGAAAGGTGAAAGTAGGGTCCTCTCCTATCCAGCTCCCTTGATTCCGAACCCACAGCGTAGCATATCAAGTGGAAAAGGCACTCCTACTGATCAGATTGAATTCAGATCTAAGTGTTTTTTATTATCAAAAATTTTTGGAATGAATTGATTTGCTAAAAAAAAAAATAGAAAAAAAAGTGCTAAAAAAAATGAAAAATCAATATTCTCCAAATAAAAATTGATAAAATACTAGTACATAAATAGATAACACATCTTATACTATTAATGAATAAAAATAGAACTAAAATATAGAATAATTATAATTATATTATTCAAATAATTCATAAATTTAAGACATTTAGTAAATAAATAACGACCTACAAACAGTAATATCATAAAATATAAATAAATTTAGATAAATGGTAACTACGAATTCTTAAATATAAAATGATATAAACAACCAGCAGCATTATTAAGCAGATAAAAACAGTTTATAAAAATAAGATTTAATACCGATATTTTAAAATTTAATTAGTTATTAAGAAGAAATTTCTTAATAAAACGAAAATGAAATATAAACTATTTTGAAAAATTATAAAACATAATAAAATATCAAAATTAGAAAATGCACTTTTAGCAATTTAATAAAATTAAAATTATAATTAATTAAAAGAAAAAATTAACAATTTTAAGCAATTAATTCATACAATTAAATACGGAAAATAAATAATTAAATTAACAAATTAAAATCTTAGCAATTAAAAAACTGTTAAAAATTTAAGTAAAAATAATTAAGAATAATAATTCTAAATAAATTAAATTAAATAACAGAAGTAAAAATTAATAACATAAAATTGTTAAAAAATATATTCACCTAGAGCCCACTATTTCTACTACAAACACATAGAAAAATGCGCAGAAAATCCTATTAGTATTTAATATGAAAAAACTCAAAAAAAAATGAGGCCTAAGAAATAGAATTGTTGAACAAATTTAACTCCAGAATTTTAGTAGTTCTGCTGAAAAAATAGATCATACTAAAATTTCTACTAAAAAACATATAAACTAAATAAACATTACACATACAAATATAAATAAACTTAAAATAATATAATGGGATATTTCTTCTGTAAAAAATACTAAATCTCTTTTCAATATATTTAGAGAAAATTAAGCACTTATAATCACTATGCATGAAATTAGAGGTACAAATTTTAAAACAATGCTAGTTATAACTTTATAAATTTAAACAGAAATATAAGTAATAATAATGATAACAAAAATTATATCATTTCACAATATATTTCTGTAAATGTCATAATAAAAGACTAACTTATAAAGAAATTCTAATACATAATGAAATAAATCCAGAGACATACCTTGATAATATAACTAGCGGGATTATTCAAGGTTACAATTTCCCCTCAAACAAAATAATAAGATAACAAAGAAGAATAGAAGAAAGAAAAATAAATAGAATTATAAATAATATATTAAAAAAATTGATATATTTAAAATTATAATTTTTTAAATTGTATTAAATTTTTAAATATATTTTGTATAAGTATATGTTCTTTAATATGTTAAAAAAAAAAAAATTTTAAAAAAAATAAAATTGAAAATTTTTTCTTAAATTGACTATAATATGATATATGACAATAAAATTAATTAGAATAAAAATATTATTTTTTTTTGTAAAAATTGTCTTAAATAAATTGGAATATGAGTCGAAAATATTTAAAACATCATTAGATAAAATATTAAAAGCATGTTGACCTTAAATTTCATATAGAAAAGTTACTATTAGTCAACAAAATTATTTTTTTGTAAGAATTACTTGTAATTAAAAGAATTAACATGTTTTACATGTTAAAATTGAAGGAATGCTAAAAAATTATTAAAATTTATGTTTCTAGGTTTTAGGATTTTTATGATATGAAGGGTATATTTATTAATCAATATAAATTCTAATAGTATTTAATTTTATCTCTAAAGAATGTAACATATTTTACTTATTATATATTAAATAGAGTATATCAAATAATTAGTTTTAATATTAAAAAAATTTATGTTATCTAAAGGTTTCAAAATACTGATTATGAATATATATATATCCAAAATAAGCAAAAAATGATTATCAAATAATAAAATTATATATATAATTATAATATATATTATTTTAGATTTTTATGATCAGATAATATCACTCAAATTAACTTTATATTTCATCAAATGTAGGAGGAACATTACTTTCGGTGTCAACGAAGAAAAGAGTAGGTAAATCTAAACTTTCATACTATCCTCTTCCGTCACCCACATATTACCAAGTGAAACTGCTTGTATTGGCTGGAGTTGTAATATTGAATGTAGTTATTTAGGCTGATTAATTTCCTTCATTTTCTCCCGTATTAGTAGTTTCGGTAGTTGATTTCATCATAGATGCTCCTAATTCTACACCTAAAAAGCCAAAAATTTTTTTGTATTTAATTTTGGCATCTATTTTGAAGCCTGTTTCTGTCATGTCTGTGGTAGTTTACCCTGTTTTAGTTTCTAATCCGTAAGTCATTTAAGTTGTATGTCTAACTTCAGTTTATGAATCTTCATCAGCCTATCAATATTTGTAGGGATAAGTTTATAGTTTTAAAAATAAATATATATATATAGAGTACTCTAACACTGTTAACCAATTCAAAACGTCCTGTATTTCCCAATGAAAGAGCTGCTCCACCGAAATTCGAGAGATAAAAAACGGCCTCTACAGATTATCTTTAAGTTTTATAAGCAATTTATTAATAGCTAATAAATAAATATTAATTAATATATTTACTATGTTTCTGTAACAACTGTTGAAGATCCAGACATGACATCGATAAAATAGAGTCCGGAAGTACTATATATATACATACTATCGTTAACTACAATTGCAGCTTAAATATTCTATTCATTTTCTTAAAAGCTAGAAATTAATTACATTCCGCTAATAAGTATATAATTGGCTCCACTTTTAACAATTTTTCTAGCAAAAATTCCATAACTAGTGATGGTATAGACTCTAACATAATCCTCACGCTCATCACATACAACCATCGAATTATCACTGACGAGAGTAGTAGAGTCTCTATATTGTTGGGTATAAATGATACTTAAATCTTCGCCTTGATGGTTTTATAGTAAAATTGTGCTTTCATTTCCATATAGCAAAACTCTCTATTCATCATATAAACCCTTGAAGGTGCATAATTTAGATTAGAAAGGCACTCTAATAATTTCATTTATTCTCTAGCATTAACTATTGGTAAGGTTGGCCATATATATTTCATTTTCATTTTTATCTTTATAGATTATTTGGCTTTAACTGGTATAGAGAATTTAGACGTTTTTGTTCTAGACAGATTATTATATTTAAGAGTCTGGGCATATGGTATATACTTAGTTGTTTCTAATATCATATCTTTTTAAGGCTGGCTTATCAAAGAAACCTATATTATTTTCGTCCATTCTGAAGAATAACTTATTATTTGAGGGGGTGAGGCTTTGTATTTTAGCTTCTTTGAAATATCCAGGAGAAACTTATTGTGCGTATATACCATCATCCTTCATAGCATAAAAAAGTAAGTCTCATCTTTCATAGAAAAAGTATAGCTGTATATCAAACTAGCACAGATAGCTAAAATGATTAGGTTTTTTTTATTCAGGTAAGTCATTACCTTTATCTTTAATATTTAAATATTAATTTCTTTTTTAACTTTAATATGTTTTTATTTTTAATAATTCTTAATTTATATTTGTATTTATACTGTTTGTTATATATATTAATAAATTAGAATTATTAAATATTACTGATATTTCTAGAATTTTAGTATTTATTAGATTCATATTTAAAACTATTTGATACCTATAGTTTCTTAATAGTTATAATAATATTATTATGGGCGAAAAAACTTTAATTAAATATAATATTTTTTTATATTATATTCTAATAATGTACCAAATAATAATTTTAAATTGATTGTAAATAATAAGTAGATAAATATAATTATTTAATAATTTTTAAATCATATAATTTTTTAGCCAAATTTTGTAAAAAAACTATAATGATTCTTTCAAATTTATAACACTTTTCTATTTAATAAAAAACTTAGAATCAATATTTTATATAATATATAAGAAAATTAAATATTATTTAATATTTAAGTAAATATTTAATAGAATTAATTTATCATTAAATATTATCTTTTCTAAAATATTATTTTTATGGGATAAATATAGATTGTAATTCTATATAATTTTTATTTCAATTAAGTAAGGGTATGACTATCTTTGGCTAATACTATTCATACCAGACAATATCGGACATTGGTCATCTGACTATATTGGAACTCTGACAGTAAATTATAAACATTAGAACTGTATATAATATAATATATTGCATACATAGCTTACTATTTTTTATTCATATCTTGATTTATGTATATTGAAGTATTATTAATACACCCCATTTCTCTACTTTATAAATTAAAAAAAAATATATTAATTTTTAATGTATAAATATATTTTTTTTAATTTATATAAATAAATTTTTTATTTAATATATAATTAAGCTTAAAAATATAAATTATTATCAGTAATTTGTTTATAAATTTTTCTATTTGTTCTACTAATATTTATGATATATTATTTGAAGCATTATATAATTTTAGAACTAATGACAAATATTAGAATTTATTACTGTATAAATAGAAAAAATTTTATATAATTAAAAAAATAATAATAAATAAATTACAATAAAGATATAAAAAATTGAAAAAAAACATGAGAATATCATTAATCATATTGATATTTTCCATGATAACTATCATTCATGGAGAAAGAATAATCTATTACGCCTAATAAAAAGAAGAAACCTCATCAAGATACGGAGTTTATCGATATATTTAAGATGGACCATAAGTTCAAAAAGAATTGCTAGTTTCGTATGAAACACCTCTCAGAGCTATGGTCTAAATTTCTGATAGATATTTATTTTATGTTGATTTTAATCATGCAGGTGTCATAGATCTAAAAATTAAGAGAAAATTTTAAACCTGGAGAAATATGGGATCTAGATTTTTTTATGACTCTCGTGAAATAACAATTGAAAAATTTAGTGAAACAGCGATGTATGAAAAGGATCAGAAATAGTTATTGTAATATATAATTATATAAGCTAAGTTGTATATAATCTAAGAACTCAAGAAGTAATAAAGTAATATTTAGTGGTGCCCATGTCAAGGATTAAAGGTCTTTAAGCCTCTTAGCCAGGTTATGGAAATAGAAGATTTTTGCAAAAACTATTCGACAATAAAACTTTTATATAACAAGAAGAACTATTGAACAGCCAAAACGAAAAATCCTCTAATAGAAATTTATCTTCTGAAATTAATTTAAACACTCCTCCAAATATTCCTAATGAAAATATTCCCATTGATTCAACTATTATTAAAAATGATAGCATTATTTTATTTAAATAAAATTATCTATATTCTAAGAGCATCAGAAATTAAGAAAGTTATATTTTTGAAAAAAAATATAAAGAATTGTCGATGTATATTATAATATGAAGGTCTTCCTGTTGCAATTTCTGATGATGCAATAATCAGGTTTTTCAAAAGAGAATCTACTGGCGTTCCTTCAGATAAATTGTCTACTTCCTAAGAAACTTAAATAAATTATGGAACCATAAAAAACAAAGGATGCTTTAGAATTGGTACATATGCTTATTTTTTGAGTAGTTAAGGTATGGTATAAGTGGATCTAACAAACTTATCCTCATCAATTTTAGGTGGAACTCAATAAGAGTAAAATAATTTTGTAATAGTTTAAAAAAAAAATATTTTTTAATTAGCATGATTTTATTTTAGTTACACAACTCTTTCTACTGATGAGGGGGTAATTATAAATTCATACGGATATACTCCTTATGAGCATATTCCTATTGCAAAAGGAAAATGGGTTCTATTAGCTTCAGTAATATATATTTTTTAATATTTATACTTAAATTTATACTGTTAACTATAATTTTGATTTAAATAAAAGGTAGTTAATCCCCGTTCAAATTATAGTATCTAATTTGCTTCTAGATCAGGAGTCTCTACTGAGTCATTCACTCATCAAACCAATCAAGATAGAAGTGAATTTTCTGTTCATGCAACTATTTCTGTAAAGACACCGATAATAGAAGGTTCAGCTACAGTAGCTGGTCACGGTAAGTATATGGATGAGATTAAGAATATTGACTCTAATCTTATAAATTCGTCTGAATTTAGAGCCTTAACATTTAAAGTCAATAGAGGAATAAGTCAATTTATATGGAGATATGAAATTGAGGGAAGCGGAATGTTTGATGGATATACATTGAGTACTCCACATATCCATGTTACTAATACCCCTACCCCTCCATAAAATGAATGAATAAGATATCATATATAAATATATTAAATATAAAATATATATTAGAATAGCTATATTTAGTGGATTTATATACTTTAGTTGAATATTTATTTTATTGTTAAATTTTGATAGGATCATAAGTCATAAATATAATTTCTATAATTAAGATATATTACTTAACAATTATTTGTTAAATTAAAAAATATTACTATAACATATATAGTCCTTTTAAACTGGAACATGTTAAAAAAATATATATTTTGCTTCTAATTTGAACTACTAGAAAACATAGTTTTATTTTTCCTGAAAAAATTTAATTTATATAAAGAATTCTAGTACTATGTTTTCTCTTGTTGTTTAATATCCTTGAAAATCGCAAATAATACTTAACTTTAGTACAAAACATTATATCTCCGAATTTGTAGGGAGAAAAGTAAAAATTAAAAATTTTAATATAAAATATACAATCAAAGTACATTTATAATCGTGTTAAAAAGGTAAAAGATAGCTTGGAGTATGTTTAAATTTCTAAATAAATTTATTTAAGTAATAAATTTAATCCTTTTATAAACTTATGGCAGTATATATAAAAAATAGTTTTATATAGATTATTATAGAAATTTTAAATTATTATTTTTCTTATCAAAAAGTATAGTTATTTATATTTTAAATATAAATCTGAGAGAGTGATCTGAAAATCCATTTAATATTATTAAATTTTAATTTCTTGTAAATTAAATCAGTAAGACCCAAGAAATTATGATAAAAATATGTTTTAATATAGTAATTTTCTAATATAATAAAATATTTATTAAAATAAAAAGCTTCTATAATATGGAATGGGTATTTCTCTTTTTGAACAAGTATGCTATTAAATAAAGAACTATTAGTTATTGATTTAAAAGAAGTCATTTTTATAAGTTTAAATTTTAATTTATAATTAAACAAATTTAAAATGCTCATTCTTTTACTAAGGCAGAAAAACATGTCATGACAAATAAAATAACAAAATGTTTATATATATTTAAAGTTATCTCTAATTTAACATATTTATTTGTGTTTTATACTATATCATTATTCTATTTTCTTAAAAAGATAACAAAATTTATTCCTGATAAATGGTGTTTCGAAAAGGAATAAGTATTGGTATTTAAAAATCTGACACCAACCTCTACATATAATTTAAGAAATATTCTATATTATAATTCAAATTTAATTTAATATTATATATCTTTTTACATCAAAAATGCTATACATTGTCATTTCATAAAAAAAAATTTCAAAATATGTCAAAATTAATAATTAATAACTTATATTAATTATTGATTTAATCAAATACTATATTAAAAACTAGCTTAAATTTTTGTTAATTAGTAATAAGATGAAATTTCAAAATATTTTTAATTTGAAAATTTTTTCTTAAATTGCCTATATTATGATATATCAATAATTCTGATTAAAATTAATTAGTTTATTAAAATATATTTTTTTTTTGTTTAAAAATTGTCTAAAATAAAATGAAATGCGAGTCAAAAAATGTAAAATATCAATTGATAAAAAATTCAAAGCATGTTGACCTTAAATTACATTTAGAAATTACTATTAGTCAATCAAATTATTTTTTGTAAGGAATACTTATGATTATAAGAATTAAGATAATTTTCATGCTATAATTGAAGGAATGTTAAAAAATTTTTAAGTTTTTATGAATATTAAATATAATCTTGACAAATATAAAATAATTATATAACGTTGTATATAATAAATAAAAATTAAAAAATTATTAAAAATTTAGGTGTCTGGATTTTTGTTAGTAGTTTCGGTAGCTGATTTCAGCATTGATGCTCCTAATTCTACACCTAAAAAGCCAAAGATTTTTTTGTACTTAATTTTAGCATCTATTTTGAAGCCTGTTTCTGTCATGTCTGTGATAGTTTACCCTGTTTTAGTTTCTAATCCATAAGTCATTTAAGTTGTATGTCTAACTTCAGTTTACGAATCTTCATCGGCCTATCAATATTTGTATAGATGCATAGTTTAGATTAAAAAGGCACTCTAACAGTTTCATTTATTCCCTAACATTAACTATTTGTAAGGTTGGCCATTTATATTTTATTTTCACTTTTTTCTTTATAGATTATTTGGCTTTAACTGGTATAGAGAATCTAGATGTTTTAGTTCTAGACAGATTATTATATTAAAGAGTCTGGGCATATGGTATACACTTAGTTGTTTCTAATATCATATCTTTTTAAGGCTGGCTTATCAAAGAAACCTATATTATTTTCGTCCATTCTGAAGAAAAACTTTTTATTCGAGGGGGTGAGGTTTTGTATCTTAGCTTCTTTGAAATATCCAGGAGAAACTTATTGTGCGTATATACCAACATCCTTCATAGCATAAAAAAAGTAACTCTCATCCTTCATAGAAAAAGTATAGCTGTATATCAAACTAGCACATATTGCCATAATGCTTAGATTTTATTATTTAGGTAAGTCATTACCTTTATCTTTAATACTTAAATATTAATTTCTTTTTTTAACATTAATATATTTTTATTTTTTAATGATTCTTAATTTATATTTGTATTTATACTTATTTTATGTTGATTTTAATCATGCAGGTGTCATAGATCTAAAAATAAAGAGAAAATTTTAAACCTGGAGAAATATGGGATCCAAATTTTTATGACTCTCGTAAAATAGCAATTTAAAATTTTACAGAAACAGCAATGTATGAAAAAGGATCGGAAAAAGTTATTGTAATATATAATCGTTTATTTTATATGGTATTTAATCTAAGAACTCAAGAAGCAAAAAAGTCATATTTGGTGGTGCCGATGTCAAGAATTAAAGGGTTTTAAGCTTCGTAGCCAAGCTAAGGAAATAGAAGATTTTTGCAAAAGTTATTCGACAATAATACCTTTCTATAATAAGAAGAAGAACTGTTCAATACCATAATTGAAGAATCCTCTAATAGAAATTTATCCTCTGAAATTAATTTAAATACTCCTCCTAATATTCCTAACGATCGCATTCCCTTTGATTCAACCCTTATTAAAAATGACAGCATTTTTTTAATTAATCAAAGAAATATATATTCTAGGAGTATCGGAAATTATTAAGGTTTTATTTTTTATCAAAAAATATAAAGAATTGTAGATGTATATTATAATATGAAGGTCTTCCTGTTGCAATTTCTGATGATGCAATAATCAGGTTTTTCAAAAGAGAATATACTGGTGTTCCTTCAGATAAATTGTTTACTTCCTAAGAAACTTAAATAAATTATGGAACCATAAAAAACAAAGATGCTTTAGAATTGATACAAATGCTTATTTTTTGAGTAGTTAAGGTATGGTATAAGTGGATCTCACAAATTTATCCTCATCAATTTTAGGTGGATCTCAATAAGAGTAAAATAATTTAGTAATAGTTTTTAAAAAATATGAAATTGTTTAAATTAATATAATTTTATTTTTAGTTACACAACTCTTTCTACTAATGAGGGTGTAATCATCAATTCATACGGAAGTTAATTTTCTGTTCATGCAACTATTTCTGTAAAGACACCGATAATAGAACGTTCGGCTACTGTAGCTGGTCACGGTAAGTATATGGATGAGATTAAGAATATGGATTCTAACCTTATAAATTCGTCCGAATTTAGAGCGTTAACATTTAAAATAAATAGAGGAATAAGTCAGTTTATATGGAGATATGAAATTGAGGGAAGCGGAATGTTTGATGGATATACATTGAGTACTCCTCATATTCATATTACTAATACCCCTAACCCACCATAAGATGAATGATTAAGATAGAAACTATATATAATATATTTAATATTAAATATATATTAATAAAAGTATCATTATATGAATTAATTTACTTTAATTAATTTTTCTTATATTGCTAATATTTTAATTTTATATTTTTAGTTATAATTATGATTATGTTAATTGAGATATATATATATCGTTTTATCTTTATTTGACAATTTAAAAAATATTGTACAAGTACTATTTATTTTAAATAGAATAATATATGTATATTTTAAAAATGAATATATTGATGTTTTTTAATACAATACTATTTATACAATTAAAAAGCATAGTTTGTTATTATTCAGTGAAAACTTTTAAATATTAATATGCAATGTTAGTACTCCATATACTATTATTATAAATATATTTTAGGCTTTAGCTAACAATCTAAAGAATTGTGATTATGAAAATCTACCTAAATAAATCATTAACAGATTGCAAAAATTATAAATTTTAATATTAGTATAAATATGGATAAAAAGGGTGATTCTTAAAATAATATTTTATTTGTTTTTAAAAATGTCAATTATATTTTAGAATTATTATAAATGAGCATGTATATAAGTCAGAGTTTATAACAACTACGATAGTTAAAAGTCATCATATAGATATCAAAAAAAAAAAATATATGTTTTTAATTTTTGGAATTAAAACAGGGTAAAAAATGTAAAACTCTATTTTCATAAAAATGTTTAAAGCTCTCTGAAATAAATGTATAAGCTAAGAAGCTAAATTTTGGACATAATCTATTATTTTTAGCCATTTTTGACAAAATTTTGAAAGATTAGTGGCTCCAATATAAACATATATAAAATCAATATTTCTAAAATTCATCACATTATTTTGTGCCTTTTTCGAATTTAAGAAGTTGGAAATGAGAAATGGTTTTTTTTATATAAGTTTCATACTTTGGATCTAGTATTTTGAATAAAATGTTATTATATTTATTTTTTCCTACATGAAATCTTTTCAACAACATAGGATAATTTTAATCTTCAATAAAAAAATTTGATAATGTTGGAAAATAATGTGATATAATAAAAACATATAATGCACAAATCAATATAATTAAAGAACTGTTTTGGGCTTTGTAAAAAAAATTATAGCTTATAAATAGCTCTAATATTTTAAAAATAATTTTCAATATTTTCAAGATTCATCACATGAAAAATTATATTCTAATAATGATAAAATGATATTTATCTGGTAAATCCTAACTATTTAATACTAATGGAAATTTATTCTTTTCTTTCAAATAAGAATGAAACGTTTACATCAATAAAGAATTTGTGAAGATATAATTAATTTCAAATTTTTTCTAAAAATTAATTAAATTATAAATATGATATATACTTTCTTGAAAAAAATTCATGAGAAATTTTACTTTGTTAAATAATAATTAATTATATTTACTTTATGGACTTACATAAATTTGTATTTCTGAATACTAGATTAGATTTATGAAGGCTATGGATTTAAGAAGAATCAAAAAAAGATTTAATTTCTAGTACTATTATTCTGTTGACTTTGAAGATTACTTAACATGTTATAATACATTGATATTCTGAAACTCTTGCAATATATTTCCAAGAGACTTTTCTACTACTAAAATACTATGACATATAAGAAAGTACATAGATGCTTTTCTTTTAGATGAATTAAATGGGAACTTAAAAAAACAATAAGAAATGACACCATACTTTAATGAGTAAGAAAACTAAAATGCCTGAAAAAAGAAAGGAAAATATACTAAAAATATCATTTATTTTAAAAATAATAAAAACTGACTTGATAACTATTAGTGTCCTAAGAAACTCTAGTCTAATTCAAAGCTTATACTCAATTTAGATGATTAAATTAATACAGAGTTAAACCACCCAAGTTCTATATACCTAACACCCGTAATTTGAAGAGCACCTAAACCCCGATATCCAAAATATGAGGTAAGATGATTTTTTTTTATAGGAATTTTTGCTCAAATCTTAATGATAAAAAACACTCATCTAATTATCTCAAGATAAGAATTGGGTTTTATACTATTATTCATTAACTATGTGAATAAATAAAGAAAATAAAAAAATATTAAATTGAAACTTATTATTAGGTTTGCTAAATCATTTTTTTATTATTATAAATCGATATAGATTTTTTAAATTTATGTTATGATATGTTTTAAATATAATCGTAACTGAGCTAAAAAAAAAATTATTATATTTACTTAATTTCTGCCACTTTTATAAAAAATAATCTTATATAAATAATTATTACCAAAATAAGTCAAATATTTTTTATAAAATAAATGGTAACATTAGTTTAAAAGGAAAATAATATGTATTATCATATAATTAATTTTAGTTAATGGCTTTATTTTTGAACAATAAAATCAATTGGTTTACTAGAATTTTTTTTCCTGAATGGTCAATATATAATTTTAATATAAAAAATTATTTATATTTAAGTAACAGACTTATTTATATTTGGAATAAGTATTATAAAATATGATTATAAAAAATTAAAATGAGTGCTATTTATCATTGTTAAATATAACAAAATTCAAATAATACAAATTGTCAATTGCATTATTACACAGTCGTAAATATATGAAAACAATATAATAAAAAAAAAATTTTTTTAAATGATGAGATTTCATCCAATATAACAAATATAACTTTTTAATATTAACAATTATCCATGTTAGATTTATTTAGGGTTTCTAGGTATTGATTACGAAAATGATTTATATACTAAATAAGCTAAATATAATTATCAATCAATATAATTATATTATATAATATTTTAGATTTTTATGATCAGATAATTTCACTCAAATTAACTTTATATTTCATCAAATGTTGGAGGAACATTGCTTTCGGTGTCAACGAAGAAAAGAGTGGGTAAATCTAAGCTTTCATACTATCCTCTACCATCACCCACATATTACCAAGTGAAACTGTTTGTATTGGCTGGAGTTGTAATATTGAATGTAGTTATTTAGGCTGATTAATTTCCCTCATTTTCTCCCGTATTAGTAGTTTCGGTAGCTGATTTCAGCATTGATGCTCCTAATTCTACACCTAAAAAGCCAAAGATTTTTTTGTACTTAATTTTGGCATCTATTTTGAAGCCTGTTTCTGTCATGTCTGTGGTAGTTTACCCTGTTTTAGTTTCTAATCCGTAAGTCATTTAAGTTGTATGTCTAACTTCAGTTTATGAATCTTCATCAGCCTATCAATATTTGTATAGATAAGTTTATAGTTTTAAAAATAATATATATATATATGGAGTACTCTAACACTGTTAACCAATTCAAAACGTCCGGTATTTCCCAATGAAAGAGCTGCTCCACCGAAATTGGAGAGATAAAAAACGGCCTCTATAGATTACCTATTTGTTTTTAAGCAATTTATTTATAGTTAATAAATAAATTTTAATATATTTACTATGCTTCCGTAACAACCGTTGATGATCCAGACATGACATCAATAAAGTAGAGTCCGGTAGTACTATATATATACATACTATCGTTAACTACAATTGCTGCTTAAATATTCTATTCATTTTCTTAAAAGCTAGAAATAGATTCCATTCCGCTAATAAGTATATAATTGGCTCCACTTTTAACAATTTTTCTAGCAAAAATTCCATAACTAGTGATGGTATAGACTCTAACATAATCTTCATGCTCATCACATACAACCACCGAATTATCACTGACATGAGTAGTAGAGTCTCTATGTTGTTGGGTAGTAAGGACATTTAAATTTTCGCCTTGGTGGTTTTAAAGTAAAATTGTGCTTTCATTTCCATATAACAAAACTCTCTATTCATCATATAAACTCTTGAAGGCGCATAATTTAGATTAGAAAGGCACTCTAACAGTTTCATTTATTCTCTAGCATTAACTATTGGTAAGGTTGGCCATATATATTTCATTTTCACTTTTAACTTTATAGATTATTTGGCTTTAACTGGTATAGAGAATCTAGATGTTTTAGTTCTAGACAGATTATTAAATTAAAGAGTCTGGACATATGGTATATACTTAATTGTTTCTAATGTCATATCTTTTTAGAGCTGGCTTATCAAAGAAACCTATATTATTTTCGTCCATTCTGAAGAATAACTTATTATTTGAGGGGGCGAGGCTTTGTATCTTAGCTTCTTTGAAATATCCAGGAGAAACCTATTGAGCATATATACCATCATCCTTCATAGCATAAAAAAATAAGTCTCATCTTTCATTGAAAAAGTATAGCTGTATATCAAACTAGCACAGATTGCTAAGATGATAAGGTTTTTTTTATTCAGGTAAGTCATTTTCTTTAATTATATTTAATTTAATTTTTTTTTTTTTTTTTTTTTTATAATTCCTATTTGTATTGTAATATAGCTAATATTATACATTATGATAGATTAGAATTATTAATTTAATTTGTTTTTGCATTAATTTTTTATTATAAATTTACTGATATTTCTAGTATTTTAATATTAGATTCGCTATTATGGCCCACAATTTATTTCACTTATAGTTTTATTATATTTATATTATTATTTTTATGGGCTAAGTAATTCAAATTAACACTAGTGTTTTTTCATATTGTATTCTATGGTATTATTTTTTTGACCATATTAAAGAACATATACTCGTACAAAATATTTAAAAATTTAATACCATTTTAAAAATTATAATTTTAAATATATACATTTTTTTAATATATTATTTAAATTTTTTTTTTTTGACCATATTAAAGTACATATACACATACAAAATATATTTAAAAATATAATATAGTTAATAAAATTATATTCTAAATATATCAATTTTATTTTTAATATATATTTTATATATTATTTATAATTCTATTTATTTTTCTTTCTTCTAATCTTCTTTGTTATCTTATTATTTTGTTTGAGAGGATTTTATAACCTTGTATAATCCTGCTAGTTAGATTATCAAGGTATGTCTCTGGATTTATTTCATTTATGTAAAAAAATTTCTTTATAAGTTAGTCTTTTATAATGACATTTACAGAAATATTATGTATAATGATATAATTTGTTGAAATTATTCGGTATGATTTTAAGTATTATACTTTTTTCACTATTTCCATATCATTTATTGTACATTGATTTTATTTATTTATAATTCTATTTATTTTTCTTTCTTCTAATCTTCTTTGCTATTTTATTATTTTGTTTGAGGGGAATTTATAACCTTGTATAATCCCGCTAGTTAGATTATCAATGTATATCTCTAGATTTATTTCATTATGTATATGAATTTCTTTATAAGCAAATATTTTATTATGACATTTACAGAAATAATATGTGTAATGATATATTCTATTATTATACCAAGTAATAATATTTATAAAAAAAATAATAAATTATATAAAGTAATCTATAAGTAATAAATTTTTTATTATAAATTTTATAATGATACTTCTTTTATAATATTTTAACTAAATATATAAAAATAATAATATTTAATATTAAGTATTTTATTAATATAAGTTATCGCCAAATATTAATTTGTTTAATATAATATTTATATGGGATAAATCTAATTTAAAATTCTAAATAATTGTTTAATTCTATTAAATAGGGGCATGAGATTTTGTCTGATAATATTGTTATCAGGAAATGTCAGACATTGGTCATGCAATAATATAGAAACTCTGTCTCTTTATTATATATTTTAGAATCCTATAGGATAAATATAATATAAATAGGAAATTTTTTTGCATCTTTCCTAAATCATATATATTGATAAATTTTCATTATCTCTCTTTCCTCTATAGAAGAATATCAAATTTAAAAATGAGATTCATATTTTTTTAAGAAATCATAATTAGAATTAAGTTGAAATAATCACAAACTAGAATAATAATTTAAATTTTGAAACTGATATAAATAATATAAACCTTCACTATGTAGTTACTATTTTTATTTAAAATAATTTTTAACTCATATATAAAATATGTATAAATAAGCTGTATATTTATCACATTATGATATAAAAATGTTAGAACAATAAATATAACCATTATTTATATTTTATTCATAATCATATAGACAGTTTTAATTTTAATTAAAATATTTTTTTGAATGTATATTAAAAAATATTTGACAATTATCTATTTATTTTATTATTATATAATATATTTTTCAAGTATTCTCATATTTTAAAACTACTGACTAATATTAGAATTTATCGTACTTTTAGTATATATAATAATAAATTTTTACAAAATTAATAAATAATTAAAAAAAAAAATTATAAAAAATAAAAAACTATATGAAAAAATCGCTCATAATAATGCTATTTTCCATGATAGCTATCATTCATGGAGAAAGAATAGTCTATTACGCCTAATAAAGAGAAGGAACATCGTCAACATATGGAGTTTATAGATACATTTAAGATGGATCATAAATCCAAAAAGAACTGCTAGTTTCAAATGGAGGACATCTTAAAGCTGTAGTCTAAATTTCTGACAGATACTTATTTTATGTTGATATTAATAATGCAGGTGTCATAGATCTAAAAATTAAGAAAAAATTTTAAACCTGGAGAAATATGGGAGCTAAATTTTTTTATGACTCTCATGATCATGATGTATCAAATTAAGAATTTGGATTAACTGCAGTTTATGAAAAAGGATCTGATAGAGTTATTGTAATGTATAGTCGTGTAGGTTAAATGGTTTATAATCTAATAACTCAAGAAGTTTACAAGTCACATAATATGGTGCCCATGTCAAGAATAAAAGGCCTTTAAGCCTCTAGACCAAACTATAGAAATAGAAGATTTTTACAAAAGTTATTCAACAATAAAACTTTTCTATAATAAGAAGAATAGTTGAACACATAAAGCGAAGAATCATCTAATAGATATCTATCTTCTGAAATTAATTTAAACACTCCTCCTAATATTCATATTAATACAGTTATTGATTCAACTATGATTGAAAATAACAGAATTTTTTAAATTAATTAAAGGAAAGTATTTTTTTCAAGAATTGGAAATTTTTTAGAACAATTTGGATAGCACCTAAATAAATAATACCGATGTATTTTATAGTATGAAGGTCTTCCTATTGTGATTGCTGATGAGGCAATCATCAAATTTTTCAAAATAGCTGATATTAATTCAGAATAATATTAACATTTTTATGATTCTTAAGAAACTAGTATAAACTATGGTACCATTAAAAACAGAGGATGCTTTAGAATTGGTACAAATGCATATTTTTTGAGTAGTTAGGGAATGGTAAAAGTAGATCTCACAAATTTATCCACGTCAGTTTTAGGTGGAACTTAGCAAGAGTAATATAATTTAGTTAATCGAAATTTTTTAATTAGTATAATTTTATATAAGCTTCACAACCCTTACCACTGACAAAGGTGTAATCATTAATTCATACGGATATACCCCTTATGAACATATCCCTATTGCGAAAGGAAAATGGGTTCTATTAGCTTCAGTATTATTTATAACTTAATATTTATGCCTGTGCCTTAGCCAATAATTTTTATTTCAATAAAAAGGTAGTTAATCCCCGTTCAAATTATAGTATCTAATTTGCTTCCAGAAAAGGAGTTTCAACTGAGTCGTTCACTCACCAAACCAATCAAAATAGAAGTGAATTTTCTGCTCATGTAACTGTTTCAGTAGAATCGCCATAAATAGAAGGTTCAGCTACTGTAACTGGTCACGGTAAGTATATGGATGAGATTAAGAATATGGATTCTAGCCTTATAAATTCGTCCGAATTTAGAGCTTTAACATTTAAAATAAATAGTGGAATAAGTCAGTTTATATGGAGATATGAAATTGAGGGAAGCGGAATGTTTGATGGATATACATTGAGTACTCCTCATATTCATATTACTAATACCCCTAATCCTCCAGAAGATGAATGAATAAGATATCATATATAAATACATTAAATATAAAATATATATTTAGAATAGCAATATTTAATGAATTTATATACTTTAGTATAATATATATTTATATTGTTAAATTTTGATAGAATCATTAGTCATAAATATAATTTCTATAAATAAGATATATTATTTAACAATTATTTGTTAAATTAAAATATATAACTATAACATTTATAATCCTTTTAAATTGGAACATGTTAATAAAATATATATTTTGCTTCTAATAATAACATAAAATGTACCATATCAATGAAAATATACCATACGTTATTATTATATAATATTAAATGAAACTATATTATTAATATATTTAATTTATTAATAAAAGTAAATTAATTATTTACTGAAGATTAATCATTTAATTTATATATAATTCTAGTATTCATTTCTTTTGCTTTTTTTCAAGGATAATTATAATTTATAACATTTGTCATTCAGAAAATAAATTCCTCTTTATTAAAGTTTGTGTGCTGGATAATTGTGTTAAAGTGTAGATGTTTATTGCAACAAGAATTAACAAATTTGGAGTAGTGTAAAAGAGAATGGAAGTTATTTGCAATTAGATTAAAATAAGCTAGTTCTTATTTTTCTGTTCTTTCCAAATTTTTGACAATTTGTGTGAATCTATAATTAATATTAAGCTTATTTTTTGTTTCTAAATATTAAGAAATCCATTAAGTATTTTAGAAAATTGCAAAAAGGATATCATTTAGAGTGTTTTACGGGAGCATTTAGTATTTTTGTAAGATTATCTCCAAGTAATATGGAATTAGTTTCTAATACTTTTTGATTATGTATTAATAATAGGACTTAAGTAGATAAAATAGGGCCTGATATATGCATTCCATATTAGGTGTTTATTTTCCCAGTTAAGAGTTTAACATACATCAAAAATTTTTTTCTTAGATAGGTTTCCCTCAATTTTTTAAAATTTAAGTGCTATTTTAATTTACTAAAACCATCAATTGTAACTCCTAAAAATTTATAATCTTGTTAATATGGGATATTAAGTAGATTTTCAGCTTCATGAAATTTTTTATGATTTTTGATATTAACTATGGCACTTTTTTTGGAGTTAAATATTAAATCGTAATCTATGTTTGATAGATACTACCATATAATCAGCATATAATTTGTGCCAAAACTCTCTTTTTTAAATTTAAGTTATAGCTTCTTCCATGTAAATATTAAAAAGCAGGACTTAATGTTGAACCTTGGTGTACTCCATTTTTGAGATAGATTTTTTGCTTCTAGTAATATGCAATTTGAACTATTAGAAAACATAATTTTATTTTTCCTGAAAAAATTTAATTTATATAAACAATAATACTAGTTTAATATCCTAGTAATTTTCAAATAATATATTAAGAGCTATATAATTTTTATATAATTCAATTTATAAAGATCGTAGGAATATATTAAAAAAGAATAATAAATGTAAATGTTAATATGTAGCTAGTAATATCCTTGCTATCTTATAAAAGTATAAAGTTTTAATTTTAGTATAAATTTTAATATCTCAAAATTTGAAAAGAGAATTATAAAAATAAATAATTATAATATAAATCAGAAGGTGTCCATTGTAAAAAAAAATATACTGGCCAGGAATAAAATTTTACATTTTTAATCAAGCTATAATGTTAAAAGATGGCTCGGAGTATGTTTAGATTACTAAATAAATTTATTAAAGTAATAAATTTAATCCTATATATAAAAAATAGTATAATATGGATTAGTATAGAGATTTTAAATTATAATTTTTTTTTTTTTAAAAAGTATAGTTATTTATGTTTTTAAATATAAAACCGAGAGTGATATGAAAATCCATTTAATGTTTCTAAAATTAATAATATTTTGTATAAAATTAATTGATAAGACCCAAGAATTTATTATGAATATATTTTCTAAGGAAAAGGAATCAACTGGTATTTCCCTTTTAGGACAAGTACGATATTAAATAAAGAGCTATTAGTATTTCATTTAAAAGAAATCATATTATAAGTTTAAATTTCAATTTAAAGAATTAAAAAATATTCTCTTTTACTATGGTTATTTAAGTTGACAAATTCATAATATAGATTTCCTTTTATAGTTATATAATATGTTATACTGTCTTTTATTTAAGATTATTTTCATTATTTTAAAAAAAATATATATTAATTTGGAGTTAGAACTATATAGCGAAATTGAGTTTTAGGGAAATTATGATTGATTAATAAATAACCAATATCAAAGAATAGTATATATATATATTTTTATCATTTAATAATGAGATTTCATCTTAAATAAATCAAATTTAAAGTATAATCTGAAATAAATAATTTGTATTCATAAGCAAAAATAAATAATCAATTAAATTAAAATTAAATATAATATTATAATAAAAAAAGAGTATAAAACATGTTAAATTTTTGAATTTTAAAACTTAAAACATCATAGGGCAGGACAAATTAAATAACAAAATGTTTTATATTTACTTAAACTTATCTCTGATTTAATTTATTTATTTGTTTTTTGTGTTTTATACTATATCATTATTCAATGTTCTTTAAAAAATAACAAAACTTATTCCTAATCAATAGTGTGTCGAAAAGGGATAAGTTTTGGTATCTACAAATCAGTATATAAAAATCTGACACTAACCCCAATATAATTATTATAATAAGAATTTAAATAGATTATTACATTCCTTTTTACATTAAAAATGCAATATATTGTTATTTCAACAAAAAATTTTTAATTCATTTTTAAGTTTGATCAAATACTATATAAAAAATTAGCTTAAATTCTCACAGAAATTAATAAAATAAAGATATGAAATTTAAAAAAATTAAAAATTTGAAAATTTTTTCTTAAATTGACTATAATATGATATATGACAATAAAATTAATTAGAATAAAAAAATATTATTTTTTTTGTAAACATTGTCTTAAATAAATTGGAATATGAGTCGAAAATATTTAAAATATCATTTGATAAAATATTAAAAGCATGTTGATCTTAAATTTCATTTAGAAAAGTTACTATTAGTCAACGAAATTATTTGTCTGTAAGGAATACTTGTAATTAAAAGAATTAACATGTTTTTCATGTTAAAATTGAAGGAATGCTCAAAAATTTTTAATTTTTAGGAATATACAATATAATCTTGATAAATTAAAATTAATTACATAAATTCCTATAATAAATATATAATTAAAAATTTATCTTTCTAGATTTTTGGATTTTTATGATACGAAGGATATATTTATTAATCAATATAAATTCTAATGGTATTTAATTTAATCTTTAAAGAATATAACGTATTTTACTTATTATATATTAAATAGAGTATATCAAATAATTAGTTTTAATATTAAAAAAAATTTATGTTAACTTAAGGTTTCAAAATACTTATATGAATATATATATATACCCAAAATAAGCAAAAAATAATTATCAAATAATATAATTATATATATAATTATAATATATATTATTTTAGATTTTTATGATTAGATAATATCACTCAAATTAACTTTATATTTCATCAAATGTTGGAGGAACATTGCTTTCTGTGTCAACGAAGAAAAGAGTGGGTAAATCTAAGCTTTCATACTATCCTCTTCCATCACCAACATATTACCAAGTGAAACTGTTTGTATTGGCTGGAGTTGTAATATTGAATGTAGTTATTTAGGCTGATTAATTTCCTTCATTTTCTCCCGTATTAGTAGTTTCGGTAGTTGATTTCATCATAGATGCTCCTAATTCTACACCTAAAAAGCCAAAAATTTTTTTGTACTTAATTTTGGCATCTATTTTGAAGCCTGTTTCTGTCATGTCTGTGGTAGTTTACCCTGTTTTAGTTTCTAATCCGTAAGTCATTTAAGTTGTATGTCTAACTTCAGTTTATGAATCTTCATCAGCCTATCAATATTTGTAGGGATAAATTTTTTTGTTTTAATAATAATTATATATGGAGTACTCTAACACTGTTAACCAATTCAAAACGTCCAGTATTTCCTAAGGTAAGTGCTGCTCCACCAAAATTAGAGAGATAAAAAACGGCCTCTACAGATTATCTATTAGTTTTATAAGAAATTTATTAATCGTAAATAAATAAATATTTATTGTTTACTAAGTTTTGGTAACAACAGTTGAAGATCCAGACTTGACATCAATAAAGTAGAGTCCGGAAGTACTATAGATATACATACTATCGTTAACTACAATTGCTGCTTAAATATTCTATTCATTTTCTTAAAAGCTAGAAATAGATTCCATTCCGCTAATAAGTATATAATTGGCTCCACTTTTAACAATTTTTCTAGCAAAAATTCCATAACTAGTGATGGTATAGACTCTAACATAATCTTCATGCTCATCACATACAACCACCGAATTATCACTGACGAGTGTAGTAGAATCTCTATATTGTTGGGTAGTAAGGACATTTAAATCATCGCCTTGGTGATTTTTTAGTAAAATTGTGCTTTCATTTCCATATAGCAAAACTCTCTATTCATCATATAAACTCTTGAAGGTGCATAGTTTAGATTAAAAAGGCACCTAAACAGTTTCATTTATTCTCTAACATTAACTATTTGTAAGGTTGGCCATATATATTTAATTTTCACTTTTATCTTTATAGATTATTTGGCTTTAACTGGTATAAAGAATCTAAATGTTTTAGTTCTAGACAGATTATTATATTAAAGAGTCTGGGCATATGGTATACACTTAGTTGTTTCTAATGTCATATCTTTTTAGGGCTGGCTTATCAAAGAAACCTATATTTTCTTCGTCCAATCTGAAGAATAACTTATTATTTGAGGGGGTGAGGCTTTGTATTTTAGCTTCTTTAAAATATCCAGGAGAAACCTATTGAGCATATATACCATCATCCTTCATAGCATAAAAAAAGTAAGTATCATCCTTCATAGAAAAAGTATAGCTGTATATCAAACTAGCACAGATTGCTAAGATGATAAGGTTTTTTTTATTCAGGTAAGTCATTTTCTTTAATTATATTTAATTTAATTTAATATTTTTTTTTTTTATAATTCCTATTTATATTGTTATATAGCGAATATTATATATTACAATAGATTAGAATTATTTAGTTATTTTGCATTAATTTCTTATTATAAATTTACTGATATTTCTAGTATTTTAATATTAGATTTATAATTGTGACCCACAATTAATTTCACTTATAGTTTCTTTGTGTTTATATTATTATTTTTATGGGCTAAGTAACTCAAATAAACATTAGTATTTTTTCATATTATATTCTAATATTATACCGCTTAGTAATATTTATAATAAAAAATAATAAATATATATAGTAATTTATAAGTTATACAATTTTTATAACAAATTTTTTAATGTGCCCTCTATTTTTTATAATATTTTTACGAAATATATAAAAATAATAATATTTTATATATAAGTATTTTAGTATTTAATTAACATAACTAATCACCTAATATTATTTTTCTAATACAATATTTTTATGGGATAAATCTAATTTAAAATTCTAAATAATTTTTATTTCCATTAATTAAGGGTATGAAATTTTGTCTGATATTATCTGTATCAGCCAATATCGGACATTGGTCATAGGATAATATCGAAACTTTGCCTCTAAATTATATATGTTAGAACCCTGTAGGATATATATATATTATTAATTGAAAATTTTTATATCTGCATATTGAAAATTATTTTAATATCTCTCTTTACTCTATAGAGAGGAATATATAATTTAAAAATGAGATTCATATTTTTGAAAGGATTTTTTTCTTATCATACTTATATTAAGTAAATAATTTAGTGAGGATTAGATTTTAATTTAAAAATATGATTTTAATACATATTAAGTATAATTTAATTCAGTAAGCTTTTATATAATCCATGATATATCTTGAAATACCATACCATAAAAGTGTAATTTTAACTAAAAGACACATTATTAAAATCATAATTAGAACAATATTAATTTAATTAAGTAGAAATAATCATAAATAAGAATAATAATTTTAATTTCGAAATCAATATTAAATATTTTAAACCTTCACTATGTAGTTACTACTTTTTATTAAAATTAATTTTAACTCTTACTTAAAATATGTATTAATAAGCTATATATTTATCATACTATTATATAAAAATGACAGAACAATAAACATAACTATTATTAGTATTTTAATTATAATAATTATAAGATATTTTTAATTATAATAATTATAAGATATAATATATATTTATTATTTAATATAGACATTTTTAATTTTAATTAAAAAATATTTTAGAAACTATATTAAAAAATATGTAAGTTTTAAAAACTTATTATTATCAGTAATTTATACTGAAAATTATATATTTATTCTAATAATATATAATATATATTTTCTAAGTATTCTCATATTTAGAACTACTGACAAATTTTTATATTTTCTTGTACTTTTACTAGTATATGAAAAGATAAATTTTTATATAATTAAAAAAAAAATAATAAATAAATTACAATAAAGATTTAAAAAATTGAAAAAAATATGAAAATATCATTAATCATACTGCTATTTTCCATGATAATTATCATTCATGGAGAAAGAATAGTTTATTACGCCTAATAAAGAGAAGAAACATCGCCAAAATACGGAGTTTATCGATACATTTAAGATGGATCATATGTTCAAAAAGAATTGTTAGTTTTGAAACGATACCGTCTTAGAGCTGTAGTCCAAATTTCCGATAGATACTTATTTTATGTTGATCTTAATAATGCAGGCGTCATAGATCTAAAAATTAATAGAACATTTTAAATATGGAGAAATATGGGATCTAGATTTTTTATAACTCTTTTGAAATAGCAAACTAATAATTTAGATTAGCTGCCGTTTATGAAAAAGGATCTGATAGAGTTATTGTAATGTATGATCGTGTATTTTAAATGGTATATAATCTAAGAACTCAAGAAGCCTTCAAGTCAGTATATACTGTGCCCATGTCAAGAATCAAAGGCCTTTAAGCCTCTAGACCAAGCTATGGAAATAGAAGATTTTTGCAAAAACTATTCGACAATACAACTTTTATATAATAAGAAAAACAGTTGAACACCCAAAACGAAAAATCTTCTAATAGAAATCTATCCTCTTCAATTAATTTAAATACTCCTCCAAATATTCCTAATAATAATATTCCCATTGATTCAATTCTAACTGAAAATAACAGAATATTTTAAATTAATTAAAAGAGTGTATTTTTTTCAAGAATTGGAAAAATTTTAGAACGATTTGAATAGCACCTAAATAAATAATACCGATGTATTTTATAGTATGAAGGTCTTCCTATTGTGATTGCTGATGAGGCAATCATCAAATTTTCCAAAAAAGAGTCTTCAAGTGATAATTTTTATGATTCTTAAGAAACAAGCATAAACTATGGGACTATTAAAAATAAAGGATGCTTTAGAATTGGTACAAATGCATATTTTTTGAGTAGTTAGGGAATGGTATAGGTGGATCTCACAAATTTATCCACGTCAGTTTTAGGTGGAACTTAATAAGAGTAAAATAATAATTTAGTAAATGCTTTTAAAATTAATAAGAAATTTTTTAACATAATTTTATTTAAGCTTCACAACTCTTAGCACTGACGAGAGTGTAATCATAAATTCATACGGATATACTCCTTAAGAACATATTCCTGTCGCAAAAGGAAAATGGGTTCTATTAGCTTCCGTATTATTTTATTTCTTAATGTTTATTCTTAAACTTAATATGCTAACTTTTATTTTTATTTCAATAAAAAGGTAGTCAATCCCCGTTCAAATTATAGTATCTAATTTGCTTCTAGAAAGGGAGTCTCAACTGAGTCATTTACTCATCAAACCAATCAAAATAGAAGTGACTTTTCTGCTCATTTAACAATTTCAGTAAAAACACCATAAATAGAAGGTTCAGCTACTGTAACTGGTCACGGTAAGTATATGGATGAGATAAAAAATATGGACTCTGAACTTATAAATTCGTCCGAATTTAGAGCGTTAACATTTAAAATAAATAGAGGAATAAGTCAGTTTATATGGAGATATGAAATTGAGGGAAGTGGAATGTTTGATGGATATACATTGAGTACTCCTCATATTCATATTACTAATACCCCTAACCCTCCATAAGATGAATGAATAAGATATATACTATATATAATATTTTAAATATATATTAAAATAGAATATTTTATATGATAATATTCTATAGTTAAATATATATTTATATATTAATATAAAATTTGTTAGTATATTTAGTTAGAATTTTGAATACGTTAAATAAGATATCTATTTTATACTTTTAAATAAATCAATATAATTTTAATTTAAAAGAATATATATTTAATATTTCAAAGATCTCTTTATTTACTAAACTATATAGTTATTATTAATTAAGTATATACATAAGTTAAATATTGTTTTATTAGTTTTTGAAATTATTTTAATATATTATCTATAGTAATATTTTTCTAATTTAGAATACATTTTGGTATAAATAAGTTTTTAGTTTAATTTACTGATTTTATATATAATATATATTTATTGGTAAATAATAAATCAAATTTTATTCAATATAAAATATCATCATTATAATAAACTAATACATGTTTCAATTAAAAAATAAAATATTAATATGACAAGTCATTTATTTAATATTAAATATAGGGGCAAATATTTTTTTAGATTATTATTTATTTAGTTTTCTTTTTATATAATAATTAGCAAATTAAAATGTATTTTATTTAACGTATAATGGATATAATTATTATTAATATAGAATGATGCTTTATATTAATTTTATTTTTCATCATATTGAGAATAAAACTAAATTTAGAATATATTTCAAAATAAAAATTTCTTCAGAAAAATAATATTTAATAAAATATTGAAATTCTACAAAAAAAACTAATTTAATTCAATTTAAATGAGATTTTATTATAAAATTAATAGAAAAAGAGTAATAATACATAGATTAGTTAAATAAAAATTATAAACAATAATTCATTAGAATTTTGATTTGCTTCATTAAAATGAAAATTTTATTTATTTAACCAATTTATAACCATAATTTTAATAAAATAAAAAAAAATTTTAAATTAAAAGAAATAAAAAATAAATAAAATAATCATTTTAAACTAAAAAATCTATATAAAGTAAGATTTTTTAAAAATATAATATAATACTAAAAAATTTATTATTTTCATAATGCTTACTTATTTTTAGAATTCTAATAAATATAAAAAATGAAATTCCAATTATTTTTTGTGGGAAATATATTATTATCTATAATTATTGTATTGGGAACTTTGATTGAATAAGATAGAATAGAAATATACGATAATGTAGCATAAATTATAAATTAAGTCAGAGATGGAAATAGAAAATCTTATCATATGGTTGGATTAAACGATTACACATTCGGGATAGTTTTTGCAGGAAGAGATAGAAATATATATGCTGGTTTTCTTAAGCATGGTAATTAAATTAATTTTATTAGTTTTTATTGCATATAAACAACATGTATAAATATTATAGGAAGTTTTTTAAATGGAGGGCCATGGTAAATTAATAACTAAAACTATACTTTTATTGAAGAAATATCAGGTTGTAATTATGATGATAATTTAGTAGGAATATTAAATGTAAACAATGAGTTGCATTATACTATTATATCAAAAAACGGTAAAAATAAAATATATATTAAATATATTTATATACGGAAAAATAATATAAATTTAGGAAATATTGAAAATATGAAATAAATCGATGTATCATATGTATTTTCAAATACTTATTCAGTATGCGAATAAATCGGTAATAATTAATTATTATTTGCTTATATTGAATTGAATAGAGCTAATAAAACAACTTCATGGGGTAAAATAATTAATATAATTATGTAATAATAATAATTTAAATTTTTAGATATCTATTACACTGTATTTAATGTACCTCAAGGTATACCTTCATTAAACAGAATAACAGTTAATACTGATATTGGAGATTAGTTATATCCATAATTGACTGAGCTAAAACATAAAAATGAATTGATTTTGTCATATTGTGATACGTTGTTATAATTAATTTATTTATAAAGAATAAACTTTTCTACCGGTGAGAAAATCGGAAATGGAGTATATTAAAAATTATAGTCCCCATATTTGCCTTAAATAACACATACTCCAGATAATAGCCATTTAATACTGGTATCACTTCTCTCTGATGGATTTGATTAATATTTGTTTCAAAAATATGACTCTGATTTAAATTTAATTTGCAGTAACATATTCGACTATGGAGTTAATGTTAGATTTGGATTAGTCTCTTATGATGACATGATATTTATAGTAATATGTCAAAATACGAATATTATATACCATTATTAATTATAAACTATACTTACAGACTCATAGATTAAGTAATGATAAAATAGAATCTATCTAAATCAGACATACAGATTGTTAATTTGTATAGCATTCAGTTATTTATGCAAAAGAACCAGGATACACAACAGCACAATACACCTCATTATAAATTTCAATAGGTGCTGAAACTGCCATACTAGGAGTTAGTTTTGTTGTTTAAGATGATTTTGATAATACTTTAAAACATATGAAATTTTATGAATACTATCTAGATTAAATAAGTACTAATTAAATTATTTTATATTATACTATAGTATATCTCACTTATTAAATAGCATAATGCCCCAAGCACGGATGTGGAGGATGCTATAATGGCCATGAATGCCCTGTGTGTATTGGTTCTGATATAAGCTAAAGACTTATTCGGAAGGTATCGAATGGGGATTGTTCTTGTCAACCCAATTATATCGATAAATATCCAGCTTAATTGGACTGTCAATGTAAATAAATCATAATTTATATTATAATATCTTATTAGCAACAATTGAAAATAGAATGTAACATTTTGTGTGGTTCATGTTCAATTGATGCAGATTAATGTGATTCTTGTATTAGTCCCTCGATCAGACCAGATAAAAATAACGGGTGCTAACTCAAAATCAATAATTGTTAAAACTTTGTCCAAATAAAGTCTGTAGGATATAATTCTCCTAATTTAGATTTTAGATATAAAATTTAGAGTTCTTATTTCACTTTAAATGATGAGTAGATAATTATATCGAAAGAGTAGGGATTGCATTTTGCTATTTTCAATGAAAAAGGATAAGTTATAAAAACAATTGTGATTAATTCTAAGCGTACTTAAGATTAGACTCTATTAAAATAAACCATAGATTCATTGCCACTGGATACAGATGTTATTGTCTTTGTGAATGGAAATATAGGAATAAATTTCTCTTCAGAGGTTAAAGAAGCACTTGAAATGATAGGGATGGATTCATCCACCATAATAGGACCTAATGAACCATTTGCCATGATTGGAAGAAAAGGGGCTAATTCAGCTCAAGTAATTCAAAAGAAAGGATAAGAAAATGATATTAGTATATTTATAGAAGGATGCTCAAAATGTATATATAAATTATAACTTTACTTTTGTATAAATTTTACTTTTTTAATAGTTTGCAATTATAAATGTGATAATTGTAAGTCGTTAGATAAATTTAGTTATGGATAAAAGAAATGCTACTAGTCAAAACTAAATGGTGGTACTCTTAATGTATGCACATAGGATAATTGTAAACAATATATTTCATTAGAGGAAGCAATACTAGCTTGTGAAATGCAAACTGACTGTGCTGGTATTGTATAAGAAAATACCAACAAATTTCAAACAAGGAGGGAAAATACTATAATTGATCATGCTACCTATAGTGTGCGGCTGAAATCAGACTGCATATACTTATATCCACAAAATTATTTTTCATATGAGTGCTTAAACTGTTCTGATTTTACAAGAATATAAACCCCTAACTGTAACTGCATTGCTTCTTATTTTGATAAGGGAGTACCTCAGTGCGAAAGTAAATAAATATTTATATGATTTATATATATAATATTTTTTTAATATTACATTATATTGTAATTAATAATTTTTGAAAAATAAAAAGAGTGTTAGTCTTAGTGTTCATTATGTAAAGGTTCAAGCAGCAATTGCCTTTCTTGTTAAGGGAGTAATAGAGATTCAGTTCCAACATGTTAATGTAAAAAGGGATTCTATGAAAATGGCTAAAAAGAATGTGCAAGTATAATTGCTATAAAATATATCTAATTAAATTAAATTTCATCTTAATCATATTAATATAATGTCACTACTCATGTAGTGAGTGCAATGGAGGTGAATAAATATGTAGTAAATGTTCTGACTCCAAAAGGGATGAAGCCATATAGAATTGGCCTTGTCTTGTCGGATTTATTGATGTTGGATAATAAAAATGTTAATGTAATAATTAATTTTTTATTTATTACTATATAATTTTTCCATTATTTTTATATTATATAAAATAAGAATGTTAAATTTAATGTGAAACTTGCTAAAATTCAATAAGTAATTGTATTATTTGCAAGTCAGGTATTTAAAGATCTTTGATTGCCCCTGAGTGTGGATGCAACGTAAGTTGTCCATATATATGAAATATTACAAAATTATTTATTTATAATTAATTTTTTTAGGAAGGATATTTTTCTGATGAAAATAATCAAGATTGCATTTGTAATTTATATAACTAAAGATTCATATGATTTATATATTTTGTTTATTTATGATAGAGTTCAATAATTTGTGTAAGACTTGCTCTAATTAATAATAGTGCTTAAGTTGTAAAGATAAGATAAAACTTCCGCCTTATTGCCTAGATATATCTTAAGGATTTTTCATAACATCTATAGGAACATCTATATAAATTAACTGTGAACTTTTTAAATTTATTAATATTAAAATAATTTATATAATTAAAATTTATTATTTTTCAGAATGCTTGCCCAAATGTTTAAACTGTTCTGCAGTCAAATAGAATTGTGATTCGTGCTAAGGAAAAAATAGAGTGAATAACCCTCCATTATGTTCTTGTTTGCCTGGATACTAGGACGATAATGGAAAACTGTAAAATTGTATAGGTACATAAAACTTATTATAAATAAATAAAAGTGTTGGAATTAATATATATTGTAATATTATATTCAGAGTATGAATGTTTTCCCATGTGTGATAATTGTGATTAAACGGGATAATGTTCACAATGTAAAAGTAATTTAATTTTAATGGATAATTAATGTGTGTGCTCAGATGGTTTCTAGCTATAAGGAAATTAGTGCCTTATAATTTGTTAAAAAAATGAATATAGAGTTGGAATAAATGAATGCAAAAAATGTATATTTTATTAAGGAATATGTGTATAAAATTGTCCTAGGAATAGTGTATAGGTTGGAGAATTATGTGAAAATAAGGAATTTTACAACTTTCATTTATTATTAATTGGAATTTTCTCCATAACAGTTCTTATCATTTTATATATTGTATACTTAATTTTGAAGAAAAAATGTCATCTAAATATGCAATATATACATGAAAAAAAACATGATAATGATAATTTATGAAGAATACAATAATAATATTTACTTAAATTAATAATTCTAAAAATTTATATAATATGTTCTTAATTTATCAACATATATATATATATTTGTTATTCATATTATATTTAATGTATAAACAAATTTAGAATTAATTCAACTTTTTATTTTATCTCAAATTATTATATATTCAATTAAGATCAAATTTATGAATGAAATTTAAAATT
This sequence comes from Miamiensis avidus, assembly GCA_037039885.1. NCBI lineage: Eukaryota > Ciliophora > Oligohymenophorea > Philasterida > Glauconematidae > Miamiensis > Miamiensis avidus. The sequence goes on from JAWVGU010000028.1 coordinate 249,397, forward strand.
TTTGAATTTATGAATTTATGAAATTAAAAAAATTAGGTGATATAATTTTTTATTTTAATATTTTTTATTTTATTAGATATTTATTTATAGTCTATTTTTTGGTTTATATTTAGATTGAATTTTTATGAATTGTTTATGAGTGTCGATTGTATTATAGAGCTTATACAATTCTTTTTGTTGTAAATATTCAATTATAATTATATATTTATGTATATACATTATAATATTCATATCTTTATGAATAAATTATGGATTTTATATTAACCAAATAAATTGATATATATTATAGCATAATAAAAAAATGATAATTTAATCCTTTATGTAAATTATAATTTATTATATTTTAATTATTAATAAATTAAATTCATTTATTTTAAATATTTTAACCCTCGATTTTTAATTTTTATATTTATTTGCATTAGTTTTACTACTGTGACTCAGTTGGAAATTAATTATTTAACATATTAATATTTTATTCATAAGAACAGTACAATAGAAAGACGTTTTTTAATTAAACTTCTGCCAAATTATTTGATACAAGCAAATTTAAAAGGTACACACAAGCAAAAGAAATAGAAAATTAACAAGAAAGAATAAATAATGAAAACAGTAGCAATAGAAAAAGTTAACGAGAAATATATTAAAGTAATCTTTAATTAAAATGATATTGATTAATTATTGTGTTAGAGAGCGGAAATTAGCAAGTATAATTGAGGATTTGGATGAATAGATAAAATCTTTTTATATAATTAAGTTTTATCAAATAATGCAAATATTAACAAGAAAATGATACACAAAAAATAATTCAATTGGGTGCTTCTTTAAAATCTCATGCAGTAAGAAATACTACTGTTACAAATAAAAAATGTCATCATAACAAATAATATAATTACTAACTAAATATATATTAACAAAAACTATACTAATAAATAAATCTTAAAACAAAGAAAGAGTATATAAATAAATAAGAATAACCCGAAGGCATCAAAAAATTTTAATATGAAATTTATAGAAAAGAAATAAAATTTTTATAAAATTAAATTAAAACTTAACTTTAAGACATTTTGTGGTTTTGTAATATACAATTTAGTTATTATCTAAATATTGATAAAATTAAAAATCTTAATAGTTTATTTTCTTATATTTATCCTTATCTATTTCTTACTTATTCTTAAAAGAAATTATAATTATTAAATTTATTGTGTTAAAGGATTTTAAATTTCTGAATTTCAAAAACAAACAAACAAACAAACTAAGCAATAAATTAATAATTAGAATATTAAAAAACTTAAATCTCACTATTAATCCATTGAATAGTTAATCTAATAGCATCTTTATTTTTAAACAGAAAAGGAAAAGGAACTTGAATATACCTAATACAACGAATGGGAAATAAATTAGAGGAAAATAGGATAAAACTTACAATGATTAGCAATAATTATCTTTGAAAAATGCAAAAGCCTTCAACAACTACATCATATAAATCAAAGACAACTTAAATAGGAAAGGGGCACTTTTATATAAAGAATTTTAACAACAAGTACCTCAAAACTAAAACTAACTAACTATTTTATATTAAATTTAAAACTATTTGGTTTCATAAATTAATATTTTTTTTATTGTATTTTAATATTTTTGTAATATTAACATATAGATACCCAAAATTTGAAATTTAATACTATTATTATTGTTTCCCATACAAATAACCATAGATTTTTTTAAATTAATGTCATTTTTAACTTTTATTATTAATTAACAAAAATTAATATATAACATTAATTATATTATTTTATGGAAATATTATTAGATCTTTTCATTTAGTATATTAAACTTTATTTTTTATTATATTAATTAAATTACATTAATCTAAAATATTATTATAAAATCCTGTATTTTTAGTTAGAATATAATCAAAAATACAAAAAATGTGATATTTTATGATTAATAAATAATTAATTAAATACAAAATGATACAATAATTATAAACTACATAAAAAAAGGAAATTAAGTAAAAAGTTATATGTTAAAGAGTTAAAAATATCTGATAAATAAGTCATTAGAACTCGGAATTTCATTGACATTATAAACATAAATGAATCTCACAATCATGCTATATTAATTTTAAATTTATAATATAATTCTATTTAATTTCTTGCTGATTTTCAGTAATTTATAATATTAATTAATTAATATTTTTAGAATTGGTATATATATAATACAAGAAAAATTTTATTTCTAAATTAATAATTAATAAAAAATAACATAAATAAAAAAAATATTTATCCAAAAGAAACAGAAGTAATATAAATATTAAAATTGCAATATTGAAACAGGATGTAACTATAATAGTATATAAGAATATAAATATACTTATTTGTATGAAAGACTAAACAAATAATCATTTAAATTCATATATAACAAACTAATATAAAAATATGGCTTAACATTTTATTTTTCTAAAGCATAAAATATATAAATAAATTCCTTTAATTTCTAAGAAATTCATTACTAATTTTTATAAATCAGAAGTTCGGATTAGTTTTAATAATATTTTCCTTTATTAGAAACCAACAATGAGGTTTTAGGTATATTCTTTATATATTATAAGCCTATTAGTAATAGTAGCTTTGGGGACTTTACATGAATAAGATAGAATATAATAGTATGACAATGTAGCGTAAATAATTGACAAAATACACGATGGTAACAGAAATTCATATTAAATAGTTGGGCTTAATGATTATACTTTTGGAATAATTTTTGCTGGGAGAGATTAAAAAATATATGCTGGTTTCATAAAGCATGGTATTAAAATATTAATATTAGAATTTTATTAATTATGATTATGCATAGGAATTTTCTTAAATGGGGGTCCATGGTAAATTCCCACAGAACCTGTTACTTTTTTAGAAGAAGTTTCAGCTTGTAAATATGATGATAAATTAGTAGGAATCATCAATATAAATAATGAGTTATTTTATACTATAATATAGAAAGATGGTAATTTAGTGTATATTTATTTTAATTCAAATTAATATAAATTATTTTATAGGTTCTATTGAAAATTTGAAGCAAATAGTTAACACTCCTACTAAATCAAATACATATGCTGTATGTTTATAAATAGATGAGGATCAGTTACTATTTGGGTATATTGAGCTAGATGCTGTAACATCGTGGGGTAAATAATTTTGTTTAATATAAAATTATCAATAAAAAATGAATTAAGTTTTACTTATAAAATACTTTTTTAATTAATTACTTAGATATATTCTATATTATATTTAATGTACCTCTGGGTAAACCTTCTTAAGATAGAGTGACCGTAAATATCTCTGCAGGATAATAATTATATCCTTAAATAATTAAATTGCATCATAAAAATGAAGTTCTCATGTCTTATAATGATATAGATAAATAACAAATTATTTTATAAAGAATTAATTATTTAACTGGTGAAAAAATCGGAAATGGAATATATTATAATTTAAAGAATCCAAGATTTACTTAAATAATAAATACAGCAGATAAAAATAATTTTATTCTGGTATCAATTATAGATGATGTAGATGGCACATAAAAATATTAATTATAAAATTATGATTATGATTTAAATTTGATTTGCAATACCATATTAGACTATAAAATATAAAGTAGGTTTGGCCTTGTATCTTATAAAGATATGATATTTATAGTAAATTAAAATTATGAATAAATTTATATAGATAAATTATTATAGAGAACATTGTTAATAATTTTTAAAGACGCATGGATTAAGTAATTTATAGATTGAATCAATCTAAATTAGACATACGGATTGCTAATTTATATAACATTCAGTTATTTATACAAAAGAACCAGGATACACGATAGCACCATACACCTCATTATAAATTTCAATAGGTGCTGAAACTGCCATATTAGGAGTAGGTTTTATTGTATATGAGGATGCAAACTCAACTTTAAAACATATGAAATTTTATGAATACTATCTAGATTAAATAAGTACTAATTAAATTCATTCATATAACATTATAATATATCAAACTTTGAAATAGCATAATGCCCCAAGCACGGATGTGGAGGATGCTATAATGGCCATGAATGCCCTGTGTGTATTGGTTCTGATTTAAACTAAAGACTTATTCGGAAGGTATCGAATGGGGATTGTTCTTGTCAACCAAATTATATCGATAAATATCCAGCTTAATTGGACTGTCAATGTAAATAAATCATAATTTATATTATATTATCTTATTAGCAACAATTGAAAATAGAATGTAACATTTTGTGTGGTTCATGTTCAATTGATGCAGATTAATGTGATTCTTGTATTAGTCCCTCGATCAGACCAGATAAAAATAACGGGTGCTAACTCAAAATCAATAATTGTTAAAACTTTGTCCAAATAAAGTCTGTGGGATATAATTCTCCTAATTTAGATTTTAGATATAAAATTTAGAGTTCTTATTTCACTTTAAATGATGAGTAGGTAAATATATCGAAAGAGTAGGGATTGCATTTTGCTATTTTCAATGAAAAAGGATAAGTTATAAAAACAATTGTGATTAATTCTAAGCGTACTTAAGATTAGACTCTATTAAAATAAACCATAGATTCATTGCCACTGGATACAGATGTTATTGTTTTTGTGAATGGAAATATAGGAATAAATTTCTCATCAGAGGTTAAAGAAGGACTTGAAATGATAGGGATGGATTCATCCACCATAATAGGACCTAATGAACCATTTGCCATGATTGGAAGAAAAGGGGCTAATTCATCCGAAGTAATTCAAAAGAAAGGATACGAAAATAATATTAGTATATTTATAGAAGGATGCTCAAAATGTATATATAAATTATAACTTTATTTTTATATAAAATTTTACTATTTTAATAGCTTGTAATTATAAATGTGATAATTGCAAGTCATAAGATAAATTTAGTAATGGATAAAAGAAGTGTTACTAGTCAAAACTAAATGGCGGTAGTCTTAATGTATGCACATAGGATAATTGTAAACAATATATTTCATTAGAGGAAGCAATACTAGCTTGTGAAATGCAAACTGACTGTGCAGGTATTGTATAAGAAAATACAAATTAATTTCAAACAAGGAGGGAAAATACTGTAATTGATCATGCTACCTATAGTGTGTGGCTGAAATCAGACTGCATATACTTATATCCACAAAATTATTTTTCATATGAGTGCTTAAACTGTTCTGATTCTAGAAGAGAAAAAGCTAATCACTGTAACTGTATTGCTTCTTATTTTGATAAGGGAGTAACTCAGTGCGAAAGTAAATAAATATTTTTATAACTTATATATATATATTATTTTTATTTATATATCACATTATATTCTGATTAATAATTTTTGAATAATTATAATAGAATGTCAGCCTTAATGTTCAATATGTGAAGGCTCAAGCAGCAATTGCCTTTCTTGTTAAGGGAGTAATAGAGATTCAGTTCCAACATGTTAATGTAAAAAGGGATTCTTTAAAAATGCTTAAAATGAATGTGCAAGTATAATTATTATACAAATTTATATGATTAAATTAATTTAAATTTAATTATAATCATATTAATAGAATGCCACTATTCATGTAGTGAGTGCAATGGAGATGAAAAAGTATGTAGTAAATGTTCGGACTCCAAAAGAGATCAAAGCATATAAAGTTGCCCATGTATTGCCGGATTTATTGATGTTGGATAATAAAAATGTTAATGTATTTTTAAATTGTTTTCATTAATACATAATTTTTTAATTATTATTATTAATATAATAATATAAGAATGTTAAATTTAATGTGAGACTTGCTAAAATTCAATAAGTAATTGTATTATATGCAAGGCAGGTATTTAAAGATCTTTGATTGACCCTGAGTGTGGATGCAATGTAAGTTTTCTATATATAAGTAACTCCAAATAATATTTAGTTATAATTTATATTTTTAGGAAGGATATTTTTCTGATGACAATAATCAAGATTGCATTTGTAATTTATAATACTGAAGCTTCATATGATTTATATATTTTATTTATTTATGATAGAGTGCAATAATTTGTGTAAGACTTGCTAAAATTAATAATAATGTTTAATTTGTAGAGATAATAATAAACTTCCTCCTTATTGCTTAGATATATCTTACGGATTTTTCACAACATCTATAGGAACATCTATATAAGTTAATTGTAAAATATTTATTTATTTATTAATATTATTTTTGATATTTTTCAGAATGCTAACCCAAATGTTTAAAATGTTCTGTAGCTAAAGAAAATTGTGATTAGTGCTAAGGTAAAAATAGAATGAATAACCCTCCATTATGTTCTTGTTTGCTTGGATACTAGGATGAAAACGGAAAACTGTAAAATTGTATAGGTACAAACTTACTATAAATATATAAAAGTGATTTGATAAATATATAATAATAATATTATATTCAGAATATGAGTGTTTTCCCATGTGTGATAATTGTGATTAAATGGGACAGTGTTAAAAATGTAAAAATAATTTAATTTTAATGGATAATTAATGTATATGCTCAGATGGTTTCTAGCTATAAGGAAATGAGTGCCTTAAAATATGTTAAAAAAATGAATATAGAATTGGAATAAATGAATGCAAAAAATGCATATTTTATTAAGGAATATGTGTACAAAATTGTCCTAAGCATAGTGTATAGGTTGGAGAATTGTGTGAAAGTAAGGAGTTTAATAGTTTATACCTACTATTAATTGGTGTTTTGTGTATTTTAATATTTAATACACTTATTATTTTTTACTTCTATCTAAGAAATAAATATAATCTATTTAAGAAACCTAATTTAGCAGAAAAGTATAATTTATGATTTGATTTTTAAACATTTTTATTTAATAATATTTGTATGATTATTTTATAAATATAAAAGCATTTATTTATGTTATTGTTCACCTATGTTTGTTATTTATACTTGAATAAATAATTAATTTAATAATTTATATTAAACATAATGTCTATTCCATTATTAACTTACAAGAAATATATTTAAATTATTTAATAATTTTAACTTATAAGAAATATTTTATCGTTATTAGTATATTTAAATATTTTTTTATTCGTTCAAAATATATACAATGTTTCCTTTTAAAATATGATAATAACTATTTAAGTTTTATAAACATTATTCTATCAGTACTTTATTTTTCTTATAAAAAATGACATTTATCTAAAAATTAATAGCTTATTATTTTTATTTCCTTCCATATTTTATTTTGTTTTTACTTTTTATATAACTATTAAATAAATTAATTTTTACTATATAATAATTTTATAATTTTTTTAATAGTTTATATAATTTAAAAACTAACTTATAATTTAATTTAGTAATATTATTTTAATTAAAATGAGTATGTAAATCTATGATTTTATTAAATCAAGGTATTCTTTATATTAACAAAAATAACAAATTTATTTTAAGTGAATGGTAATGCTACAATTAATTTTTTCAACCGATTTTTAAAATTCTATAAAATTTTTTTTTAATTTATTAAAGCCTTATAAAATGAAAGAATTTATCACAGAACATACCTTATATATAGCATTAATTAGTATATTTATATTAATGAATAGCTTTTTATACAAATAAGGGTTAAACAAAATTTAAATGAAAAGTAAATTATTCAATTTACTTTTGTATCTTAACTATTGTTAAACATCTTATTCTCTAACATAGTATTATTATATAAATATAATTTTTACAGATAATTCCAGGAAAATAAATATTAAATTAGACTTAGTAAAAAAAAAAGAAAATAAAAATGAAAAAATAATAAGAATAATTCAAAAAACAATTAGAAACCATAAGACATTTGTCATTTTAACCATACCAAAGTATTTAGCTGTATGTTAATGTAGTTCTTTGCAGAACTAGGGGATCTTATGGAGGAGAACCTAATTTAGTCAATCAAATTATATCAATTATAAATTCTTATTCTCCAATCATTAAAAACGCATCACCCTAACCAGAAAGAGGAAGAACAACTGGAATATACTATGTTTTTGATATAGAAACAATGGTGAAAATCGGCAGTATCTAATGTAAAAATCTGATAGACGATATCTATGATTTGAGATATCATCCTTTCTACGGTGCAGGAGATGAAGGCTCTGTAAGAGAAGTTTGTTTTTATAATTATTCAAGTTCATAAGACATTAGTGTAAAATCACTTCCTTTGCATAAAAATGGAAAATTGGAATATGTGATTTTTTCATTTACAGTCTAAATACCCAATAATAAAATTACTAAAGAAACTATTTAAGAAACGTTTACAACTTGGTTTCCCCATTTTTTAATTAAGTCTTTAGAAGAAAAGGTTAGCACGTCTGGAAATATCCTTAAAGTAACAGGCTGTACTACATTTACTGCTAATATTAAAACTCTCTCCGCCATCTTTATTATGCTCTTTGGAGTGGTTGGAGTTTAAAACTTGACTATAGAAGAAATTTTGAAATAGTCTATTAAAAGTATTTAATACACAGAAAAACCTGAGGAAACTAAAAAAAACCCTAAGACTAAAATTAAACTTAATACTATTCCGATGATAGCACTGCATTATTTAGTGATTTATCATAATTAAGTGATTAAGGGAATATTAGTATACTTGATAATCGTTAAAAATAAGACTAAAAAGATGATACATAGGGATGTGAAAGCTTTTTAGATTCTATACTTTAAGATTATTCAAATAATATCAGTGGTATAATAAAAGAAGTTAATACTTAATTTGGTATATTTGAAGATTTCAATATTAATATACCGAGTCAAGAAAATCTTAACAAAGAATAAAAAAAAATAGCTGATGAGGAAGTAAAAGAAGAATCAAAAGATAATAATGATTTTGATGATTAGGATGAAGATTATGAAGATATTGATGATGATGATGATGATGATTAAGAGGAGGATGGAGATGATGATGATGATTATTAGGATGAGGAGGATGGAGATGAGGACGCTGAAGATGCAAAAGAATAAAAATATCAAAATTAATAGGATGATGGATACAGAGATGATAAATAAAATAAAATATAAATAAATAATAATAATGAAGAAATTAATAAGACAGAAATAAAAGAAATCAATATGTAATAAGATTAAAAATAAAACACACTCGATTCATCATAAATAGAATGTAAGAATGATAACTAAGGTAGAAGTTAAAAAATAATTATTTATTATAATTATCTTTATGTTTAAATTTATTAGAAGTAAAAGAGAACGAAATTTAAAAATAAACAAAAAAAGCAAAAATTATAAATATTTAAACCTAAGCTGCTTCTGTTTCTAATAATGAGTTTATGAACTATTTCCTTAAAAGATATAATAAACTTATAATATAAAAAAGGAATAGAATTACAAAATGGAATAAATGAAAGAAAGCTATGAAAGTAAAATAAAGGATATGCAGAAAACTATTGATTAATTGTAAGAACAACTTAAGAATAATTAATAGGATGGTTAATGATCTTTTAAAAAGTAAAATATATTTTTAAATTAAATATAGTATTATCTTACAATGTTATTATGATACTTTTTAAATATAATTTTGTTGTCTTTATATCTTTATATTATAATATATCCTTTGTTATGAAATAAAGCTAAGTTAATATATTTGTATTTCATGTTCTATATTTTAAAAAATAAGTATATAATGACATACACAATAATATGACTCTATAATAAATTCCTATCTAATTAAATAAAGATTCCATATTAATTATTACTGAAATTAATCATTATTTAAAAAACCACTTTACTTTAAATTTATTATTCTCGATAATGAAATTTTTAAAAAATTACAAATAAATTTATATAATTCTATTTTATTATGTTTAATTAAAAAAAGAAATAAATTTTAATAAAATTTATAGTTAATAGATTTAATAACAAATAATTATTATATTTCTTAATTATTGTATCACTAATAACATATAATTAAAGAATATTTAAAGAAGAATTAGAAAAGAAGAAAAAAAAAGAGACTTAAGTCAATTTCAAAAGACCAAAAAAAAAAAATTAATTTACAAATTAAATACGGTTAATATGTAAAATCGTAAATGGGTCAAAAAACTGCAAATAATATCAGAAAAAGGAGGGATACAAAATATTATTGATGCAGATGTAGAACACAATAAGGAGGGCAAATTGTTTGAACTTCCCCCAATTTTAACAAATCTTCACAGCATTAAAAATTCAAATATTTAAATAAATGATCTAACCGTTAGTTCCCATACCCTTTCGGAATTTTATGCAGGATCGTTGAATTTTATAAATGATGAAGGTGAAGCTGCAGTCTTGGACTAGATTAACAAAGATTCAGTGTTAATGACTAAGTTTTCTCCACATAAAAATATAGAGCTTTTAATCGTAATTGCCTTAGCTGAAAATCACTTACTAGACACCACGGAAAAATACACAAGTGATGATTTAAATATATTTATCTTCAATCAGTTTTACACAAGCTTAGAAAACGGTTAAAAAATGTGCGTGATTGGAAAGGTACTATATTTAAATAAAAAAATATTTTATTTAAATTCCGATATATCGGGTTTATATAATATGATAAAATTCCAAAAACAACATTATATTTGTTTATTTTTTTTATGCAAATAGTGTGAAAATATTCCAAGAGATCCCAGAGTATAGAAACAAAAAAGTAATCAAAATTAAGAATAGATGAGAGCAGATAATGAAATATATCTCCTAAAAGAGAAACACAAAAAGGATATGGAGATAGAGAAGTAAAAATTAACATAGTAAGCAGAATTAAATGCTAATATAGAAGAAGAAATAGGAATGATAAAGGCTTAAATGGACGAGGAAATCGAAAAATTAAATGCTGAAGTGGAATAACTCAAAAAAAAAAGGTCAAGCCTTTAGCCGAGGTGCTTAGAAAAAGAAAAAGAATAATAAAACCTTATGAAAATTTATGAAAAAAATGTCAGTCTTATAAAGACCAATTAATACACAAATAAAATTTAATTCAAAAAGCTATACAAGATTTAGAACTTAAAGGTTAAAAAGAAATATACTGGAAAATAGATTAATTAGATTTTAAAGTAAAAAATATGCATATTGAAGCAGAAAATGTGAACTAAATAAAGTAGGGATTAATATTATAGAATGAATAGGGTGAAAGGTAAATAAAAAACTTTTTTTTTTCTTAAATACAAAAATTTATTAAATTTTTTTAAAAATATATTTTCAGAAACATCTAAAATCTTGATTAAAAAAATAATAAATTAAAAGTAAAATAAATAGTGAAAAATAAAAATACAAAAATCTCGAAGAACGAAAATACTAACTTTAGCAAAGCAAATAAAGCAATAACCAAACATTTCAAGATGAATCATATACACAGCTATGTCTTAAAAAGGGTCCAGAGTGTTTAAAAATTGCAAATGTTTACTTTTTGCCATGTTAGCATCTTATAGTTTGCTCTAAATGCTAACAAATTGATGATTTAACTTGTAAATTTTCGATAAATTTTTTTTTTCTTTATTTTTTATCATTAATTTATTCTACGGGATAGACTGTCAAGCCTTAGAATGTGAAAATGAATAAAAAGATAAAAGCATAAAATAGTGTGGAAAACAAATCATAAAAAAGAAAACCATAAACTTTTAAGCATCAGAAAATATATTAATATGAGAAAATTAATAATATTTTATATATTAATTATATATATATATTTTATACAATTATAAACTTACTTTTACTGCAGATAATAATTTATCATACTTAAATAAGTGTTCTTAAATAACAAAATTATAAAGCAGATTTGTAATAATGAATTTTTATATGAAGAAAAATTAACTAATTATTGATTTAATAATTCTATATAATTATATAAATATATCATACGTACCGAAGTAAATTATTAAAAAACAAAAATTCATATATTATTTCGTTTAAATGTAAAATCTTGACAAGCATACCATTACTACATATGAATAAAAAATTTTATCTCATGAAAATAGTTTGGAAACTTAAATTATTTTACAGTAACTTCAAATAAACCACGAAAAATAAATAGAATGCATTCTGAAAGAAAACAATCTTCCTTTCGTTCAATCACATTTCCACACCATTGTAAATCATTGTAGGAAAAGCAATAATAATAATATCAAGTAGAATGTAAATTATCTTGTAGCAAGCGACCTTTAAGGAAATGTCCTCGCCTTTGTGGATTATTTTTTGGAAGAAAAATTTTCCAGAGGTGGCGTTATTTAAATGCACATTTAACCAATTGTTTTTTCCAAACTAAATATTCTGAACATGATTGAGAAATTAAAAGCTGAAAGTAAAAATGAAGAGCTTGTTTCCATATAATAAATTCATGAAGTTCTAACTAAAAATATACTGTCTCATATTATAAATTCTGATAAGTAAAGCAGTTATAAAATTACGTACTAAACAGACTTATAGGATGCAAATATTTTAACAAGTCTGGGCTTTAAAGTGTATTAAGAATTGCATAAAAATGATGCATTTATGACCAGAAATAGACCTGAAGGACATTTGATGGAATTTAAGTCTCATTTATGAAAAATTTTTTTTTTAAATAAAGATTTTAAATTTTGTATTTAAATTAATAATAATATTATATATAAATATCAATATTATTTTGATGTATTTTATTTTTAATTGTCTTACGATATAGAAGATAATAAAAAAAATTTTAAAAAAATAAATAAATCTAGAATTTATTATAATAAATAAAATTATTTTCATCATGTTTATCAATTTTTTATTTAAAGTAAATATATTACATATTAAAAAGATGCAAATACTTATTATTAATTATCAATAAAAAAACAACTAGTTATAGTTATCAAATTAATAATAAAAACTTTAGAAGCTATAGAACTACCTACTTTATTATAATAAACAAATTAAATTGTTTCTAGCAAATTTATTTATTAAAAATCAGGATATTTAATTTCATTTATTTGTATAAAGGAAACCAATACTAATTCATTAGAAATGGATATTTAATTTCTTAACAATATTGCAAATGTAAAGTTACTAATAGAGTAACAATGTTTCAAATAAATTAATAAAATGAATAAACAATAAGAGTTGAAAAAAGTTGGTGTCAAATAATAATAACTTTAATAGTAAGTTAATTTGCAGTACCCCTTTTTGTAAATAAAAATACAGATATTTGAAAATAATTAGAATTGTGTAGAGTTTTATGATGAAATTGCGTAAACTACATTATAGTTTCATTTAGAATTTGAATCTTAGCTTTCGGGAATAAGAAATATAAATAAGTTATTCAATTTACTGAAATTTAATAAAAACAAACTTTAATTTTTTATAATGGAAAAAGAACAGTTATTGGTTTGCTTTTTGGCCTGTCCTCAACTTCTGGGAGGAGGCGGTGTATGCACAAAAGGAAAAGCCCAAAAATATTAGGAAAAGGGAGGAGGCAACAATAACAATAATAGGTAAAGAAACAAAACAAAACAAAATCAAGGCTAAGCATAAAAATAAGAATCTAAGCAGGACAAAGACGATTTATAATTTTAAAAAGAAGTGGACACTTCTCAGTAGGAATAACAGAAAGTTTCCCCCAAGAAAAAACAATATATGAAACTGCCCTTTCAAGCCATGAAATTTACGAAGCGAAAAGTCATAGACCCAGAAGATTACTTCCGGAAGCCCAAAAAAAACAAATAAAAATTGCAAATGAAACTTTAATAAAAAGAAGAAGATATTTAAAATAAAAAAGTAGAAAATGCTTATCAGACCGAAGGACTAAACAATTAGGAGGGAAAACAAGATGATTTATAAGCTTTGGACACGAACAAAACGGTAAAAGGTGGGGGCGCTCAAAAAATTAGTTTGCTTGGGAATTTTTCGAAAATAGGAAACAAAGTGCACGAGAAAATATCTTCAGGAATTCAAAAAATCGGGGATATTATCAGCAAAACGAACGAAAACTCACCAGAAAGGCAAAATTGCAACAATTAAGTTCACTAGTATGAAGAATTCGACGAGTAAGCCTTGCTTGAAAAGCAAAATATTATTTCTGCCATCAACAAAAGCTCGGCATTCGAAACGATTGGAGTTTGGGCATCCAACCCATCGAAAGACCAGCAGCAACAGTAATAGCCTCGATTAGGTCCAGTCAAAGAAGTGTTTGGAAGTTAGCCGCATCTGGTGTTAAAGAAGGCCTTTTATTAGTAATAAAATTAATATTTTTACATCGTTTTAATAGTATAATCTTTTTTTTCAATTAGCTCAAAAGAATATAGATTTGAAAAAAAAAATTGGAGTTTTTGAATAAAAAACTCAGCCAAAGCAAGGTAGAAAATCAAGTTTATTTGAAGCCTATTCACCATGTTGACAGTGAAGCAACTCTTTACTTCAAATCCGGGCAGATATCTCTAAGCGAGTTCATGGAAAACAGAATTCAAAAAAAAGTGAAAAAGCGTATTTTTGACAGCTGATATTAAAAAAACAATAAAATAAATTTCTTTTTTCCATTTTATTACAGATTGCCTGGGAAATAAACGAAATTTTATACGTTTTTAGAAGACTCGCCATTATTGTGCTCAAATTGCACAGCTAAAACATTTACCACCAAGGCATTGTTCCACAAAATATAGTCTTGACTTATGAGCATGGAATTAACGCAGTTTCAGAATTGCATATCAGATTGACCCATTTTGAGCAGAGTTACATTCTAGGAGACTAAAAGCAAGATTCATAGGAATTCAATGATTTTGAAAGAAATGTATTCCCGCTATATTAAAACGCTTTTTTTAACCGGAAAAAGCGCGGATTTGACTCGTAAACCCTAGCTAAATATAAAATTAAAAATATAAATTTTTCTTTTAAATAGGAGCTTTTTCGAAAATAAAAATTTCAAAAGTAGAGATGATTCTATAGTGGAAGGGGATGAATTTCCTAAAAATTAAGAAGAATAGCAAGAAAGGCAAGAAATGCTAAAATCAGAAATTTATTGCATTGCGCGAATCGTGCAGGAACTGATGGTTAATTCCTGTGAAAATCGACAAAATTTGTATAAACTATTTCTTTTTCCAACTTCTAAAAAAAATAAGAAAAATAAAAAATTGCTGAACTACATGCCAAAAGACAGAGCCATTTACCTGAACGAGTTGATTCTTCACGACTAAAATTTCTCTGAAAGTGAATAAGCGCAATAGTATATATAGTTTATTAATGCAAAGTTGTTTTCAACGGAGGATTTCAATGATCAAGATCTAACAAATTTCTTAAAAAACATGGTAATTTTCACCTTGAAAGGTGATGGTGGACTCGCTGATCAACATGGACTCATTTTCGAAAATAATCGCGATAAAATAAGGTTAATTTAGTCTAAAATGGAAGAGGAAAATGCTTTTTAAGAAAAGTATCAAAAAGATTAGGGCAAGGGCGTATTTTATCATAAAAATAAATATTAATTGTTCATAGAATGTGAGGAAATATGGAAGAAACAATAAAATAATTCAAATAAAGAAAGCGAAAACCAGAGTCCTATGATGTTTTCGCGATATTTGTCCCCGAAACGAAAATTCTAATGCAGTAAAAAAATAAATAAATTAAAATAATTTAAATCAAAATTAAATCAAATTTAAAAAGTTTAAGAAAAAGAAAATAAATCTACGAACATTTTCAAAATTACCAACTCGTTTTTGAACCAAGAAATCGACCAAAAGTACAAGCAAATTTTAGTTATTTTAGGACAGGGAGGTATGGGCAAGTCAACTTTTGTGCATTAGTTTCTTTGCCAATAGCATTAAAACATTGATATTGTTTACATCAAGGTCGACCAGTATGAGAGTCATGGTACATCGAATTTTTGTTAATTTTATATGGCTTCGCATTTTTAATTTTTAATAACAACAGACGAATTCTAGAAAAAGGTGCTTGAAATCTACAATGAAAGACTATTCTGTAACAGTTCTGTAATACAATGCAAAACTTGTTTCAAATTTCGTTCGTTTCCAAATTACCTGCGTCCCATTATCGAAGAAACAGATCAGTTCTAGTGCGACATGATCACATGGGAGTCGTAAAAGGTCGTATGCGGTAGCAGTTAAGACCAAAATTCCAGGTACTAACTAACAAAATAAATAAATAAAAAAATATAATTTTCAATTAAGAGCTATCCAGGTTTTTCAAACTCTAAAGTACTCCTCTTTTCATAAAAAACTCGTGTTTATACTTGACGGGTACGATGAAGCTGTGGGCAAGTGGATCGTGAACTCCTAAAAATTTCTTCTGAAAACGAATTTTTCGCGAATATTTCAGCTCGACGATTTCCCGAAAAATCAGGTCATTTTAATGGTCAAAAAGACTTCTTTGCCTATCAATAACTATTCACAACCCTTTCAATACAATGCACTTAAGGCCAATGAGAATTATCAAGAATAATTCGTCAAAGTATAAAAAATAATTAAAATACAATACAATATATTAAAATTTTTAATTCAAATTTCTTTCATTTTATTCAGTATATGGAAGCCGTATTTCTAAGATATAAGAAAATAAGCCCTTATTCCAACGAAACCTATAACGACGAAATGTTTAAAATGTAAAAAATTATTTTTTCTTTTTTTTAATTGCCCGTTTTATCTTGCAGATTTACACACATCAAAAAAAAGAAGAAGCGAAAATGGTGAAGGAAAATGAGATAAAGAAAAACATCATGCACTAAATAGAACAACGCGAAAAAGAAGAATCCCATATCATTGAGTCTTTGGAAAAAAAAATAAACGAAAATCAGTTCACTTTGAGCAAAGATTTGCAGCGCAAGGCGGATTTAAATTTCAAGTTGGATCATTTCTAGCAGACTTATGACAAACAAATTGAGACTCTGAACAAACAAAGACAAGACTACCAACTAAACGAAAAGAATCTGCAGCAATAAATCGTCACAATCAAACGAATCGTGAAGGGGTACGCAGACATCGACTCCTATTTCGAAGAAATCGCGCGTGAATTGCACAAATCAAAGTTTGATGTTATTCAAAAAATAGTTTTACACGAATACACAATGCTGAATAACAAAATTTCCCAATGCGAAGATAATTTCCTTAAGTGTTTTCAAAGACTTCTCAGACCCCTCTCTGACGCCAATGTTGCCAGCTTGGTCAAACACCTTTCTTCTGCTATCTTTTAGGAGCGGACAGAAGCCACCACGACTAGAAATGAAAAAATAGAAACTGTAAGTAATTTTACATTTATTTTTATGGTGTATTTTTTTAATTGTTTTTACTTGAATATTCTAGGTTTAGTTCCACTTTCCTTTTGAACTCAAACACCACGATATTTAAGTAAAAAATAATGTATTGAGGTCGATGAAATCAGAATGTTAAAATAAAGTAAACAAATAGTCAATTAAATGATTATTTAATTTATTGTATAAAAATTGTGATAACTTTTTTAGATGGCACTGTCGGACAATAACATCGAAAAATACAAAACCTACAAATTTTATTGTCTCATAAAGAAGTTTGATAATAGTAAGGGGTAAATAGGCATCGGGTAAATGCATTAAAATAAATAATTGATGATAATTTTTTTGGGAAATAGAAATAATTTTATTTACCTTTTAATTAATTAATCTATAAAAATAAAGATTATGTAAGAAGAAGCCTTTTGCAGCAGAGCGAAAATACACTTATGACGAATTGTCGCACGGAGAAAATGTGTACATGATGTGCAGCGATGGAAAGTATTTGTCCGACAAATTCAAAGACGACCAGCACTACCATCAAAGTAGCGTGAAGTTCAAAGAGGGGGACACTGTAATTATAACAGTGAAAACGATAGATAACTCGATAAAATTCTCCCACAAAACAGAGTACTCTTAGTACACAGACAACATCTACCTTGAATTTGACGACAATTCTCTCTGTTTCGGTACTAAAAGTGTCATTTTTTTTAAACATTTCATTTATTTACACGTCTCATAAAAGGTGTGCTAATGTCGACGCCAGAAGACTGTGTGGAATTGCAAAAGGTCGAAGTGGTCAGCCAAAAGCTGTCGAAATTGGACGGCAATTCCGAATTTATAGCGGCGGAAGTCCAAAAAAGTCTGAACGAATTGCAGTCGAAAGAGTACATGTTTTCCTACTTGCTGACGATTCCCCATCTCCTCAAAGAAAATCTTTCGCAAAAATATTACAATCAACTGCAGCAAATCGTCTACCAAAGTCCGCCGCTTTCGCAGGTGCTGCAAGATCTCGAGAAAACCGTGCAAAGTCATTTGTTTTTCAACCAGACGGAAAAATTGCGCAAAACTTAATAGAAAGTTGACAATTTCGAAATCACACAGGTTCTGAAGGACAATTGCCCAGAACTCGAAACTCTGCTCATGAATGAAAATCTCGATAGCACTTACCAATATATCGTAAAACATCAACTTCAGTAGAGGATTTCGAACGCTTCAAGCGCCGAGAAATTTCACAAATCTCTTGGCGAAGAAATGGACAATTTTGAAAAATCAGAGCGTTATCACGTATTCCTTACCACTATAAATCATTTTTAAAATAAATTAATTAATTAATTAATTAAAAAAAAAAAAAGCAAGAAATACAACATCTGCAGCATAAGTATGGACTGAACCAGCAAATGATAGTGAGAATAGATTAAAAACTTAAACAAAACTAGAGTTTTTTTGAGAAATTACAATAGTAATTATTAAAAAAAAGGGGAATTAATTATATTTTATTTCTCTTTTTCTTAGGTTTTTAGAATATTATTTAGTGAAATCTTACAAATCCGAGAGTTTGGTGCACAAAATAGTGCAGAATTTCTTAGAAATACTGAATGTCAGAGAATAGTAGGAGAACCTTCTGATGAAGTACAAAGATAAGGGAGAACATCAGAGAATGGAGGTAGAGTTGCGAGCCGATTAGTCGCTAATACCAGATCATTAGGTCATTTTGCAGTTGCAAGAAAATTAATTTTTTCAGTCTCTCATATTCAACAAAGACCAAGGCAACAATGGGGCTCCGCAAAATAAATAGCAACAAGTCCAGCAAAATCCTATGAAAAAGGTGACGAAAAACAAAAAATATGTTTTTCATTTAAATTGTTTTATTTTTAATAAAATTATCTAAAGCAATTAATTAATTAATTAATTAAAATTTTTAGATAAATTTCAAATTTTTGCCGCATAATTGCAGTGACGACACATTTATAATAAACCAAAACGAGAGAATGGGAGTCAAATGCAAGGTTTCTAATTACAAATACAAGGTATGCAATTTAATAATTGACTAATTTTTGAATGCGTAGATCTATTTTTTTCGACTTCTAGGTGAATGTTATAGAACCCTGTTTGGACAGAAACAAAAAGGTAGAATTCGGATTCAGAATCGTAAACACCGACGAATAGGGCTCAAAATTAGCAGTGGGGTAACATAAACTAAAAAAATATTAAAAACTTGTAATTAACTGAAATTCCAAAATGTAGAATTGCTACGAAACATGAGATAATGAAAAACCATTTCGTTTTCGATCAAAATGAGTCAAACATCGATAAGGGGTTGAGCATTTTGACGGCCCACGGGAAGTTTTACTCAAATACGTAGCCGAGTTTTAAAATTCCACAATTTGAATTCAAAAAGGGAGACTTCATCATTGTTTAGTATATTCCCAGCATCAAAGCGATCCGCTTTATTCGGTTATTTTTCAAATAAAATATGTCTGAATCGACGACAGCTTGCTTCGTTGCCCCCTAACAGGTAAAGCAGCGAAGTTATGTGAAACTGAGTGAATTCAAAATTGAATTAGATAACATTTTCGATATGCAATCGCTGGTGTTTTAAATCGACCAAAAGCCGAGCGACCTGTTTTACCCCTGTGTGGCCCTGTATTCGAAAAAAGATGAAGTTGATTTGGTAACAATAACAAAATACATCAAATTTCTCAGTTTTCATTAAAATTAATTTTCTGAAACTTTCAGATTTATGGGAGAGAAATCTTGGAGGGCAGTTTTCTGGAGTGGAAAATGCAAATTCAGGCCTATGCGTAAGTCTGCGTTTAAAATTCCTTTCAACAATTCGCGAATTATCGGTCGACTCCGAACAAAAACTCTTTCCATAATACTCCGACCAATATCGAGAGCACTTAGTAATAGCAATTGTAAAAGGAGCGTGAAAGAGAAAATTCGGGCCCCATTCACCAGCGACGCCGCAGCAAGAAATCTTCATAAATTCGACGCACTTCCTAAGACAATAAAAACAATGCGCATCCGCATATTATGAGCAATTCGCGAAGGCAAAAAAAAGAAAAAACCCAACACTAGTCTATAAATGATAACAATATCTGTAATAATAATTTTTTTAAAATTTTCTATTTATTTTTTGAATATAAGAAATAATCCATTTTTTTGTAAAGAAATGACCCTTTCGAGATAAAACCAAAATAAAATAGAAGATCTCTTAGCGAAATAATCTCTGCACAAAAAATCTGTTTCTGCACTTGTCGGTCATCCGTAGCCAGAAGTTAATAAAAATCAAACTCCTTAACTGTGTGCGAAAATCCTTGAACTCATGATCAAGCACAAACAGTTTCAAAGGAAACAAATTTCTGCACTTTCTAATGGCTTTCACTAAAATGTGGTAAAAATTAATCAGCAAATCACAGAAAATTCAGAACAATTGAAGCGAATTTTGCAAAAATTGTCCGAGGGAGAAGCAGCTCTGCGCAACAATTTAAACATTAAATTGGAAGAGACTTCCACGGGAATAAAGGTAAAAACGAACAAAACGAGTAAATTAATGAGTTATTAAGTTTTTTTATTTGGGTATTTTTAAGACTGTGCAGGAAGAAGTTACATAACTTGAAAAAGAATTGGAATAAAGAATAACTTTGAAAGAAAAGCGTTACGAGGAAAGGAACTATGAAATGCAACAGCGAGTGAAGGAAACGATTGAAGAGTAGCAAAGCGAATGCGAAGAAAGAATTGATTCCGAACTGAAAAATGTCATTTGCTAGAGAGTTAATAGGGAAGCGGAAAAAAAAATAAGTAAAAAAAAAATTTTATGAATTTAAAAAAAAAAATATAAAGTGATAATTAAAATTATTATTATTAAGACATGGAGTTTTGGGAAATTCAGAATTTGAATTATAAACAAATAGAGTAGTTTGCTAAAAATTTACTCGAAAAATTCAAAGTTAATTTGCACTTGTATGGACTGGAAATCGACACCAATATTTAAAACTATTTAGAAAGAATTCAAAATGATGTGACCCTAGTGGAGTTGTCCAAAACGCAAGCAATTCTGTACGATTTATTTATTTATTTTGTTATTTTTTAAATTTCCTTATAATTAATTGCCCACTTTATTTATTAAGCGAGCTGGTGCTTGAGACACTGGCGAACTTGGATTTAAAGCAAAAATCAAACTCTTCGCGATATCTCCTGTACCGAGAGCTCCTCTTTCTGTACAGTAATTTACGTTTAAGAAATTTTATATAAATTTAGACATAAAAAGAGTTTTTTTTTAAAAAAAATTTTTTAAAAAGGTGTGAAGCAATTGAAGGAGCATTTCAGAGAAAAAACCAACGAGTCTCTGCGCCAAATGATAAAAAATTACTACGAAGTGGCTTTGCAGGAAAAACAAGTTAACAAATCCTCAGTTCACGGACAAATTTTGGCTTCGCAGGCGCAGAATTTGGACCTGCACTCCGCGAAGCACAACTTCATGGAAATCACGCTACTGGTAAACTGCAGACTTTCCTTCGCTCTTTTCCAGGAAAGGAAGGCGGAGTTCGACGAGACGTACTTCATCGCCAAACAGCAAGTTCCCCACAACTTGATCGCGTACATTTTGCACACCGGCCCCTACAAACACGTGGAAAACAGCAGCAACAAGTTCCAATTCCTCACACCCTCTGTGCAGTCCTATTTCCTCGCTCTGCTCTTCATTCGCGAACTCGAACATTTGGTCGAATTGGAAAGCCGTCGATAAGTTGATTCGCAAAAAAAGGAGAAAATCGCAGTCAAACATCTCGAAATCTTAGAACTGAACCAACAGTGCTTCGAAGCGGAATACGATCAGGAGTGTCTGAAGTTTATCCAAAGTTTTTTCCAGGAATTCAAGCCCGCCCGCCTCCCTTTGCTGCAACAAATTTTGCAAAGAATCATCTACGAATGCAAATTCGTCCAAGTCCGCAAAAAAATCCGCACCCTCTCCTCCAACGCAGCCACCATCTACAACGCACTCTTCCCCTTTTTCGGCCTCGATTTGTCGAAAACCCACCTATAAGGAGGTATCTTTTAATTAAATAAGGAAATTTTGCAATCATTTATTAATTAATTAATTGTGTTGTTCAAGCCATATTCCGCGACGCGATTTTCTACGGAATGAACTTCGCCGGAGCCGATTTGAAACACGCTGACTTTTCGAACGCTATTCTGACGAAGGCCAACTTCGCCGGCTGCGACATGGAGGGAGTGAAATTTGGACACTCCAACAGCGAGTGGCTGAAGCCGAGAATGGAAGGCCACCAAAACCACATTTTATCCGTTTCGGTTTCTCCGGATAGTGAAGTGATTGCCAGTGCTGGAAGAGATCGAATTATCAAACTTTGGAGCCTTAAAACAGGTGTTTTGATAAAGAATTTGTACCAAAATAACAGGGGAGCCATGGCGACTGCAAATTCTAACAACTAACAATAGATTTTTTGGACTCAGATTAGGAAGACTCAGCCATAAAAAATTATCAAAATGATTAAATTTTCTCCCAAAATCATAACGAAAAAGCGCGAAAACAGCAAGAATTTGTCAGCAGCGGGGCCTGCAGCTCTAGGAGAAGTAGAAGAAGAAGAGGGCAGTGACTTTGAAGAATTTATTTAAAGCGAAGTCGATGAGGACTATGAGGAAAACGAACAAAGAGGAAACCAAAAATTAAAAAAAGAAACAAAGGAAGCGCCAGAACAATAGAAGGAGTATATTTTGGTCGTTTGTTTGGAAGACGAAATTCAAATTCATGAAGCAATGGCCGGAGTCTTGGTTTATTATTTCTCACTTTTAGAAGGACTGAAAAACGAATATTTTTAGTGCATTGATATTGACTATTCCGGCAAGTTTGTAGTCTCGGGCTCCACACAAAGTAAACTCAGTCTGTGGAGCATTTAAACTCTGCAAAACCACTAAACAACGCAAACTCCACACAAAGGTGATATTTGCTCTGTTTCTTTTTCCAATTCCGCCTTGTACATAGCATCAGGGGGGTAAAAAAATCAATCATTTAATAAAAATCAAATTTTAAAATTTCAAAATAAAATTATTAAATTCCAAAAAAAAAGAAATTTTAAATTTATAACAAATTAAATTAAATTTTAAAATTAATTGGTCAAAATTAAATTTTAACTTTCCAAAAGAAAAGACAAATACATTAAAATCTGGAAGACTGGCGAGCCAAGCGATGATTTACTCGATGTTTTGCACTAATAAAACCATGAGTGGAAGCACCAAGACAGAGTTTCGTGCATCAAGTGGTCGGACGACGATAAATGGGTCATTTCGGCCAGCTGGGACTAGAATATTTGCGTGTGGTCGATGGTGAGTATGAAAATCAAATACAAAATTAAAAATGCTCATTCCCATTTCATTTATAATTTGCAAATAATGAATGAAAACTCAGTGATTTTGTCCTGCGGAGGAGACAACTTGTTAAAAATCTGGGACTTCAAAAGCGCGGAAGCCGACGGGCCGCTGGAAATCATCAAGGGGCACATGGACTCTGTGCTGGCCGTGGACATTTCTGCGGAAGAAAAACTCCTCGTATCAGCTGGCCAGGATGCTTCTATTAAGATTTGGAGATAACATAAAATCATGCAGAAATCGAAAACTGCCGACGAGCATAATCAGGAAATCGTGATCGAAAAACTCAAGTTTCAACTGCTGAGAAGCATTTCACAACAGGCTTTCGACTGCAGCAATGCGCAGTTCCAGAGGGTGCAGAAGTTCCCACTCGATTTGGTCGATTTGCAAAACAAAAAAATAAAAAATGATTCGGTTGCCATCCACATCAAAACCAAAATGCATGTCGACTACATTTTGGACTATAATACATACTATCATTCCTTCATTCAAAAAGAAAAAAATATCTCTCTAAAGAAAATTTCCCATCAAAAATCCGTTGAAAATCAAGTTCTATAAACTAACACTCCCACTCCTAATCCCCAATTCTAAAAGAAATAGTTAAATGTCGCTGGTATAGAGAGAAATATAGATGATTTGGGTGTTGATCAGGTTGTACAACAATCCGAATTTGATTTAGACTAAATACCCTACATAGATGATGATTAAGAGGAAGAATAAGAAATTAATTTAAAAAAAGTTAAAAAAAAAATAACAATAATAACACGATAATACTCAACAGGAAGGATTAATTTCTCTTAAAACTGCCTTCAACTCTTAAAAAAAAATTCTTCTTAGTTTAATCTCAAATTCAAAGACATAACTGATATTCAAATTCTACAGGCTAATTCTCTACTAGATTTCTCAAATGTTCGGTAGGTGCAGGAAATTATCTTGCATTTGGAAAACATTCCTCAATATTCAGAGTATAATTTTGATTTGTAATTTTAAAAATAAAATTTTTAATTTTTTTAGAGCTGTAATCAGCTACTGCACGTAAATAGGGAAAATTCAAGATTGCCAGAATTTGCAATTTGTGAATTTGATGATCTCAGGGAACCAAATCAGAGTGCCCGAAATCCAAGAAATTTATAAGCAAAAAGAAACGTTATAGGAAAAATACCCTAATTTAGCGAATAATTATTGTATTTCCATAGATATGCAACAAGAAATCAATGAAGATTCGAGTTTTTTCCATCTCTGTATGCAGTAAGACAGTGATTTTAAATAAAATATTTTTTTTCTAGTTACTAACTTTACTTTACTTTTAAAAATTTAGAAATAAAAAAATTAACGACTATGGAGTGCAAATCATTTCTGACTATATCCTCAATTCGAATCACTTAGTTAAACTCTATCTCGATTTGTAAGAAAATCAAATCCAAGAATAAGGAGCCTATTTTTTGGCACTGGCTCTGCAATAAAACAAGAGCATAAACAGACTGACCCTATTCCTTGGGTATTTTATTTTTAGTAAATTTATAGTAGATTAATATCATAACTTCTTTGTTTGTTTAGTTCCAATCAGATCGGAGACGGGGGAGCTAAAGCGTTCAGTGAATTAATCGCAGTAAACTATCAAGTATCATATATTCTATTAGGCTTAGGGTAAATTTAAAGAGATATTTTATTGTTCCGATGTTAATTCATTAAATTAAAATTAAAATATTAGATATAATGGCATAACTGGGGATGGAGCTGAGAGTTTATTTCAAGGTTTTTTAATTTCACATAGCATATTTGTTTATTATATTTTCTTTAATTTTAATAATTTGTTAGGAATTAGAGCGAACAGATCTATCAAATCTTTGGAAGTCTATTTGTGGTAATACTTCAATTATTCACTATTACAAATTAAATTAAAATTAATTTATATTATTTTAGGGGAAATCCTGGAATTTCTAAGGAAAAGCAGGAAGAACTTTCCACAAGATTGGAACAAAGTAAAATGAAAACCATGTTGAAGTACAAATAAAATATATATAAATTTATTTTTTAAACTTGATATATATAAAATTATAATTTATTAATTTAAATAATCTATCTATCTACCATCTTTACCATCTTATAAATTTTATAAAAAAATGCCCACATATTTCAAATATATCATAAAGATCTTTTATTAAGTTAAATCACAAATGCATTTGTACAGTTAATAATTATATAATAATTATAACTAATATATAAATATTTTTCTTAACAACTGATCATATGATTGTGTTGCCTGTGCCTGAGTTTTCGCATTTATATTGCTTTTATTTACATTACGATAAAATTATATGTGATCACTAATAAATTTTAAGTAATATTTATAAATATTAAATTCTGATAAATAAGCATTTCATTCCAATAAAAAAAATGTAGCAAAACCTAACTTTTTAAAACACTCAAGCTCAATAGTAGTAGAAATAAGTATAGTAAAATTAAAATAATTTGTACGAAATTTTAATCTACAATGAAAGAAAGCAGTTGGTTTTTTATATGGATATAGCAAATGACAAAATTTATAATAAAGAAGAGACCGAAAAATTATAAAAAGATGGAAGAATTCAAAATATCAATGGTATTTCGGAGGCGGTTAAGTTATTTTGCCGTAGTTTTTCCAGCACTCCCTTGACAAACATTAAATACTATTGTACCAATAAATATAAATACTCAATATTTGAATGTAAACAAATAATTATTACATTATTCCTTTTTTAAATTAAAATTAATTTATTTTAAAATTAATTTAAAAGCCAATAGTGGCATTAAAATAATCTTGCTCAGCAGTCCAGAAGAGTGTGATTACGGAAAGTTTTTAAAAGACTTCTACGTCAATACTTTCGTACAGTTTGTAGTGAGAAATCCTCTTTACGAAGTGGGCCAAGTTATTTAAAGTCCCTTATTCGTGCAAAGAGCTCAGTAAGAAATACAAAGTTTAAAATTTACCTTGCAAAACGAATAAAATATTATGCATACGAGATGACAAATTTTAATTTTTATATAATTTTTTTTTATATTTTTATAATAACAACATTTAATTTAAAAAATGTTTTGTTAACTTTGGTACTTTTTTAAATCTAAAACTATATATAATTTAAAATACAAAATATAGTAGCAATTTTATATAAAAGAAAGCAGTATTTTAAGAGTATATCATAAGTTGTTTTGTTCAAAATAGGGTTTATATTTGTTTGCCTCTTCAGTCATTTGCTCTTCAGTTTAGGCTTCTCTAGCTATAAATTATATATATTTTTCCATTGTTAATGATAAAAAATAAACTATTGAATATACAGTATTATTTTTACTTTCGTTATCTAAATTATTAAATAGTTATTTTTTCGGGATTATATGACAATGCAGATGTTCAATGGTTTATCCTATAATATTTTTAAAATAAATACTTTTAAGTATTATTATTATTTCAAAAATGGCATATTATTCAGTACCTGCAGATTCTCCATCTTATATTCCGATTTGGCAATCAGTTTTATATATTTTTCCTAACACCTTGGCTATCTCCTGTTTATTTATATTAACATTAATAATTTTACTTCGTTTCTTTCTTTTTATTTAGTAATGTTTGTTGTTACCTAAATTGAACCCCAGAAATCCAGGGTTTCTATTTCTGTAAGGTCAAATATTCTTTTTACTGGTCTTCGCGGTATCAATAAAACATGGCCCTCCGTAACGGGCTTTAAATTTACAATTCCAAATACATTTTTCCTTGATAAAAACATCTAGCTTTGTGGTATAACAATTTTTCCAAAATAAGTTGCCTAATTTGCTGCCATATTTGTATTCGTTCTTTCTTATCCTTTATATTTTATATAATTATTATGTTTAATAAAATTTATGGAAATTCTTTTAAATGCTTACAAAATTATTCTTTTAATTTACCAATAATTTTTAATTTTATTACAAACAAATTTGTAGAAAATAAAAAATTTTTCAAAAAAAAACTAAACTAAACGAAACTTCCTTATATATTGAAAATAAGTAAAAATACTTTATTAAAAAATATAACACAATAAACGATACGAAATTAAATTTATAAAATAATAAAAATCTATTATTTATTACTATATGAATTAAAATTGTAAAAAAATATTTTAGAAAAAATAATTAATGAATCAATTTGACTTCTTTTATAATTTTTAGAGCAATTTTTATCTGAATTATTTGATATTATTATCCTGTTCCCATGATTCTACAACAACAGCCATTTTTTCTTTATATTGTTGTCCATTTTTTTCCAACTTTTCGGCCAAACTGATTAAAATTTCGCTATATTTTCTGAGATCAGAGTATTTTTTCTATTTAATACTGTTATATTTGGTAAACACACCTTCAATTAATTTATTTAATTATTCTTCGAGTTCTTTTTAACAAGAATGATAATTTTCGTTGCTTTATACAATTTTCGAGACATAATATAAAATTTCCAAAATCTTAAAAAAAAAAATAAATATTTAATATTTTTATTATAAACTTCAATACTTAAATGTGAAATTATAAAAATAATAGAGTTTATTACATGTTTTCTTCTGTGTTCTTTTTCTCCTCCAAATTCGGGCAAATTGGCGTATTGCATTAATTAAGGAATGGTGGAGTATACGATTTCAGGGAATTATTTAAAAGAATCTTTGAACAATTCATCGCTGTAGTAAATTTCTCTTTTTGGGCAGTCAGTTATAAAGACTGTTTTTAAATTAAACAAAGTTAAATTAATATTTCTTTATTATATTTTTTATTAAAATTCTTTACTTATCCAAATTATTCTGTAAGACTTTTTTTGAATTCCTCGTTATCTGAGTTCATATTTAGTCTGATTTTTATCAAACTGAAGAGAGCAAACTGGAAGGTTTTTTAAATTTGTTTTTTGGAAATTCTATTTTTAAAAAAAGAAAAAAAATTTCTGATAAGAATCTTATTAATATATAAATTTCGAACAATTTTTACTTTGCGAGCATATTGAAAAGGGACTTGATAATTTCTTCAACATTTTTTTTTATTCAACTTTTAAGTTTTAATTTTTCTCAAAGAATTTTTTTATATGTTGGAAAGTCTTCAGTAATTAAAAAAATTAATATAATTTACAAATATTTAATATTTTATGTTTAACATTATTACTTTTCAATTTAACTAGATTTTTCTTTATCTTTGGAATAGTTTTTAATGGTTTAGAAAATGGGAATAAGAGAAGTAACAAATATTTCGGGATTTTCAGTTTTTTTAATGAAAATGTCAAGCAAATCAAGGACTCTAAATTTGAAGTCCATAACTTTTCTTTCTTTTTATTTCTATATAACGTTTCATAATAATAAGAAATGTGAAAATTGAAATATTTTTTTAATATCATATTAATTTAAATACCTTAGTTTCTGATTATTTTTTCAGTTGTAATTAAGCAAATGATTAAAGGTCAATATTGACTTATTCATCTTTAATTTCTTCATCTTCTTCTTCATCATCATCTTCTTATTCATTTTCTTATTTTTCTTCTTCTTCTTCATCATCTGACTCTCCTTTCTATTAAACATCTTCTTCTTCAATTTCTTCTTCTGCTTCGCTTTCATCATTTTCTTATTCAATAGATTCTTCTTCTATATCATCTTCTTCTTCAGATTCTACCTCCACTTTTTATTGTTATTTTTTTTATTTAGGGGCTTAGTTTTATGCTTTAGGGTTTTAAAGTTGTTTTTTCCATTGCTTTATCTAGGATTTGAATTCTTTTTGTGTTCAAATTTATTTTAAGGTTTTCCATTCTTTCCATTAAATTTTTTCACATTCTAATTTTATTTCTTATTTTGCTATTATTTAGGAGATTTAGAAAAATTTTTCCTTGTGGCTTTTATATAGTTTTTTATTTTGATATTTGTTTATTATTTTAGAATTTTTTCCCAGAATTTTAAAATTATTTTCCCATTTTTGTATAATTTAAAAAAATGTTGATTCCTATCTTATTTAACTATTTATTTCTCTTTTTTTAATTTAGTATTATTTTTCTTAAATCAACTTATTATTATTGTTTATTAATGTATTTTATTATTAATTAGCAAAATTACAAATTTGACTTTTCTTCACTTTATTTCTTTCTGCTATATATTTTAATGTTATTATAAATATACTCTAGTTTTGATTCTTATATACTTAAAAAATAATTACTATAATTTTTATCAAATAAATATCATTAAATAATTGATTTACTACTTAATAAAAAATGAAGAAAAATTTGTTAAATTGAAATTTTTTTGTATATATTATTTAATATTAAATAATAAAATTAATTAAATAAAATATTTTATTAACTATATTCAGAATTATAAAATAAATAAATTCACATTTGATATTGAATTAGGTATTTATACATATATAGTTTTAATAAATAATTATTATATGGTGTATCAATAGTTAAGAAGAAAAGATTTAAAAAAGTATTATTTGAAGCATGTAAAGAATGTGGGTTATGCTCGTTTCAATAATTTCTTTAATGCAAGGGTTCCAACCAGTCACTGAAGAATTTTTTATCAATTCCTTCATATAATTAAACCAAGGGATGAGTCTTTATAACAACAATTTCTCAATGATTAAATATTAAAAATAAACAACAAAAAACTATTTACTTTAAGTAATTCAGAGGCACTCTTTCTCTTTCCGCTCTCTTTTTTTAAACTGAAATATGTTTTAAATATCAAAAAAAGAATAAATATAAATATATGTCAGAAAAAACAATTATCATTTCTAACAAATCTTACCATATTTAAATGAAATCCTTCATTTCATCACTAAAGTGTTCAGGAAGTTTAGGAGGTTCCTTATTTAGAATTTATTCAGACAGTTCCCAGAAACCGTAATTAGACTTTCCGTCTTCTTAAAAAGGGTAACTTCCCTAAGCCAATTCTACAATGGTCACACCCAAGGACCAGAGGTCTGTATCACTGGTATAGTTTTCTCCTTTAAATCTATTAGTAAAAAAAAAGATTTTCTGATTGCTATGTTAACAATTTTTATTACCTTTCAGGAGCCATATATGTTACAGTACCTAACCAGGTGTTTTTTTATTAATTAGTTGAAATCCTTCCTGAAACCCCAAAATCCGCAATTTTAACATCTCCTGTTGAAGAAACCAATAAATTTTACGGTTTTATATCTCTATGAATGATTTTAAGTGTGTTATGGAGATATTCGAGGCCTTTGAGACACTTGGCAAAAATAAGATTAACGTTTTGCTGAACTTTCATAAATTATTTTATAATATTATTTACCTATACTATTATAATTCCTAATATTTCTTCTGGAATTTTCCCCACTTTTCGTGCAACGTCAGCTAAAGTCCCCATATCCATGTATTCTAGGGCTATCGCTATCATTCCTTACTATTTTTTTAAATAATCTAATTAAAGCTTTTTTAGTCTAAAAATATAGTTTTTACATGTAAACATGCTCCATAACATTTAACAATATGCTCGCAATTACACTGTATTAATGTATTTAACTCTATATTTAATTATTTTTTAAATGTTTCTTTTGTGTCTAAGGCAATGCTTTTTAAGGCTATAAAGGTATTGGTTGGTTCATGCAAACATTTTTCAACAACCCCGGCTGAACCAGATCCAACAACAGCTAATTTCTGATAAAAAAAATGTGGTTTATATTTATTATAGTAGTTTATAACAATTTATAGCTTTTACCTTTATTTCATTGAATGGAATTTGAAATGATTTTATATTTAAAATAGTTTTCACATCCTCTTGCGTAGGATTTTAATCCGTTATCCCCAACTACTTTAAGTTTTTTATTTACTATTCCTACATTATATTTTCGTAATCCATTCCCTGATTATTTATCATATTATTGTATTCTTACTGTACATTTTCTTGCATTTTCTGATAATTCTATTACTAATTATTTTTCTAACTCTTATTACTACATTAATTTTTCTTTTTTGAAATTGGAATCCCAAAGCCCTCCTCATCTTTTTCTATTTTGAGTTACTTGTTTTACTGAGGCTGTAAAATATCTGTAATAAATTCCTCATTCATTGCAGAATTATTCCCCAACGATTATAATGACATTCCTCCCAGACTCTTACTTAAAGACTCCTCTACAAATTAAATACAATTAAATAAAAATGTTATCCTCTTTTAATCGATATCCCCCCAATCAATATAAATAAATGTAATTCTAGTATAATTATCAGTTAAGATATGTATATACCTCCTATTAATTTAACTCCATTTTGATCTATAACAATATTTCCGTTTTCAAAAGTTCCATGATTGCTTCTATTCAAATAAAAAAAATTATTCATGTGTTCAAATTAAATTTAAAAAGAAAAATTTTAATAACTAAAATATAATATTTGTGTTGCTATTTATTCTTTAATTATGAGTCACCTTCAGTAAATTAAAAATTATATTTTTTTTCAAATGGTATGCTCTTTTTTATAAGTGATATTTTTTTATCCACACATGTATAAATAGAAATTACAATTTTTAGAGAGTTTAATCTTAAATATTTGGGACATTTAGCTTTAAGGTTTAACTCATTCTTCTTTTAGAAGAACTTCGTTCTCTTGGCTATTCATTCATTATTAAATTTTACAAAAATATATGTTTTTATTAAAAATGAAATAATAAAAATTGTGTGGTATATATTTTGTTTTTAGTTATAGGTAATACTAATACTCTATTTATTTAAAATATTAATATGGATTGAATAAAAAATGAAATATGTGTATGATTACAAAAAGAAAAATTTCTAGGAATAGAACATATTTCTTTGAGTTTAATTTATGTCAATTATTATTATTATTGATATTATAATCATAATTTTTTATCAATATATTTCTAACCTATGAAAATGAATTTTAAATTACAAAGCATAATTGCATTTTTGCTTACTTAGTTTTTTACTTGCCTACTTACTTACTTACTTAATTTATTAATATAATATAAAAATAAACACAATACATTATTAATTGGAATATTACTATTACAAATGAAGTGCTATATTAATATTAGAATTTTAAATTTTATTTTATTTAAAAAACTATCAAAATCCAAATTCATTTATTGGCATCCGATCTTTTTGATTTCCAATCTAATAACGCTTTTAAATTCTTATCACTATTTTTAACTAATTCAATATGTTTGTCGATTGAAGCATTGGCCAGGGCAATTCCCACGGTCCTAATTTACATAATATTAAAAATTACTTGTTTAATATTTAAAAAAACCCAAAATGGAATTTAGTTTGATTACACTCTGGCTCTATCTACCAGTTTTCTATCTTTTAATTCAGATTTTTCATCTTTAGCTTCTTTAAAGTGTTCCTTATAAAATTGATTAGATTTTTCAATATCTCCTTTTTAGGCATATAGGGTAGCTAAATGTAAAGCAGCGTCAGACTTTTTTTTAAAAAAAAAATTTAATATTAAGAATCTTCTTTCGTTCTGTAATTACTTTTGCATTATGTTGATTGATAGCAGAGTTATAATATTTGTTTAAATTTTATAACGCCTCATCAGTCTGATTCAATTTAATATAACATTTAGCAAGAGCTGCATAGGCAAACATTTGCTTATTGGTTTTATCAGAAAATGCATCTTCATTACTTAGACGCAAATATTCTTATTGGTAATCTCTTGCTTTTTCATATTGCCCATCTTTGTAGAATAAAAGACCCATTTTATGACAGATATTTCCCTATTCAGCAGGCTCCCTCAATTTCTTTGCCACCTAGAATTATGATGATTATTAGTATATAATTGCAATTTTATGAGTATTATCAATTTATGATATAAACATTTTACATCTAAATTTTTTAATAATATTTCAAAGCAGCCTAAATTCCCTATTCCCCTTCATTTTCATATTGCTGGGCCATTTTATTATAGATTTTAATGAGTTCTTGAGAAATTTAATCCACCAAAGAAGAAATTTCTTTTCTTTCGGCAATGGACAGACTCTTTTCAAGAATTAAAATTGCCTAATCTTTTTATTATTTGGATAAAAAAATAATATGATTTCATTTTATAATTAATCACTTCTATTGAAGAATATATTTTTCTTTTTATTACTTATATCTCCTAATTTATCTAAACACTTTCCGTATCCCAACTGTCCCTATCCTTCCCACTTATCTTCTTCTTCTGCTTTACTAATTTTGATGACTCTT
This sequence comes from Miamiensis avidus, assembly GCA_037039885.1. Classification (NCBI taxonomy): domain Eukaryota; phylum Ciliophora; class Oligohymenophorea; order Philasterida; family Glauconematidae; genus Miamiensis; species Miamiensis avidus. The sequence goes on from JAWVGU010000028.1 coordinate 283,247, forward strand.
TGATAAAAATACCCTGCTTTATCGTAATCTCTTTTATCTTCAAAGAACTATTCTGCCAATCGATAGTATCCCTTATTTTTTAGTAAGTAAGTATTTAAATTTTAATTCATATATATATATGAAATCCAACCTCAATAGCTTTAGTTTTGTTTATGTTTTGATATCTACTGGCGGCTTCAGCATAGCAAAGCTAATTTTTTAAGTCTATTAGTTAATTTTCGCTATACTCTAATTAATTGCTATATTCATCCTCTAATGTTTGCCTTGTAATTGAGAAGAAATCAATATAACTCTGTATGAAACCCTCCCCTGAAAATAGAAAAAAAATTTTACTAATTTTCAGTTTTATTTTTTTTTTAATTTTAAATTAAAACAAATATTAAAAATTTAAATTTTCTGATTTTTAACTATTTGCAATTAATAATTTTTACTCAATATATCTTAAGATAGTGATTAAGTATTTCTTTTTCCTTCGAATTCCATATTTTCATCTTATACCTGCGCAATTCCTTCCATAGGCATCTTTTTATTAATTATTAATTCAAATTTCAACTCTAAAGGGAATTGAATAAATGGTATTTTGTTTTATTACTCCCTTATTTTTCTTGTTAGGTGATATATTGTTGGGAATCTATCCCTCGTTAATCGACATTTCGTCGTCCATAGCCTTATTTTTTTTGGCAGGCATTCCTCTGGGTTTGAATTTTTTATCTTTCTATGCAATATAATTTAAAATTAATTTTTACATCTCTTAAAAAGAACGGCGTATATTTATTTTTTGCAATTCACCCAATTTATATATTAGTATTATATAAATAGTTATCTATATTACTTATGACATTATAGAAACTTTAAAATCTTCCTAATTGATGAACGCTATTATTTGACAAAAAATATTTATAAAGTTTTATTTTACGATAATATAAAAAATTAAATAGAAACTATTAATTAAAAACTGCAGAATTTAACATATATATAATTCTGATTTTAATAATAACCAATTTTTTTTATTATTATTTATTTACAATTCCATTTTTAAATATAATAATAATAACACTATAATTCAGAAATTTAAAAAATACTTTTCATGCAAATTAAAGTTTTAAATAATTCTACCATTTATTTTAATAGTAGCGATTAATAATATTATATTAATTTTTCTTATTAAATTAATTTAAAATAAAAAATATATAATTTATTATATTTATTTAATTATTGATAAACTATAAAGTTTGTTAGAAATAATTGTTTATGTATAACTTCTACTAAAATATTTCCATTTTTATTTACAAAATAATAATCTTGCGCTATTAAGATTATATTGATTAAAATTGAATGATTCCAGCCATATATTATAAAAGCTAATGCTAATAAGTTATTATTTAATTAAAAGTTAACTCAACAAAAAAAAATTTAATAATAGTTACTTCTATTGCATTGTACAATGGCCTCTTAATCTGTTTCAAATAAATATCATTAATTTTCACCTCAAACTCTTTTCGAAAAAATTGAATCTATTCAATTTCCGAATTGTACATAAGCAAAACACAGAGAAGAATAACTTAGTTTGTTGTATTCTAATAATTCTTAAATTCTGGAGCCATTATGCATGAAATGTAAATAAAAAAGCGTTAAAAGCCTATTTATTATTTGATATGTATATTAAAATTTAATCCCACTGTTAGGCCAAGAAGAAAATCCTCATATTTACAATTTAAAATATGTAAAAGATTTGAAGTAAGGTTTACACCAACTAAACGACTAAATTCAATCGGACATAAACTATAAATAGGTTCATTCACAAAGCGAAACGGATAAATATGGGGAAGAATTTTAAAAAATAGCTCACAGTTTAAGAGAGCTTCAGCACAGATTTAGCAACTTAACTTAATAAATATATATTATATCTCACAGTAATGAAGCAGGTAATTTTAGTTGAGTGTTAATTATTAAGGATGTATATCAACTTTTTATTCAACATTTTCTAATCATTTTAGTTTAGAAAAATAATGATTATAGTAAAGAAGAAATTGAGAAATTATTAAACTCAATCATTGTGTGTTAAAACGAAAAAAGTTTAAGAAATGATATGTTTCAATTAACCAAATATATCGAGTTTAAAAGCGAGGGTAAAACCCTTTCTTTGAAAAAAACGCAATAAAATAATAAGAAAAGAGATTCTGTAAAATAAAAACTATAACTTTTATAAGGATTTTTTATAATTAAAGCAAAAAAAATTTAACAGGCCAATGAAAACAAAGAGCGGTATATTCAAAGAATCAAATAACTAGTCAATAACATAAAAGGAATTTTCGAAACGATCGAGGAAGAAGGAAAACTTCTTATTCCGTAAAGTCTTTAGCTGAGTAGTAAAGCAAAAAATATAAGTTCTATATCAAAAAATTCTCTGCATAATTTTCATAATAACACTTATAAATAAAACTCAAACTAAAACTCTCCATCGTCTAAGCTTTTGACGGCTGCTGAAAACTCAGTACAACAAACAAATATATTAATCAATATAATAAAAAAAAAATAAATTAATAAAAAAATTGAATTAGGGATACAAAAATAACTTTAAACAATCAATAGGATCCAATTTTTATGGTACGAAATAGTCCTAACGCAGTGACTTTAGTTCTTCAGGGCAAAAATTCTTAACTCCGCAAATTTCCTCAAAACATGACGAAATTTACAAGATGACAGGCAGCTAAAGTGGAAACATTTTTTAAAGTAGTAATCAGAAATCGCACTTCTATTCATAGCCGTAGTACGATGGAATAATTGAGCCAACTTCGCAGGAAGATAGACATTAACTACAAAGGAAATTATCCCACTCCCATATTAGTTAAGTTTAACAGAAAATATTGCATCCTTATAGGAGGGAATCATATTTCCCGCAAACAATTGCGCAAAAATTGAAAAAACCTATAAATGAATCTTCTCATTTAGCGAATTTCCAAAATGCATAACCTATCTAGTAGCAAAATAACTTTGAATAATACTAGGCGTAACTAATTAACAAATTTATCAAAACTTGATTTAATCAATCAATCAATCAATCAATCAATCAATCAATCAATCAATCAATCAATCAATCAATCAATCAATCAATCAATTTGTTTGTTTATTTATTTATTTATTTATTTATTTATTTATTTATTTATTTATTTATTTATTTATTTTGTTATTAAAATTTAACATTTTTAAAGAAATATTCTAAGTGAAGCTGATGCCAAGGAATTGAGAGAACAGCAGATTCAAAGATTTTTTGAATAAAGACCTGTTCATAAATGTCATTATATAAGTGAATTTAAGAGAAAGGAAGATGAAAGAAAGTAAAAAGAACTTGAAAAAAAACTGAAATAAGAAAAGGAACAACATGATTTAGAATCCCTTTGCCATAGTTAGTTATAGTAACTAAACAAATAACTCAAAACTTATAACAACGAAATTTAAAAATTGATAACTTTTAGAAGGAAAGGCCTCCTATGGAAAATAGGTATTTAAAAAATAGAGAAATATTAGTTTTAATTTGTTATAAACAATTTTTCAAAGGTTTATGAACTTAAGAGAGTATCAACTTTTTGCAGAAAAAGAAATTGAAAGAGTAAATAGGGAAACAGAATCCAAATAAGAGCGACTAAAACAAGAATTAATAAAGTATTATAATAATCAGCGTAAGATAGAAATAATCAAAGCAACTTAAATGTAATAAAGAATGAATATCTATCATTTATTTTTTATAAACAACCAGATTCTTAAAATTGATAAAAAAACAAATTTTAATATTTATTAAAATTTTAAATTTTACTTATTATAATTTTTTTTTAGAGCTTTGGAAGAAGAAAAAATAAAATTTGAAATTAAAATGAATGAAAACATAAAGTAAAGAGAATAAGAGTACGAAACAGATGGCAAAAACAAAATTCATAACATGCACGAAAAGGCTCAGGAATATAAATAAAGAAAGCAAGAAATTCTACCAAAAATCAAATAGCTGGAGTAAAAAATTGATTATTATGGAACAAAGTTGAAGAGCGGTAAAATCATTTCGAAATGATTTTAACAAAAACTAAAATTCTGATATATTTATATAAATAAATATTATATATTTTTTATTTAGATCAATATAATTAACAAATAAAAAAATTCATTATTTCCTCCCTTCATTCATTCATAATATTTGTTCTGAAACTTTAGCCATAAGTCTTTTTCCAAATAAATGGGCATCTCCCCAGAATCTAGAGGTCAAAAACTGTCCATCTTCGACCAAGAATCCATGTTTATAGTTGCCTTCAGAAGTGGGCATTAAGGGAGCTAATAAATCGAAAGGTCCCCTAACAAAGTTGAATCCCTTTTGTTCCATTTCTTCTTAAGTGTATTGATTATAGGTTGTGGAGAGTTAGTATCCTCCCATCTAAAATACATATTTGGTAAGATAATGAGCTAAATTTTCTAAATAAGCAGGAACGGAAGTAATTTAATCAGATTTGTTAAGCAAATTCGCAGTTCTTGTAAGCAACAAAGATCCGTGGCATATTGCAGAAATGACTTTTTTCTATTCTTTAAATTGCAAAAGAAGCTTTTTCAAAATTTCGGACTCTATTAATTCCTTCATATTGGGATTGTGTCCCCCTTTATTTATAAAATTAAAAATATTTTTTATATAAAATTTATATAAAATGTACCCACAACGAAAATTGCACTGAAATCTTTAGCATTCAGTTCGCTCCATTTTAAAGGGTTTAAGTATTCCTAAGATTGAGTCATTTTTTATAGCAAGTCTTTAACATTTTGAGGAGGTCCGAACGCTAAAGAATTTATATTGCTGGATAATAATTCTGGATCAGCTCCTTTGGAGGGTTTTCCTGATTTAGTTGCAAAAATAACTTTAAAATCCTTGTTTTAAGTTATTAAATTCCAGGGAATGGATGCTTCTGTAGGATCAAATCCTACTTCTGGCAAAGGCATAACAATTTTGTAAGGTTTTTAAGATCTCCTATTCTACTTAATTACTAATTTTTCTACGGGATATTCTGGGAGATTAATATTCAAGTTAACGATGTAGGCAGAAATAATTCCTACCAATATAAGGGTTAATCGGAAACAAAATTTGGACATGGGATTTCTTTTAAACTATTATATTATCTATATTTTTATAAATTAAATATATTAATAAATTTTTTTTTTTTGATGGATTAGATTTTATTAATTCTGTTTTTTTGAATAAACAATAGTTTCTAATTTATAAATTACACGATTCCATTACTACCTATCCATCTATTTATACTAGAATTAAATTATTATAATTATAAAAATATCCATATAATGAGAAAAAAATAATAATCTAAATTTATTTTTAATATCATTATAACATTTTTTGTCAACAAAATTAATAATTTAAATTTTCTAATTTTAAATCCTGGAAACTATTTACATCTAATTTTTATTCCATTTATATATTTTCAAAGTTAATATTTAGATTTCATATTTTATATAGTTTTTTAGTATTTAGAAATAAAACCTTTTCCTTTTTCAATATCTAACTCTTCCTTTTTAAATTGATCATAGTCATTAACATCAAAATTATGATCTTTTAAATCTAATATTTTCATTTCGTTTTGCAATAAACACGTCATCAAAATAATGGTATATCTATAATTATTAGTTTAATATATAATGTAAAAAGCCAATGAAAATACTACTATTATTATATGTTTTACCTTAAATAATATGATTTTTCCTAATTTTATTTGCAGTCGTGCACAATATTAAGCATCGCTTTAAAAGAAGAAAATATGCACGAAAAAAGAAAAACTTCTTTTTGTTCAATTCCATCATTAATTTCTTTAAGAATGTTGTTTTTATCTTTTCCCTTGTATTTTAATGACACTTATGTTTAAATAAATTCAATTTGAGCATTCATCCAATTCAGAGTATTTTTACTTTCCTCTTTAATAAGTTACAGTATTTGTTAGTAATGGTTAGCTTGATAAAAAATAATTGCTTACAATAAAACTATATTTAATTTAAAGTTTTATTAATATTACATTTTTTAAACAGCTGGTAATCTTCTTCTTTTTCGCATCGTTTCGCCAACTAATTTTCTTTCCGTTCTATTGTATACTTTAAGGTATTTAAATTGATATAGTATTATTTGTATAAAGCGAACTCTACTATTCGCCAAATTACGTTTATCTCAGTGCTAAAATCCTAGATAACGTTTGTTTAATTTACAATAACTTCAATCACTTATTTATAATTTGCTTACCTCCTCGATTATTTTAGCCGCTTATACGTACAGTTAAATTTTGGTTATTATATTATTAATATAATCTTCAATTTTGTTGTATTTTTAGCCAGAATATATTTATTCATCTGCTTCCTCTTCATCGTCTGAGAAATCATTATAATCATCTTCATCGAACACATTGTTTTGTTATTCCTATTTGCTTTACTTGTCTTCCTTAGTATAGTTATATAAAAATCCAAGTACTAGCATATCTGTCAGACTCTGCCCCTCATGGTCTTACAATCTTTGCTTTTATTCTTAAGATCTGTTATTAATAAAAAAATAAGTATTAAAAGTTATTAATGGCGAAGTAGTTTTGTTACATAACAGACGCCTGATTCTAGCTTTTATTTTAAGAATTTTCAATGATAGTCCTCTGGGAGGCTAAGATTAACTAGTACTATTTTATTTTTCTTTTAACGATTATTACTGCTATTGTTATGAAAAGTTACTTTACCCGGTGGGTTTGCTGTAACTGGAATAAGATAACCCCTTTGGAGTACCTTAATTACTATTATTTGATTGAATTTTAGAATTGTAATTTTGTTCACTTTAATAAATTTTTTCCTACTAATTTTAAAATTGACTTTTGTTATTAAAATTATTTGAGACAGCTGATTGAGAAAATTACATATTTTTGGGAGGTTTACTTATATTTGGTTTAATTTCAGATTATTTTTGATAGGATAATTATTTATTATTATTATCAATAGACACCTTGTTACCATTTTGCATTCTTTCGATCTTCTTTTTAGCGTGAAAAGTTATGACTCTTGCAGCTCTTATTTTAGTATAAATCTCTTTTTCTAAATAATCTCTAGCAAATGAGTGAAGGTATTTCTTCTTATCTTCAAGTGAAACAGGCTGTTGCTAAGGCATGGGTGTTTGCTAAAGAATTTATTGTTTATGTTAATTTTAAGTAAATTATCCCCCTCCCTGCTCCATACTTTTCGTTTGTCTATGCTGCGAGTAAATTTGACTATTTCCTTTGCTTTATATTTTACTTGTTTGATAACTTGAAACATAGTTTGATTGGTTATAAATTGATTTATTATTATGAGTGATTTCTTCATTGTGCTCTGACGATTGTACTTTCCTAGATGAAAGCTGTAATTTCCTCTATTTTTGAATTTAACTTTACTTCAGAGCACTATCTTTTACATAAGAGCGTTTTAATTAGCCGTTTTCGTTGAAATCTCCTTCTTAAAATTCGAAATCATCTTCAGCGTCATTATTTAAACACTCTAGCACTGGGATTTCGGAAATATTTACTTCATTTTCATCGGTGAAAATTTTTTATGTTTCACATTTGTGGTAGTACTATAACTTTTCGGTTATATTTAAGAATATTAAATTTATCCTTAATATTAAACGGGTTCTCGCATTTATATACTACTTTAGTAATTTTTTAAGTTTTTGGACTAATAGTAACTTGAGTTGTTATTGTTATTTGAAAAATCTTTAGGTTTTATATAGGAATTTGAGGAAAAAATCTTCTATTGAGAAATCTTACTTGCGCCAAATCTGCACGTATAAAAATATAGTTATAAATTTTATGAAAAATTAAAAATTTATTTACTAAGAATTCCCCTTGCTTAAACTCGTCGAATGGTAACTCGAGTTAGTTTGAATTGAATTAAGCAGGTCCTAATCTTTAAGTGATTTTACTTTTTTCCACACCATTTCATTGAATTTGTCAATTTGTCTTCTGAACATCTCAGTTTTTTGTAAATTAAATATAACTTCCCTGCAAAAATCTTGAAACGAAGAAATCAGCATCGCCTGCATTCTCAGAACCTCGAAAAATATTGCTTTACTCTTCATAAACAGGAAAATTTTTAGTTAAAAACTGTTTTTTATAAAACAAAAATAGTCAAATTTTGATCAATTAATTAATTACCTTTAGGTTTTCCAATGAGACCTTGCACTCGACTATTTTAAAAATCAAAGATATGAGGACAGCAAATTTTATTTAATAAGAGTAAGTTTCTTTAACCTTAGTTGAAATTTCAAAAATAATATAATCCAAAAGTTTAAATAAAATCTCACTGTCAAACAGTGTGGTAAAAGTGCTCAAAAAATAGAAAGCGAAATCCTTGTCAAACTAAATATTCAGCACATTTTGTAAATGATTTAAAAATTAAATATTTCCATTTTCCCTCAAGATCTCTGGAAGCAAAATGGAAAATTCACTTACTTCCAACTTCAACTACGTCAAATCATGTTTTAATAAATTTGCGTATTTCTACTTTTCTATCAATTAAGTTCCTAACCAAAAGGCGAAAGACTCTTGATAAAATTCTTTTTTTATTTGATTTTTTGACTCAACTCCCTAATAGGGCAAAACTTAATTTTGCTAACAAAATTGAAACTGTGTGACCAATAATAATTTTCTGAATACTTCGTAAAACCCAAAGTATATAACTTCATATTGCATATTTTCCTTAGCCTGAGCCCTTTGAAATGCCCAAAACATAAATGCTGACAGTACATTGAACAGTTGTTTATCAACTTTTTCATACGAAAACTTAAACTGTTCAGATTTAATCGAAATAAATTTATTTATTCTGAATTTGCATCTGGGCAAGTTATGCTATTATCCCTATTCGATTTAATTTTTTATTAGCATTTAAGAGTGTATTTTTATATTAGTAAAAATTAAAATAATTACATTTAACATTATTTAATAATAAATTTCAGAATTGTGTAATAATTCTCCTCTCTCCAATTTTCGATTTACTAAATTCAGAAATTGAGCCTACTCTATTACGAATTCGTCTGTGCTGGTTAAATTATAGAGAAAAATTTGTCGGGCAAAGTGAGGCAGTCCTATTTAAAAAATGGTTTTCAAATACTGATGGGCCTTTTGGTTTTCTAAAAACCTCTTTTAAGCTAAATTATCTATCAAAAGAGTCAAATTTTAAATTCTGTCTTCTTTCATACTTAAATTTAAGTTGTCAGATTCTTAAAAAAATAAAAATAGCATATTTCTGATTTTCTATACATTAATTTTTTTTTAATAATACCTTCCTATATTTTATTAAATATATCATTAGAATCCTAATAGTCTTCTAAGCTCTAAAAAAAAAGAGATTAAATAAATATTTATATGTATTATTTAACTTTAAATTATATTTACCCTGCATAAGTTTTAAATTATTTTTTTCAAAATCATCCTTTTGGCGTCTCTGAGAACTCCGGAATTTGCCTAGTTTTATTTAAAAACGCACTGGTAAAATATTTTTAACTGATTTTTAAATTTAGAATTGTCTTGTCCCAAAATTTAAATAACCAAGGGGATTTCTTCCAAACTAAAACTAATATTTCCTATGAAATCAGGATATATAGGATCAGGTAAATGCATCTCATTCGCCACAATATGATCAAAAAAGTCTTCATAAAGAGAAAAAGAAATAGCCTTTATGTATTGCTAGGGAGAAATAAGATAGTCCATTTATAAATAACTAAAAAAATAAAAAAACTATAAATCTCAACCAAATTAGAAACAATCAAATAAATTCTTTAAAAATTTGTGTTATTACCATTTCATTTGTTATCCATTTCTTTCATCTATTTTTGATAACCCGACCCACCAATTCTAGTTAATCACTGTAGTGTTTTCGGTAAAAAGGTCCTGAATTATGAGATACCTTTCGATATAATTGAACTTTGCATTGTCATCATAGCAAAGTCCATCATACAACTTTATTTTAAGCAAATCATTTTCTCCTAAGTCTTTTATCATAAATTAAATGCCGGAATTTTTTTTTTCTGTTTTATCTTTTTCAGTGTTTTGGTCATACAATATCCATTCAAAATAACCTTACATATCATCTAAATTATTAATTTAAGCTTTCCATCGTTTTATATAATAGGGTAATTCAGATGATGCCGCCTTACATTTTTGTTTGTCTAAAATTAAATTAAGTGTTTTTTAGTAATTTTTTTTTTTAAAATTAAATTTGCTTTACCCACCACTCTTTCTACAAACTAACTTTATTGATTTTTTTTTATTTAGTCAATTTCACTCATTTCAGGATAAAAATTTATTTCTACCATTGGTTAAAGATATCCCAAATTTTCTGGCAGCAAAAGCCCCTGGAAACTCAATTTAATAGTGGTATTGCTAACCTTTTATTAACTTTTATGTTTTATTGCCGAAACAAGCCAATTTTTTGTGAAATCTAAAAACATTTACAACATTTTATAATATTGAAAATAATGATATTTTTAACTTACCCTGAAGAGTCACTTGATCTAACTGACTATATGCCGAATTTTCTCTTAGAATTTTAAAATATTTACTGTATTTTTAATTAATTAATTTACTTGACTATTCAATATGATTTTTTCTTGATTTTGTGCTCCACATCTCAATGAATTAGTTTATCATTAAAAAATTATATTTCGTGATTTTTTCTGAATTGCTAGCAGTATCTCTTTGAACCTCAATCTTTTTTAAATGTCAAATGAAATAATGTATATTTTAAATAATTATTTATTACCAATTTGCTTTGTTTAAATAGAGAATATTAGTGCAATTGCTTTATAAAAAGCAAATGAGTCTTTTAATAAAATTTCTTCGGAAGCATCTAAGCAACAATATTTTCCAACTTTTTATTGACATCTTATTTGCTTTATAGTCTGTATAGTATTATTCTATCTCTCAAATTTTTAGCTTCTATTTCTGAATTCACGTAAATGAAGATTGGTTCTGTTAATTGGTTACATAATAAATTATTCTATTTATTTAAACTATTATGGTAATTCATAAATAACATTACTTCTGAGTTAATATTCCATCATTATTCTGGCCTAAACTAAGGGATCCACATTTTTTTTAAAAGAAGCAAGTTTTACAGGCTAAAATATGTAAAGTAAATAAAGATTTAATTTTTCCAATTTTTTATTTTCGATATTTTTTTACGTCTTTTTCAATGGTAATATTTTTATCAGGAAAATCTAATTTTCTTTTTTCCTTATTTTTCTTCATTTACACTAACTAGTTATCCTGATTCAAAAACAAATCTCTAAATCAAAAATATTTTTTAGAAATTTATATTTTATAGTAGTTTATAATGCTACTAGATTTGTATATTCTATATATTCATTTTTAAACTACCTAATTTGCTATCTAGATAACTTTGAACCTAGTTTTTCTAATTTAAAATAAACTACAGGATCTTGAAATTCTGGCAAATATTTAATTTTTTCTCGCTAGAATGTTTTATATCTATTTTATTCGCTTGCTTCTGCATAAATTTTCTGATTTGCATCATTTTTATATAAAAAAATTAATTGATTTCCCTCTTTATTTAGTTTTATTGCTCAAATACTTTGCAGAATAAAATGCATTCGTTAAATAATCAAACTTAACATCCTCATTATGTACATCGCTTAACCAACCAACTTCTACTTTTTTTTTCGTTGAATTAATCATTTATTTAATTATTGTAATTATGAATCCGATGATAATTATTTTATTGATATTATTTCTCTTTAGTTTTTGTTTGCTACTATGCAGATATTTTAATATAATATAATAATATATATATTCGTTTTGTAACAATTTAATTAAAAGAACCCAAATATAAATATTTGCCATACTTTCTTATATATCAAAATTGCTTAAAAAATTAAAATTATATTAAATTAAAATTTTAAAATAATAATTTCATTTATTATTTATAAAATAATTTTTATTAAATTAACCATATTTTAGAATGCTCATTCGTATTACATATTTTATTTAATTATTAATATTCTACAACTATTGAAATATTTAAATCACACAAATTAATCAATAATTATAAAAACTAAAAGGTAATAATAATTATAAAAAAAAAAAATAAATATTGCTTTAGAAAACCCCACATTTTTATGAGTTAAAAACAAGTAAATTTTATTAAAAAATAACTACAAGACTGTTTAGAAACACCAGATATTAAGAAAGCGTTGTAGAACACCTTTTACTCTTTAAAGAATGATTATTAAAATGGAAAAACTGCTAAATATTTAGCAATTCATGACTTAGCAATTTTTCATTCTTTTAAAGCTTTACCTTTAATTTATCCCAAAATAAATCCTTTTTCTTATCTATCTTAAAATTATTATATTCCTTAAGAATTGGTACTATCGGTAAAGAAAAGATATAATTAGCTCATAACTCATTTTGATTTCAATCAAATTTATGAAATTATTCTTTACATCAAATAGTTTAAAGAATACGAATGCAAATTAATGATAAATTACTAAATTAACATGTTAGAAAAGATTATTCCCAAAAATGGAGATAATCCTGAGTTTGATTTTCTTTATGAATTAAACTCAGAATCAGAATCTACTTAATCATTGAATAATAATAATAATGAATTAGAAAAAAAACATGATATGTAAGAATTAGAATCATTGAAAAAAGTTAATACACTAGATAAAATTATTAACATAGAGGATGGTGACGGCGGCAATTAAACATAAGTTTTAAAGAAAAACCATTAAAAAATTCCATTAGCAGATAATTCACTAGTCTAATCATAATTTAATAACCTACTATAAGATATGGGTAACTATATATATATAATAAAGCTTAACATTAAATAATTTTTATCATCAAAATATAGATTCCTAATTAGACTGTAAAAACGAATATGATTTACTAGCTTGCATGATGGAAGAAATGAAATTAAGAGATAATGTTGAGTTATAGCAATCAACTTTAAGTATGAAATTGATCGGCGATAACTACTTAAAAAATAAATACTCAGACAAATTTAAAGAAAATTTAGATGATTCTAATATAATAAATAATATGTTAGAATTAATATCTCTTTAAATAAGAAGTACACACAGAAGGGGAAACAATGAAATTAAAAAATAATTATTAAGAGATGAAGAAAAAATAAAACTAATATAGCAGGTAGTTAATAAGTTTTATTATAAAGTTATTGGTAAATATATTAATTTGAATTTAGGCTCTTGATATTTTATTTTCGGCATAAGAGGTAGAAACTCTATGGCTGATGCTAAAAGAAAATTAATAATTTAGACAGATTACTCATTAAAGTGCATAAAATAAGTATTAGAAAAATGTTTTTATCTCCAATTTTTTATTTGAAAATATATAAATTTAATGAATATTAAAAATTATTATTTTTATATTAAAATAAATATCAAATTTCTTTATATAAAAATTTAAATATACTTAGTTATAAACAAAAAAATTATTTTTTAAAACAAAAATGTTCATCTTTCACTATTTTCCAAAACTTTTTTATTAGATCTCGTAAGAAATTAATAACTCTACTATTATTTTTTATAATATAGAGACTGACTATTAATTGAATACTTATAGCCCGAACCCTTTCCCATAAATGAATTTTACAAGCTGGAGCAATTATTATTATTGTTGTTGCTTAGGCTACAATTAGGATTAATTTATCCACTATATATTGGATAGTTTGGGAAATAGTATTATTAATTAGAAAATTACAAATTTTATGAAACACTATCTTACTAGTGTGAACTATCCATCCCTAAAAAACTCATACGGCCTGGACTATTGCTACTTGGTCTTATATCATGTTCTTCCATTAGATTTTCATCGAAATTTTCTAACTATTCAAAAGTTACTTTTTTTCTTTTAGAATTTACATTAACGCTTTACTACAGTTAAATAGACTACTACATGGGTTTAATTATGCCGGCCAGCTAATTACTGTAGCTTACTTGACGCCCTCTATTCGGAGTCGGGGTTTAATTAAGTGTAGAAATCGATTTCTGAAATTGGCTACTCTATCTGCAGCCTCTCGTCGTATTAGAGAGAGGGTCTTTTTCTACCATTTGTATAGACATAGTAGTTGGGTCAAAGGACTGACTTCTTCTTATATCTCCGTAGATTTTTTTATTTATCATTTCCTTTTTTTCCTCAAAATCCTACTACTCATTGTTCACAGTGTTTTTCTAGAATTAATAGCTAATACTGTGAGTGTTGCTCTTATTGAGCCCCATCGACAGGGAAAAGTTGAGTTATCTGCTTTACAAGTGCTGCTAAATTGAGTTGCTGATTTGGTGCGGATCAGAAAGAGGAGAATTATGGTTGCTTAACTGATTTTTTGATTAAGAAAACTGAAGAGAGTAATCCTTTATTTTCCCGAAATCTTCGACTTCTTTCAAGTTAACAGCGTGCGGTTAGGTATACTCGCATTTACTTTAATTTTCAAATGAGATATTGTCATTAACAACAATATTGTCTTGATTATTTTGTTATTATTATTAATTATGTAAAGTTTCACTATAAAGCTGCAAAAGATTTGATTTTCTATACGACATGCTCATTTATTTGATAGAATGAGGCTTAGAGTTACTATCATTCATGTTGTTTTCATTTTGATCCCCACTGTCCCCATTGTCTTACAAAAAGGCATGGTTCAGCGCTTCTAACGCCGAAATTCGATGTTCTGGAAGTTACTAAAGCATCTTTTCCAGTAGATCCACAGCTTCTGGTGATAAGTTTTAATTTTTGCCAAAGTTTATCCTTAGTATGCTTGAGTGCTTTATAGCCTTTTCAAATTAGTAATAGTCTTCTGAAAATTCTTTCGATTAACGATTTAAAAGAAGTTGGTACAATAATATTCCGCAACTGTAAATGTCACTCACCTCTGTTTATTTTTAATATTTTCCGTCTCTTATTTTGAAAACTTCGGGGGCGCAGTAACCTGGACTTCCCGCTCTTTCAAACAACTTTTTTTAATTTTCATCTGATTTCGTTGAAAGTCCGAAGTCTTCATTTCATTCGTTAAAAGATTAATGAATAATTAAATTATCTGTCTTATAATATAATAATATAATTACCTGAAAGAGTAATGTCTTCTATTTTTGTAGTACTATTGCTACTAATATTCAATTATCCTTTAAATAAAATATTTTCTGGCCTGATATCTCTATGAATAATTTTGTTGTAATGGCAATAGTGAACAGCCATCAATAGCTGTTTTATAATTTGTTGTATATTTTTAAGCGAAAAATTGATTTTTTTCTTATAAATTCCTGATTTTAAACTTCCGCCCCTAAACAACTCAGAAACCATAAAAACATTTTCTTTATCTTAGTAAAGGTCATGAATTTTCATTATTCTTAATTTTCCCATGTTTAGGGCCATCGCATGACTGATATAATTAATATGGCTGTTATTTATTTTTCTTTCGTATCCTGACTTTATTACTCATTCGCCACTTGTAAATTATCATTACTAAGTTATTTCAAGATATCCAATTCTTAATAAATAGCTTAAATTCGATTTTTTTCATATTCTAGTTTTTTCTTATTCCAAATCTTAACTGCATACTATTGTTATGTGGTTCTTTGAATAGCTTAATAAACCATGGAATATTAACCCTAAATTTAATTAATAATTAATTTAAATTATTGTTTTTATATTTATATTATTTTATTTTTATAAATACTGTATTCAATTATTAATTTGTTTAATTAGTTAATTACTTTCCCCAAAATTTAAACTAATTTGTAGTCAGTGCGGAAATTGGTTTTAAATATTTTTTTGCTTAAAAATACCAAAGCCATATTCACTTATTCTGTCGATTAAGAAATAAAATTACAAGGAAGTTCTTCTGAATTGCAATCAGAAATGCTAATTCCTATTGTATTGTTAATTGATTCCTCCATAAAATTTTAATTTATGCTATTGCTTTTCTCAATTGGTAAAATAGTTCCTTTATAATCGGCTTTTATTTCAAGAAAAACCAGGTTATTCGCAAAATATATGCAGTTAAATAAACTATTATTCTTGTTTTATAAATTCGATCCATTTTGTATACTTTTCGAAGAAATTTCCTTCCAGGCTATCAATTTGTTATAGAAAATTACCTGACTTAGTTTTCCATTAACTTTATAAATCTAAGTCATTACAATTTAATTGCATTGTTATAAATCGCCAAAATTTACTTATACAATATGCAACTTTCCCTAATATAGAGATTATAAAGTTTCATCAGTAGTTTTACGCTGATCAAATGTTTTTTTCGAATTACAAAAACACATATATTATAGAAATCTATTAAATTGTTTTTTATTATATATTTTATTTTTGATTTTCTTTAATAAAATATAATTTTTTTTAGTTCCACCAGTTTTTATATATAATTATTTATTAAGTTCTTTGTAATAGGGAAAATAATTTTTAAGAGTATTGAATGGATTTATTTATATATGCAAAAATGGATTAAAAATTATACTTTCTGTCTACTTATAAATTTAAGAAGAAAACTAATTAAAAAATAAACAAGTATTTATAAAAATGTTGTTGATAAATAATATTAAATATGTTCTATTTTGTATTCTATAATTTCTTCACTATTTTAATATTTTTAATTCCATATTAGATAATTTTATTAAAAGTATACTTGTCTTTCATAATTTTTAATAATTAAAGAGATTATTGAATATATTAAAACTAGAAAAGGAATTAATTAATCTTACTAAACTATATTAATATAGTAAATAAGTAAAAATAAAATAAAATGGACAATTCACTATAGGATTCAAGATAAATATGTAAATAAAATCCTGAAATATCTTCAATTAATATACAAAAGGATGAAGTTTATGACAATAAACTAGAAAACTTTGATAAAATAATTTAAAGCAATAAGCCGAATAACTAACAAATTTTAAATATGCAAATATTAGACAATATTATTAACAAGAATCTATAAGATAACATAATACAAGATAAGAAAGTGTAAAATGAACAAGAGTTTATAAAAATAGAAAAATCTCTTTTTATGGATCTAAGATTTATAACTATAATAATTCTTTAGCTATTTCAATTTATTTCCTATATTTATTTTATGGATCTACTCCTAAAAAGATATAAAGAAGGCATTAAAAGAAGTAAAGACAGTGGTTTTATTTTCTAAGATTTAAGGTTCAATAGGAATTCTTTATTTTTTAAATTACTAGCTATAATTTTAATTTTATGTTGCTATGCGTATGGCAGAATTTAATCATTTAGAATACTAAAAGAAATATTTCAAACTTAATTAGTCTTGAAAAATAAGTATAAAAAAAATTAATAAGCGAATATATAATTCAGCATTTCGGCTGGAGAAATTTAATAAAATTTAAGCCTTCAATAAAAATGTTTTACTTTCGCACTATGTTTATTAGTAACTTTGATGTTTCTTGATTCTGTTATCATATATTATTATTTTCAGTTTACAAATGAAAAAATAAGAAAAAAATTACTTTAGAGAAAATGTTATAAAATGATTTTTAATGACTTTTTAGCATCGATTACTGCTTTTTTCTTTATAATGGCAGAAATCTTAAATAAACGCTCCACATTTACAATAGTATATTTTTTATTAGTATTTTCTCTACTCTCTATAGTTGAAGTAATATATGTATATAATTTTTACAATTTTTATCTATTCTGCAACTTTATTAAATTATTTTCTAAAGACTATGTATGCATCTTATATAGAAGCTATTGAAAAATCATATCAAAATAAAGATAAAGATAGACTGTAATTTAGTACTCTACCATTTACAACAAGGATATTTATTGCCAGCCCGTACTTATTTATTATATATTTAATTTCAAATATTTTATATTAATTATTATTTCATTTTAATAAGATGGAAACTAGAATATTTCAAGTATTTAGAATGTGATATTACAAAATATCCTGATTTATTCTCTAATAAAAATTATTATTAAAAAAAGTAGCTATTATCAAATATAATTCAAAATAATATAAATAATGGTAAATAAGAAGAAAAGTAGATTTAGAATGAATAAGTAGCAGATAAGAATAACAAGGATCCTTATCATATAACATATTTCTAAAAAATATGGATTTTTTTTTATTTACTTACTTTTGTATCTACGGGATAGATACTATTTCTTTTTTCCATATTAAACTAATAATATGGGCTCTCAATTACTGCAATATTTTTATTGGGGCTTGTGTTTTATATTCACCAAATATTCATATACTTTTCCTTAAAATAAAACAATCTGAAAGCGTTATTTCTTATATAAAAGTGCTAACGGAGTTATTATTTGCTGTACTTCCCCTCAGCATTATTGGAGGATATAAATTTGTCCTACCATTTAAAACTGAAAGACTTCCATTTTTCGCGCACATATCTGAGACTTGGGTTAGTAATTTCTATCCTTCTTGTTATATTTAAATAGTCAAATAGGTAATTTAATTAAGAAATCAATAACAATTAAATGTTAAAATTTACTTATTTATAAATTTGCTTAGGTGATTTGGATATATATGTATGTTACGATTGAGCGTTTGTTTAATAAAAATGACGAATTTATTGATTTAATTGATAAGAATATGAAAAAAATATTTCTTGAATCCGATGAAATATAAGTTTATAGATATATTTCATTTATTGGATTGATAATAATAATGGTTACTAATTTATTTTATTTCTTTCAATATGTAAATGTAAACTATGTAGCAGATGCGACCGAAGAAGACCAAAATACCACAGAATTCGATTCTTCGGAAGAAGAAGAAGATGAAGAAAAAGAAGGAATGGAAAGTGGTGATAAATTCAGAAATAGCAACAATTTTGATAGTGAGAATGACATTTGCTATCGAAATGGAATTCAAAAAGATAAGGAAGACCAAATATAATAATTGGATTATAATAGAGTTGAATCACCCGTTTCAAAGCGATAAATTCCAAATTATAAAAACCTTGTTAAGTTACAAAACAATAATACGGAAAATAAAGACCAAAGAAATAATATTATTTATTAAAATATGAATTAAGTGTAACAAATAAATAACACTGTTAATTGCAGTAACTTAGAAGGAAGTAATATTTCTTAGATAAATGGGAGTCCTAAGTCTACGTTTTCTTCAAGAGGCAAGTTAGAAATGGAGAACTCGTTCACTTCTGCAAATTAATAGAAATAAAATAATAAATAAATTGCCTAAAACATTAGAGATTTTTAGACTATTAAAGAGCATAATAATTTAAAGTCATATAAATACGATGAATAAATACATTAGAGAAATAGAATAAAAAAACTAAATTATAAATTTTTTTAGTGAACATCAACCTTTCATTTAATTTATAATTATATAATTTTTTAATTAATTTGTTTTTTAGCTATATAATTCTATAAATTAAAAAAAAATATGTGATAATAATTATAAATAATTTTTAAGTTATATATGTTTATATAGTTTTAACATTTTTAGAGGGAAATGAATAAATTAATTGATTTTTATTATTCGCAACAAATTCTCCTTATTGGTTATCAATCTATAATCTATCTTAATAATTAATAAATTAATCAATTGAAAAAAATAGAATGTTTTAAATATATAGTTTTCCTGTCTAGTGCACAGTC
Organism: Miamiensis avidus; assembly: GCA_037039885.1. Lineage (NCBI taxonomy): Eukaryota > Ciliophora > Oligohymenophorea > Philasterida > Glauconematidae > Miamiensis > Miamiensis avidus. The sequence goes on from JAWVGU010000028.1 coordinate 302,944, forward strand.
ATATAAAACAGTGAGGACAAAGAAGATATTAACATTTTTTAATGCACAATGTGCAAAAATATAGTACATTTTCCATTTTTGCAATGTTAGTTATCATAGTGCCTTATTTGTAAACCATGTTTTTAAAAACATATAATGGAACATGGAGAGAATGCTGACTAATGCTTTTGCTTAAAATAATATTAAAATAATCATAAACATTTGGTTAGTTAAGTGACCAATAGATAACTGGAGTACATTTTGCTTAAAAAAATATTTAGATTGATAAAATTTTTATGTTTAAATTGGATAGATCAGCAACAATTTATTTAAAATCATTAGCATCACTAGTACTAATAACTAACAATTTAAAATATTTCTGATAAATGCCAGGCTTCCTATATGGATTACGATTAGTGGCTCTCACATTTAAACTCATGTCCCTATATTTGCATAAAATGTAAATACGAAAAGTGCACAGTATAATGCATGAGAAAAGACATAGCCCAGCATGAAGAGCAATGCAATTTTTAAGAAATAAAATGTCGATGGTGTTGGAATGACATACTAAAAGTAGACATAGAAAACCATGAATTGACTTGTAAAGAAAAAATTAGTTGCAAATATTGTCTTGAATTCTTTCCATAAAAATTGTTGCAATCTCATCAAGATGAATGTTAGAATAAAATCCAATAGTGCGAAAATTGCTATAAATAAATGACACGAAAAGAACTTCTAGAATCACATACAATTTAGTTGTGTATAAAATTTCATTTAGAAAATTTGAAAGGCCAGTTAAAGTAGGCCTTTCTCAATCATTCTCAATAAATGGACTTGATAAAGATAAATAATTTGAATATTGAAAAAGTATTAGAAAAAAAAATTGCAACTATGAAAGAAGAAAAAGAATTACAAACTGATTTAAATTAAAAATATGTAATTTGTTTTTAATTTATTACTTTATTTTAATTTAATAATAAATAAAACCATTCATCCTTTTATAGAAATAATAAATTAGATAATTGAAATAAGACTATTCTTCATAAATCAAAGAAGAAAAAAGTAGAAATATAGCTGATATTTCTTCTGATGTTAGCCCTGATTAAAAAAGGAATTCAGTTTTGAATAATAAATATAATTCATCCAATAAATCTGTAACTCTTAACAACTACTTAAAAAAACAAAATCCATAAACACAGTTTCTTTCCCAAAGTTTTCACGAAGATGCTAATGACTAAAATTTACTATAGAGATTAAATAACGCAGAATAATAATGTAAATAATTGAATAAATAGTAAAATTAAAATATAATTTTTTAATTTTATTTAGTGAAGTAAATGTAGACTAATACATTAATACAAGCTAATAAAAAGTGTTTAAAATAAGGATTTTGGCAAAATTGGGAAAAATTCATCTAATTATAATCAGATCATGACCCATTAGTAAAATATTAATTTAATTTCTTTAAAATATTTTTAGTATATAATAATGGATTTAATTTTTAAAGGTCTAAGGCATAAGCGCCTAATAATGTTCAAAGTGTCTGCGATTAAAAAAAGAATATCTCTAAAATTCTAAATCACTATAGTTAGAGATTTAAAAATTGAAAGAGTAATGCTAATTTTCTTAACAGGGAAAAAGAGTAACGAGAGCGTAATCTTCTGCTAATCGTTTAGGAGTATGAAATTGTATATAATATAATTTAATAAAATAAAATAAAAAAAATAATTAATTTATATAAAATATTTTAAAAGTTATAAATACTGTAAGGTTATAATACCCATTTATGTTTATATTTAAAATTCACTCTTCTGATTCACTATTCCATTTGCTTCCATCTTCTCTTCCTAGCAAATTAAAGGTGTTATTTTATATATCAAGCTAGCCCTCATCTATATTGCGTTATGTTTAAAAAAATAATGATTATGATTATTAATTAAATTAAATTTTATCGTCAGTTTATTTTTAGACATTATCTTATTCCATTATATTTTATTATTATCCAAATAAACCTGTTTTTAATTAATTTTATTTATCATCTATCTGAAAATTCAATTATTCATTTTTAAAATTTTGACTCTCACCAAAAAGTAATTTTCGATTATTTTACTATTCTGTCTAATCATTATTCCTTTTTTTCGTACAATTATTGCAATTATCGTTGGTACATGATAACAAGGCATAAGGATTTTCAGGATCAAATTCAACAAAGCAACTTTTCTAATAATACATTATATTTTTCTATTTTTTTTTTCTTACTTAATTTTTAATTAATTAATTTATATTTGCTACTTTATTTATTCATGCTATAGCTTCTTATATTATGTTTAATTAATCTATCTATGGTAAATATAGATTATTTTTCTTATAGATTCTTATTAAATTTCTGTTTGACCCTGATAAAATATAAGTAGGCGCAAAATTTTGTTGTTGTCTTAAAGCTTTTTAAATATATTATTTGCTCAATAAAATAGCCATATTTTCATAATATAGCATATAATGATAAATTTTTTTAAAAGTATAAATTAAAATACATATAATTTTTATTTAATATTTTATATTTACTAATTTTTTTCATAATTAAAAAATTAATATAATTTTACTAAAACTAAAAGTATTTTTGATATTTTTAAAATTCAATAATTACATTTAAGGCATAGAATTTTAAGTCATGGAATACAATCTATTAGAATAATAATAATACATATTGAAGAAGTTTGAACAGCTTAAAAAGCAAAATAGCATTTTTCAATACTTTACTTCCAAAATTTATTAAATTCCAATTTTTCAAAAATCACTTATACTATATGAATAAAATCAATTTACTGCCTTTTTGCAATAATTATAATAATTAAATATTTTTATAAGGATCCTAATTAAGGAAATAATACTACTCTACAAAGTGGAAGTAAATAAATTTTTATTTTTATAATTTATAATAGATCTTTACTGATTTTATATAAAATTTATAGAGTAAATATTTTCATAAATATCTTAGAAAAGAATTTTAAATTATATGTTAAGATAAAGAAAATGGAAATCTATCAAAATTTTATATTTATGATTAGTATATATATAAATAAGAACATATAAACATTATATTATTTATTGAATGGATTGATGTGTTAGTCAATCAATCAACAAACAATTTTTAAACACTTTTAATAAAATATTTATCCTAGGTAAAATTATGTTTGTAAACTATATATTAATCATAAAAAGAGTTCAATGAATGTAAGGTCATCAACTATTCGTGACTATTAGCAAATTTGTTCAGAGAGATTTTTTGGCTTTCTTCTTTTTAGGAACGGGTCTGGGTAATTTAACTCCTAATCTTTGTTCAAGTTTTGATACTACTCCCATGGAAGGAATGGCAGTTCCTTTTTCATAATCAGTAATAACAGATTTTTTTCATTGACCAAGTTAGCTAATTATTCTTATGTTAATCCTTTTGCATTTCTAGCTTATTGAAGAGCGATTTTGAATTCGTGGCAAACGTGTTCTACAGAAAAGTTGTCCTCTTCATCATTTAAAACAGTGGCAACGTGTCTTGCGTCTAGCTCATTTTTGTTCATGTGTTCATGTTTTTAAACAGAATAGACAGATTTGTTTTGTTGGATAGCTTAGTTGGCGTTTTATTTAACGTTTTTGCTTAAAGTGGTATATTCCCAATCTTGACTAGGTTACATGTTGATTTTTATGTTATTTTACTATATGTTTTTGAATTTATCTATTTATTTATTTTAATTGATTTTTTTTTCTTTAATATTAATTGAATATTTTAATTATTAATTTTTTTAAGCTTTTGACTTAAATTATTCCCCTTTAAATGGAGGAAGTCTTCGACTATTCCTTTATTAAATCTTTAATTAACCTAGGCTATATATTCTGACAAAACTTGGAAAATAAAAGAATATTAAATAATAGTAGTAGTAGATTATATTGGAAATTAAAAAAAAATTTATGATATTTAAATTATTTTAATAAAAAGAAAAAATATATATAATTCCATCAGATTTAAATTAGGATTTTAATTCTACTTTTATTATTTGTTAATTTTTATAATAATTTTTAATTTGAAATTATAAAATATAAAGAAATAGTTCATATTACTACATATAAAATAATAAATATTATGTGAATATATAGTATAGAAGGTATATTAATTGTTAATGAATAGATCGTACAATAAGTAATTATTTTATAAAAAATTTTTATTAAATAGAATACTTCAAAATATATTAAAAACAAAAAAAGTAAAAATTTACTTTATTTAACTATCAATTACAAAAAAATTCTATACTAATATATAGATATAGTAAATACAAATATTTAGAAAATGGGAAGCAGTGCGTCCAAAAATAGTATTGAATTTAATACAAATGGGTTTGATGTCCCCATGGAAACTTAAGAAATAAATAATAATATTTCACAAATGAATAAATATTCCAGTGACTATTCTAAATTTACCTAAATAAAATACAATTAAAAATCGAAAGATTATTACTAGGTGTTTGTTAATAATAATAAGCAAAACATATAATATATATGCAATTTAAAAGAGGATTTTAATACAAAAATAAAATAAATTAATATTTAAGTTCCATTGGATATGTAATTTCTTAACGATACCTTATGTTTCTTAAAAAGCTTATGTAAGTAATTAGAAAGTTTTAGTTTAAAAACTTAACCTATGAGGTAAAAAAAGTGGTTTTTCTAAATCAATGATGCAATATAATAATTGCTTTTATAATTTAAGATGGATGGAAGAGTGTGACTATTAATTTATAATGAATGTGACTTAATTAATACCTTAAATGGAAAACTTAAAAGAACTTGAATTAAATATGATTCAATTTATTCCTCCAAGTATTGAATATTTTCACAAAACATTGAATATTAATTTTCCTTAAACACTAAAAAAACTATCGCTATAAATAAATGATTATAGTTGTGTATAATAAGAAGATTTTATAATAATTTGCGAAAAATTTCCTGTGAATTTAGAAGAGCTTAATTTATAATATTCTATAATAAGACATAGTAGTGTATACTAATGTTTTTTTTAATTCTATTCAAAATTAATTTTAATTACTATTTTTATTAGTTGTATATAATTAGGTATCTTTTTGGGACGGATTGCAAAAACTATCCAAATTAAAAGTATTAAAAATGGGATTGTAGTTTTATGATGAAAATAATTAAATTTCTTGTATCATTGGTATGTTGAGATTTATATTAAGATAGGATCAACTTAGGGAATTAGAAATTCCATAAATCTTGCCTGTACCATATATAGTGTAACTTATTATACAAAAATTATTTTACAGGCTATCAGTTATTTTTTAATAGTAAAGATTTAAAAAAGAATAAACCACAAAACTTATTAAATAATTGAAAAAAAGAAAATAAGCATATACAGATTATTAAATAATGGAAAATATGAAAAAAATATTTACCTTTGGATAGTATAGCTATGATAATATAATAGATCAAATTAGTGATTTTATAAAATTTAGATAGATACTTCATTTATAAAAGCTTTAATTCGATAAATACATATCTCCAGAATTAGAAAGTCATATCTATCCAACTTTCGTCTTTTGGGATCTTTATTTTAATTGACTTCTGATAATTAAAATTTATTGTTGGTCTTCATTTAATTTTTATATTATAAAATACTATTGTATTAATTGAATTAAAATATATATAAGTATAATTTTAATATAAAATATAAACAATAATTTATAAATTATAAAATAATATTATTTCATATCTGTAATTATTTAAGTCAGAATAACTTCTCTGATAAATATGTTAATTATAAATATTCTCTACTATTTTTTATTATTAATTATCTTTCATTTTTTACTTTAAATAAAAGAATTCATATAGTTTAATTATAATACTATAAATTTAAATTACAAATGTATTATAAATTTATTGCAATTTTTTATTGATATAATATAATTACGTATTTTATGAATATTTGTTTTATAATTAGATGATTAAATAATTGATATTATTACATTTTCAGAAATTATTTTAAGAATAACAAATTTTTGACGAAAACTAAAAATTAAAAAATAAATTATTCTAATTATTAAATAAATAAAATATTATCATTAAAATATTAATAAAATATAAAAATGGTAATTTTTTTAATTTTTATATTTTTTTTATTATTATCTATTCTTTCAGAACGTTACTTTATTTTTATTATATAAAAAAATCAATTATAATTTCAAAAAAGAAAAATAATTTCAAAAAATGAGAAAAAATAAAAATAAAAATACATATATATTTAATGTATTTAATTCAAATCAATAATTTTTTCTAAAAAACATTTAATAAATTGAATTTAAAAGCATTTTATTAATTAAAAGTAAAAATTATTATAGCCTATAATAAAAAATAATAGCAAAACAAAAATAAATTTATAAAAAAAAATATATATTACGAAATTAAATTTTTTAAATTACATAAGCATATTTTTAATTTTATAATATCATCATTAAAATATTTTTATTAATTTTTTTTAAATAATATACATATGAAAAAATTTTTATTCTTAAAAAAATACTGAAAATGTAATAATTAAAGTTAAACATTAAAATTGTTGATTTATAATATATTATGTTTTAGATTTAATAATATCCGCTCCTAGACTCTAGATAATTAAATTTATAATTTATATTCTAGATTATCCATCTACTTATTAATGCATAAGCATACTTTAATATTAATTAATATATACTTTAATTTAATTTCAACTAAATAAATTTATTACACATAAATAAAAAATTAATTTATTAAGTGAATTAGAAGCTATGTTTTTAATTATTATAAAAGATGTTTTAGCTGCAACAACTGGAGTCTTTTGTATATGTTTTTTAGGAATTTATTTAACAAATAAAGGATTATTAGATAAAAATATAAACAAGATAATATCTAAAGTATGATTTATTTATATATTATTAAAATAATAATATTTAATTAAACCCATAAGATTATAGAATAAGTGTTAACTCCATGTCTCATATTGTCAAGTTTTACAGAAACTTTAGATTTATCATCACCAAAAACATGGGCTCCCGTTGTATTTATTTCAGCCATTTCAATATTATAAGGAATTTTATTAGGATATGTTGGGAATAAATTTATTATAAAGGATTAATAGTATCACTCTCTTATTGTAATAAGTACAGCTTTATCAATGACAAGTAAATAATACTGCAATAATGTTCATTTAATTTACAAACACTCATACAAATATACACTTATTAAATCAGGACAAGATATAATTTTAAAGATAATTTTAGAATATAGTATGTTAATATAATTATTTTTTGATTTTAGCAAATATTTAACTAAATGTTACTCAGATTTTAAGTGATTATCTTGATGATATATCAAAAGACTATATGATGAAATAGGAAAGAGTTGTTGAATCACAAACAAGGGGTATTACTTACATTATGATATACACGTTTATAAATACAATTGCCAGATGGACTTGTGGAAAATCTATAATATCGGGCATAAAGACAGAAGAATAATAAAACATATAAAACGCTTAAGAAAAGAGTCAAAAAACTTTTTATTAAAAATTTATGGAATATATGAATCCTCCAATTGTAGCTTCCTTAACTTCTCTCTTTATATTGTTAATAGTTCCCTAAAATTTTAGATTAGAATTAATCTCAAGAGGAACTTTTTTAAACAGGTAAAAATAGTTTATACATAATATAATTTTATGAATGCGAATAACAACACTATAACTATCATCCTTTTTAGATTTATCTTCAATGCCTTTAAGGTCATGGGCTCAATATAGCCTCCCTTAGTTTTAATGACACTGGGTTCGAATTTGTTCGAAATATATCAAAATAGAGGAAAGGCATAAAAGGAAAAATTTTCCAAGTTTTCACTTATAAGTGTTTCTATTATGAAATTAATTTTGATGCCATTGATAGGGAGCGTTATACTTTATACTCTATATAATATTGGCTTTATATAAGATCCAGTTATATTATTTGTAAGTATATTAACTTATTCAACTCCATCTGCTATAAACTTGCTTATTATGGCAAACCTATATTCTGAAAAGGCTAGGTAATAAATATATTTTTATTTATTTATCATTGATTTTTTAATTAAAAATATAGTTTAGTTGTTAGCTAAATCCTTCTTGTTGGTTATATTTCCTATATAATAAGTTTACCAACAGTAATGATTATATTTTTTTATATATTTAAATCATGAGTATATTAATTTAACAAATATAATAAGTATTTTATCTATGTATTTATAAAACTATAATTAATTAATTTATTTTATCATTACAACTTTCCTATAATCCCTATATTATTTCCACCTAATAAATAAATTAATAATAATCTAATTATTTGTAATAAAATGATACAATTAATTACAATTTGGGCATGTATGGTGTACTTCTTTACATTAGTTACAAACAAATGGAAGCCATGAGAGGAGCCCAAATGAAAACAAATATATTACTGCACATAGCATGTAGCTTCTCCAACTAAAATATATTGAAATAAATGTATTGTATTGTTTATTATTTATAAATGAATATACCCAGGATAATGAGATATATTACTCTTCACTAGGCTATTACAAGCAGAGCATTTCAAAACCTAAGCATTTCTAGAATTAGCCTAAGAAGGAAAATCTAAAATGAGAAACAAATTTATTTTATTCTTAAATAGAATATAATAATAAGTAAACTAAACAATTGAAGATTTTACTGTTGCTAAATGGGTATACTATTTTTGGTTCCTGAAGTGAATGCTAACCAGCTTTTGGCAATTCTTGAGGTATTTGCTGTCCTAAAATAGCTGGATAATATATATCATTTATTTTTTATTCACTTTTTTATTAATTTTTAATCTAAATTTCAATCTAATCTTAATCTAACATTGCTTAATTCTCTAACGATTGATGATGTTTGTTCATATGTAGATGTTGAAATCAATCTTCTATTTATTCTATTTTAATAATATTTTATCAACATATATATTAGAAATTATTTTTAATTAATAATTAAATTATATTATTCATATTAATTAATTTATATTAAGAATTAAATCCAATCATATAAATCTTAATTTCTTAAATATATCTTATTAATATATTTATAATGATTTTTATTTTTAATTTTATAATTTCTTTATACTATTTATTATAAAATAATTAATAATTTTTTATATTTAATGAATTACCTAAAAAACTTGAAAATATTATATTTTTATTAATATTCATTATTTATATATATGTATTAATATTAATTAGTAAAGCAAGTTTTGTGACTTAATTAATTAATATAAATATTATTAATGAAATTTACGTGATTTGGGTTAATTCATTATAAAAATATAGTTGACATATAATACATATTAAATTAAAAACAAAAAACAAAAATATTATCGAATTTAAATATGAAAATTATTCAATTAAAATCATATATTTTTAATAAATAGAGAGCGAATTTTAGCTATTTTACTTTTTTTCTATTTTTTTTCTGTATATTTTATCTACCATATAATGTGCATGCACTAGTATATTCAATAAGCCCATTATAAGATATAGATCTTGGTAATTTAAATATAATCTATAAATTATACTCCATACGAAATATTAATAATCTTCAATCTATTATAGAGGAACAGACTAATTTTGTTTTGGTAAATAATAATGACGAACTTGCTTTTATATCAACTTTAGATGGAAAATTTATTGTGATGGATTTAAAGGGAGACTACTAATTAATAGAAAATAAATAATTATGCACCAAAATAACGCAAATGATTTTTGGAGAAGATGATTCCTAAATTTTTGTCAGTTGTTTTAAAGAAGGAATCAAAGCGATTAAGGTATTTAGCAAGCAAAGTATTCAAGTCAAAGCTGAGTTAAACTCCTTTACAAGCAATAATTTATTATATATTTAATAAACAAAATAATTATACAGTGCAACAGAACAGGGTTTTAACATATATGATTGTAAAAATTTTTAAGAACCTAAATTATTACACGTGATTGCCGATATACCTTCTATTGCATATATGGATATATCTCCTGATGGCAAATTCCTGTTTTTTGCCAAAGGTTAATTAGGATTTTAAGGTAAACTCTAAATAGTAGAATAGTAAGATAATTAACTATTTTATTTGTATTAGTTGTTGATATTTCAGATATAAAAAATGTAATTCACGTTACGGGGGATGTGTTTAAAGGAGGGTATGGCGTTGAATAGGTTTTAGCAATGAAAAAAAGTAATTCGTTTTTGTTATGACTGCATGGTAAATAAATTATATAAACATTAATTTACTTTATGAAAACATATAATATTACTATTATATTATTAATTTAAAAGGGAAACATTAGCTGTAATAGACTATTCATTGTTTTATAACAAATAATATCCGGTGCCATTTAAAATTCATAGTAAATATGATGATCCTTAATATTCTTTGAAGCTTAATGTTCTTTTTTCACATGATGAATCCCATATATTTTTAACTTGCAATAGTTAGGGAATTTATGTTATTGATATATAGAATATCGATAATATAAAGTTACAATAAGTGATGCAATAATCAGGTATTTATTTATATATATACATATCTATAGATAACATTTATTATTTATAGGATTTCTTTAAAGGGCATATGTTGTTTAATCTTAGAATGAATTTGTTTATTTAACTAATTCTAAAGGATTAATTATCTACTAATAAACAATTCCAATATTCTAATAGCAAAATTTATTTACATAGTATTAAAGTGAACTTTGGAATAAGCCTACAAAGGAGCCCTGGCCATGGAAATAACTATTCTCTCACGACTATACAAGATTGTGGATTTGTTTAGTTATTGATGGATTAAGACTATATGACAGCTCAAAAATGCCAGAGTTAACTTTGCTAAAAGAATATACAAATAAAGAAATTCCTGGCTTAAATGTAAATATAATATAAATAAATAATTATATTAAAAAAAAAAAAATAAAACTTTAGGAAGTTTTCGGAATAGAATAATACAGAGAAAATAAAGATGCTTATATTATAATATAGATTTAAAAACCTGGAAAAAATTTGTTCATAATTGATTTCAAAGACATAGATAATCCCAAAGTTTTAGGTGAAGCTGAAATAATATCAGATTTTATGTATAGCATTCATTTATTTCCTAAAAGAAATGATTTAGTTCTTTTAAGTGCAGAAAAATCATTACTTGTTTTAGATATATCAAACTTATCAAACATCAAAATAATTAGTGAAAGTTAAAGTATAATGAAAGATTTAAGGAGAATTACAATATCATAGGATGAAAAATATTTTTTGCTTGTGATAATACTGATGGGCTTGTTTATTTTTTGAACCTAATAAGGATTACACCTTAATATCAATTATAAATACTTTATCATTCCCTACAGCATACTATACAGAAATATCATAAAAACATTAAAATATATTGTATGTTCTCAGCAGTTTGCAGGGGTTAAGAATTTATAACATAAATAATAAGACCACTCCAGAAGTTGTATCAAAATTGCAATTTTAAGGTATGGCTTGGGATTTTGAATTATCGAATGATGAAAATTATATGTATATTGGTAAAAATTAACAATAACAGAAAATTTAAAAATATGTTTATCATACATTTTTATTGTGTTAGTTTGTACTTAGAAAAATGAACTGATTTAGGTTGATATATATGACATCTATAAACCAAAAATAATATAAGTTATACAAATCGCCAATGAATAAGCCTTCCAAATAGTAATTTCTCACAAAAATCAGCAGGCGATGTAAAAATAATTTATAGTCATCAATACCTTTTCAGGAATAAGAGTTTTCCCCATTGGTGTAGATGTTAAGCTGAACATTGAAGTATTTAATTTTTAATAAAAAGAGCAGATATATGATCACTATGATTTAAAAACTTTGAATAACACTCTGTATCCAATTTATTTCGTTGGGCAGAAAGGAAAGGCCCAGCTATAGATGTTAGAAGATCCCTTTGGAAAATTAATTTCTAAATTTTATTATTACAATATAAAATATCCTACAATTCTGTAAGAAAGTGCGGATTTTGTAAATTTTGACCCAATAAACTCTATAATTCATTGGACAGCAACTAAAGATCATATAGGAATGAATACTATTCTCACTCAAATAGTGATAAAAGTAGATTAATCTCAACTGATATCGCAAGGAAGAATAGATTCGGTGTTAGCAGATAAAATTTTTAAAAGGGCATAAGAATTGTAAATGAAATTTATATATTTACAGTATTTTGTATATATTGATTTTCTCCTTTAATCAATTAGCGGATTCATTACAGTGGATGGGTTTCCTACTTAATTATTAGATATAGATAAGACGATCATACTTTTAAATGATGATAATTTACAAGATTATTCAGACGATTTGAAGCAATTATTAAAAAAGAATATATAATTTGTACCCTTTACGTTTGAAATTAAATAAAGTTTAATTTTTAATTATGATTTGGCTTAGTCGTCGGAGGATAAGCTGATTATAGAAACTTATTCTGAATAAATTGAAGTCCATTTTTAAGTTAATCCTGACCAGGCATAGATTTTTAAATAGTAATTCTAGGGAGTCTTATCATCCTATTCAGAAGACTCTTCAGAATTGGTAATATAAGGGAAAAAGATGAGCGTGAATAAGATTTTGAAGTAAATATTTAAAAAATAATATATAATATTAATTTATATTTATAACAATAGAGATGTAAAAATAGAGATTTTCAAAATAAAAGAATCAAAAGATATCGAAGTTTAAATAAAAATAAATGACAATTTAAATGACAGAATAAAGGTGTTAGAAATACATAAAAATATAAAGTTTTTAAAGATAAATAATCATGTGGAAAAGGGAAAAAATATACAATAATAATTTGAAAAAGTTTTCCCTTCAGCACATATATGGCTAGAGGAGGAATTTTAATTCACCTTCAGTCTAAAATCATTTAAAGATGATGATATTCTAAGTTATGAACTTTGGGCCTATGTAAACAAATTAAAAAAATACGTTTAAATAACTTAGCATGAAAGCTTTGAAGGATTCTCTATAAATTTTTTAAAAAGTGAAAGATTGATAAAAGGATTAGCTTTAAGAAGCATGTTTTCAAAATATATCAGACTCAAAATTAAAGTAATTAGTTAATTTATGTATATAATTTTACACTATTACATTTAAATGAATAATTAATAAAGGCTTCAGATGGTTACTCTGAAGTGGAATAAAAATTAAAAATAAAAGCAATGAAAATACCTTTTCTAATCGTGGGATATTATTTGTTTTTAATAGGAAGTGCTTTAATATCCATTTTTGGAGTTATTCAATATAGAGGGTTGATTTACGGAATTTTATGTAAATAAAAATATAGGATAGGAGATGTTTACTTATATGAAAATGAAGAATTCATAATTTAAATAATTTTGAGCAAATAAGAAATTCAAATTGCATAAAAACAACTAAAGCAACTTCAAAAATACCTAAAAATAAAGAAACTCGATTTAAAATATCTATTCAAAGAAGATACTAACCCCGAATATCATGAGTTTGATAGAAAGAAAATCTTACAAATTCTAATTAAAGAATATAATAATTTAGATGTGAAAGGATTCGAAAAAGATGAGACCTTCTAGTATTGCATTTTGAGAAGTTTATTATACATTGAATTGAGCAAATAAAAGGAATATCTTGAATGCATCAAAATTTTAGAAAAGTTGAAACAATATGCACTTAAAAACTCAACTCTAAATAAGCATGTTTGGTACCAATTCTTTGCTGAAGTAAGACCAATCGAAGTTCAAAACTACTATGATGTCACACCTTTAATATTTTTCAATCAAAAATAGTTGCTAAAGGCTATGGCTACTATAATAGAGGATCAATAATTAGTCAATCTTTAGAAATAAGAAGAACTGAATATGAGCGAAGTTGATATTAAATAAAGATATGATTACTTTGACTTTAACGACATGGCATTTTAGAGAGTGCTTCACAAATTACACATAATTCTGCCTGAATAAAAGATTTTCCTTCTTATGAATTTGCTAAGAGTTGAAATTTGGGGATTTAAACCTAAATCTAAGTTCTAATATACCTAGGGCTAATGCATAATTTAAAACTCGCAAGATATTAACATTGCAAAGGTTATAAATTTCTTTAAAATCATTCATTTATTCATTCGATAAATTTATTTATCTTTTTTTCTATGACAGGCTCTTCAGAAAAGAAAATCAATGCTTACTCCTTTTCTTAGATTTTTAAATATAGATTACATAGACATTCCTCTTTCGTAAAATTCCCCTCTTCCCCATTGGATGGACTATACCAGTCACCATAATGTGATAGAAATTTATGGGATAGCACCACACATTACCTCTTCGCAGAATGAAATTACTGATTTTGCGATTCGAATTGAAGACATCAATAAATTTACTTGTCGACAATTTAAAATCCATCTTTCCAAAGGATACAAGGTCCCCAAAAGAATTTTGGGCTACCAAGAAGAATATAAAGTTTAAAAGGAAACCGAAATTAAAAAACTGCCTAGTTAATCTGGGGCCAATTAGAATAAAAATATTGCAGAAGAAAATGATTATCTAGACTCTTAATTTTCAGTAAAAACTTAGCAAGAGTAGGGCGAACATTTGTAAAATTTGGACAAAAACAGGATTCAAGGCAGTATTTTTAATTAGGTTTATCAAAGTTCTCCTTTCTCTTCTATGCTTCACAATATGTCTTCTAAAATTGAAGGGGTAGAAGAAAGTAGTAGAGATCCAATGCTTTCGAGGAGTCCAATGAGTCCTAAAAATGGATCATTATTTAAAAAACATAGTGGATTTAATGCCAGTCGGTATTAAGAATTTGTAGCAGATGTACCACTCAATCAAGATATTAATGCAAATAATCATTTGATGAATATCTAATCACAAGAAGTAGATGATAATGATGAAGATATAAATAAAAGTCATACAATAACTGATATATTACAAGCAAGTCCTAAAAATCTTTTATTCAAGATTTGAATAGCTAAAGAACTCCCAAAGATAATTTAGCTCTAGAATATGATATATGAGGTAGATGATTTACAATCTTTTGTGATTCTAAGATATTATTTTTAGCTTATAGCAAAGTAAAACTAGTTTTTTTTTTTTTTCACAATTATTTGAAAAATTATAAAAAATTTTTTTATTATTATAAATAATTTTTTATGATTATATATATTCATTGTATTTTATTAAAATATATATCTAAATAAATAATAATATTTTTAATTAATCAATTGCTAAATAAATATATATATATAGTTAATTATATAATTAGTAGTAAAAATAATATCTATAAATTATATACTTTGAAAATCCTTCTAAAATTCTAAACAGTTAGTTTCTATATACATTTATACATAAATATTTAATTATTATTTTATTAATACTAATATTATTAATTTTTTTTTTTTTATACATATAACTTTAATTTCATTCTAATAGGATTAATGATTTTTTTTTTTATACTATTATTAAACTTTTAAAATTTTTAATATCTTTTTTATAATTTATATATGTGCAATATTTAAATTAGCAAATTTACTTCATTTAATTGATATTGAGAATCATGCTATATTTCCTAATATTATTCTCTAAAAATTTTAATTATTCAAATAAACATATAAAAGGCAATATTAATGATTGTTTAATAGTAATCTTTAAATTTGTATTAGATCATTAATTTTATAAGCAAAGTTATATATAATCATATATGTACAATATATATATCCGTTTTGAAAAATCGTTTTTTCTGTATGAAAAAAAAAAATATTTAAGTGATGAAGAAATGCAATTTAATTAATATAATCTTTAATTATAAGGAAATCTGAAAAATAAAAATAATCATTAAATAAACACATAAAAGAACATCAATTTAACATGAGAACCCTCATTTTAATCGCTCTTCTATTTGCTAGTACCATGGCCGTCACAATGAAAAGACCCATGACTAATGCTCAAATATAAAAATATGGTAAAAATTAAAAAAAACGGTAGCAATTTAATTCCAATAGACAATTTGAATCATGAAAATTTCAATTTTAAAAGTCGTGAATATTTTTGTCAAAACAATAATAAAAGATTACTCTTATGTTTATTAATTTATTTTTTATATTTTAAAACTAGAAACTTTAAAAAAAGACTCTAAATGGGCTTCCATTATGATGAATATGGCCGAATTGCACATGATGTCATAGGGACCTTTAGACCAATTGGTAGATGCCATCGAAGAAGTAGTCGCTGACTTGGAAAGAAAAGTTGAAAGAGCCCACAACGAATACGACAGAAGAAGCAACGAACACGATGCTGAAGTCTCCAGAATCAACGGACAAATAGGTCAAGCCAACGCCGACATTGCCCACACCACCGAATTTTTGCAAAACGTTTTGTACGTCTAAAGAGACACCTTGACCATGGACATCGCCAACCTCCAAGAATCCATTGAAAGAACCAACCAATACATCCAAGACCAAACCAATTTGAGAAAATAAGAAAACGAAAGATTCCACCAAGTCGTCGAAGAACACAACTCCGCCCTCGACGCCGTCAAAGAAGCCGTTGAAGTTCTCTCTCAAATCAACGAAGGAGCCTCCCTTTTGTAAGTCAAAAAAGCCAAAAAATCCTTGGACAAAGTCTAACAAAAAATCAGCAAAAATGTTGAAGGATCCATGGTTAAAGCCCTCTTGGCCCTTACTTCCGGAGAATTCGCCAACAGTGACGCTTTAAGAAGAGTCAGAGAATTATTAGCTCAAGTCTAAAACAACTTAGTCCAATCAGTCGCCAACTACACATTAGAAGAATAATAGGCCTAAGATAGCTTTAAAGCTGATGTTGCCAACAAAAAAGCTGAAATCAACCAAATGAGCTTGGAAATCACCGAAAAAACTGGACAACTCGCCACCACCAACGAATCTATCCAATTCAATGAAGAATTCCTTGTCCAAAGAAAAAGAGGTATAAAAAAAATAATATAAATAATATTTGTTGGGATTTTCTGACTATTTATCTATTTATCTCCTTTAGATTTGGAACAATACTAAGAAGATTTGGTATAAGAAAATGCCAGATTCGAAAAAATCACCTAATTATACGAAGAATTAGTCGCTCAATTAGAAGTTGAATAAAGAGCTTGCGCTGAAGCCTTAGATATTTTGAGTGGATCTGATATTGCAGGATACATTGGAGGAAGAATGTCTTAAGATGTTATTATTGACTAACCCCACGGAATGGGAGTCACTGTAGAATCTAATCCTTTCGATTTAGAATGAGTTTTTTTTGAATGATTGATTAAATAAAACAATAATAATAATAATTATATGCTTTACTTTTTTATTTATTATACTAATGATAATTGATAATAATAAAAAATTTAATTTTATTGCATTTTCTCTAAGATTTTTAATGTAAAGATTAGTAATTTTTATCAAAATGTTTTTAAGTTCTACTTTTTTTTATGTGTAGAATATAATATAAATATAAAGTTAATAATAAATTAAAATAAAATACAAAAAATTAATCTTTGTATTTTTTTATAAATTTAAAAAATAATAAATAATATAGCTAAAGTATTAACACCAGTTTTAAAATTCACTCATTATCGAAAATAAGAAACCCCGCTCTCTTATGGGTTACTCCCTATTATTTATTAGATTATAGTTGGAGTGAAGATAAACAATGTTTGAATTTTTCTTTCATTTTTTATAATTTTCTCAAAACTTTGAGATTTTGAGATTTATCTAAAATAGGCATAAAAGTTTCCGAAAACTTGAATTGATTAGGATTGCTTATAAAAGTAGATTAATAATTGGGTAAAAAATTATTAAGGCCTTGGGCATTACTCAAATGAGAAATTCTGATTATTTTATTTTTCGGAATACTTGAACCTTATATAAAATGTTTACATAAACAAAATAAATGTATAGTAATTATTTTTTCTTACAACTAACTCTATCATACAATTTTTTAATAGGATCTATTTCTTTTCGGTAGTCAATATCTCCGATATTTTAACAAGATTGATTTGGCTTTTGCTATAAAAGGATTCTGTTAATTTCTGCATTAGAACTTCTTTGCAGGTAATCTGTAACGAACACTTGCTGCTAGTCATGTTTAAATTTGGTTGTCTATGGAGCCTGTATGGGATTTTAAACTTCAAATTCATCATCGGAGCTAGAAATTACATCTATATCACCTTCTTATTCTTCATTAAGAGGTACACCTTCTGCTTTCTATTATATTTACGTTTTGTAATTTTTATTGGTTGGGTTATTATTACTAAACTTTCTCATACTTAGCTTTTTGTTTGACAGGGCTTTTTGAGTCGAATCTATTTCCATTTACCCATTAAACATTTTAATATGGTAATACTGTGCTCTACAAAAAATGTTTTTTAAATTGTTATATTCTAAATTTAATTTATATATATATATTATAATACAGCTCCATTTTTCCCATATAGTAATAGCAAACTCCCATAGAATCATATGACTTTAATTCCGAATTTGTATCATTAATGAACCAAGCAGTTCTTAACATTCTAAAATATAAACTTTTATTACTATTTTTACAATAAAAACTATAATTGCAATAGATGGTTACTTTTAGAAGAATAATAAGGCAGCTTAGTATTTCTTCATTTATATCATATTTTTTCCTAAATATAGATAGCAAGAAATTTTAATTTCCAAAATGTGATAGTATTAAGAAATATTTTTGCATTCTTTAAGTAAAATTACACTTTAAATGTAGTCTTTATAAATAAAACATATTTTTCCTATCATTTGATTTAACATCATTTGTATATAGAACATATTGCCGTTTTTCAATTTTTACAGCATTTCTTCAAATAGTATTTGCAATTTATCATAATTCTAACTATTTTAGATACACTAGTCTAAAATTTATATAAAATTTTACAATAAATCTTAAGCTTCAGTTTTCTTATCATGTAATTTTTGTTCCGCCAGTTATTTGTTACTAGTAAATGTTTTCTAAATATCTTCTTTAATGGCTGTGAAAAAGTTATTGGTAAATCTTTTGATTCCTTTAAATTTTTTTATTTGCTTTTTTTTAAAAAAAAAAATATTTTAATAATAATTAATGGGTACAAAACATTTTTTTTTTTTTACATTCAGAGCCTTTTTGCTCTCTACCTAAAGTTTCCTCTAAAGTATGTTTTCAGATTTATTTTTTAGTTCTCTCTCATCTTTAATTTTTTCTTTATAACTTTTAGTAAATTAAAAGCCTGTACTCATATGATATTGTTTGCTATTATTATCTTATAACTGGAAGGAAATATTTTTCTCACTATGAATTTTCTATTCATGGTTTTAAACTTTTAATTATGAGAGCTTCCAACTCTATTATCTTTCCCACTGCTATTCTACAAATTGGGCTGACTTCGATTTCTAAAGGATTACAGAGTTATGTTTTAAAAGTTTTAATTTTTGGATTTTTAAAGGATTGATGTATACGGCTTTTAACTGTAATGCATACCCTTTTGATTTTCTATTTAATCGATGGTGTTTTCCAAAGATTGTATATTAATATTAGTTGTCAAGTCAGAAATTGATTTTTATTTCGAGCTGGAATTATTTAAATTGTAGATACTATTTTTGTTTTATTAAATGAAAATTGGCTTTTTTTCTCGTCTTGATGTGAAGAAAGATGAAGATAGATCTTTACTTATCGAGATAGAATGGCTTTAATTAGAGGCTGGCGATTTAATTAACGATTTTAATTTTTATTTAGAAAATTCATTTTAATTCTTTTATTGAAATTCCTCATTATACTTCACACTTCTCTATCTTATTTTAGGAGAGAGCAATAAATTATTTTAATATAATTTATTTTCACCCACCTTTTCATTCAAATACCCCTAGTGAGTTATTTTCATAATGCCTTTTCTGCCTCCTGAAACTAAATTTTCACTGTTTTTTGATTTCACACTTTATTGCATAATAAGATCCCACTTAGAACTTAATATAGAACTCCTTTAAAATTCAGGACTTTTTTTCTTGATATATTAGTTCGTTGATTCGAAAAATACATAGTTTCGCTACTTTAATTCTATGATTAGTTTTACATTTTTTCTGGAGAATTTTTGCATGAATTAGTAACTCTATTAATTATATGTTATAATTATACCCTTGAATTTTGCCCCTTATATTCCATGAATGTTTTTTTTATTTATATGTTGGTTTAATTGTTTGTTTATTAGGGGATGCTTTCTGGTTGGTTGAAAATAAAATAGTTTAATTAGTAAACCTTATATATGCTATTTTATGGGTATAATAATTACTATGCACAATAAAATTAATTCTGAAAATTCACTGATTTCAGAATAAAAAAAATATTATTATTATTGTTAATAAAAAACTAATTATTTGCTGATTTTTTCATGAATTAAAATACCTTTCTATGTAAAATAAGTATAATTTCAATATGAAAATTAATCATATACTATTATTCATTAAAATATTATTGTTAAAATAAATTAATATATATGAATTTTAATAAAATTTAATTATTTAATTTATTATTGCAAATTTTTTTTAATGATGATTTAACCTAATGAAATAAAGTATTCATAATTAAACCAATAGAATAATAATCAATATTAATTTTTTTTTTCTCTTTCTAACAATATTGTATACTAGATATTAATATTTTTAATGTTATAAAAAACAATTATTATATTTTTTATTAGGTTTTATATATATTGGAAAAAAATCAACTTCTATTAAATTAATTTATAATTGAGATAAATTTCTGAAAAAAGCATAAAAACATATTTATATAATAATGAAGAAAGTATAAATTCAGTCTCCGCTAAAGGACAAAAGTTAAGAAATGGATGAATTCAATTCTCCTTAAATATCGGATTGTTATATATAGCAAAGTGGAAATTCTAATGAGTGTAATAGCGGGAACAACGATAATATTTCAAAATCTAAAAATAATAATGGAGAAGATTATAATACCTAGGAATAGGAAGATGATATGGCCAATAGCATTGAAGATTTTAAAATAAATAAAATAAAAACAATAATAAAAACAAAACTAATAGCTTTACAAGTAAAAATAAATATTTTGGGACTTCTGGAAACAACCCTTACGAGTTGAAATAAAAAGACTTTGTCAATACTTTTAAACAATTTAAATTCAATAGAATAAGGAGGCCTGAAACTCCCACATACCAAGGAAAGCCCTACGGGTTTAGTGAAAGAGTCATCGGTATTAGACACTTGAGCTATTCCCAAATGAATTAATTCTATGCAGATAATAGTGAATACGTAGGCAAAAGTATCATGGGATATAGCAATGCTAATAATAGTGGGAATATCAATAATAATACAAATGTAAAATACGAAGGATAAGAGCTAAATATTTAAAAATTGTACAAAAAAAATTGGGTTATTGTAGAAAATTTAGAACAACCAAAGATAATCAAACATATATGCTAAAAATTCATCTAAATAAAAGGAGATCTGTCTAGAGAATAAAAAGACGAAATGGTTAATGGATGGGTAGGAGATTTCGTGGAAACCCAGTATGTTTATTTAAATTAATAAAGACTAATATTATTTTATATATTTCTTTTAAAATATTTGATTTATTTTTTAACAGTTCAAATCCAACTTTAAATGATATAGATGAAACACAATTATATTTGGTGGTTAAATTCATTCATTTTGCAAAGCAGGAAGAATACAGTTTTGTAACAATAAAACACTTTTCATTTGTTGTAGGCCAGAATTATTTGCTGACCTTTCTAGAAGAAGGCGACGAAGAAATTTAGGGATAACATGTGTCAACGACGAAGGAATTTTTGGGATACATTAATGAAATTTTAAATAAAGTATTAGTAATTAAGGAACATAAATACACCAAGTCAGAAATATATTTTATTTTATTCAAATTAATCGATAAAATAGTAGAAAACTATAAAAAAGTATTAAAATAATTTGCAGAATAAATAATCGACCCGCTCGATTAAGAGGTTATTGGCAGTCCCACAGCTGAAACACTAAAAAAAATTCATTGCGCGAGGTAATCACTTATTAATAGCAACATTATATTATTATGTACGAATCATATTTACGAATAAAGTATTAATTTACTAAAAGGACAGAAATGTTGGAAATAAAATATGCAGCCTAACCTTTGTAAGAAATGATGAAAAGAATATTGAAAAGAAAAAGTTTCTATAGAACTTATCAAAATTTCGAAGATATCAATCCTATTTATGAAGAAAATCAAATTCCTTTTCGATTAAGACGATCAGATACGATGGATTTTCAATATAATTTTAGTCCAAAAAATGCAGATAAATCTAACGCAAAAAGAATTTCAGAAGATGAATAATTTTTACGGGGCAGAGGTAAATGATCATAAAATTAAAAAAAAAAAAAAATAAGAAAAAATATTTTATTTTTAGAAAAAACTATGCTCTCACTTTCATCAGAAATTGGGAAATATCAGGGTCAAGTTATAAAGATGATATATGATGAAATTTTAGAAGTAAACAATAATGTCTAATACTATTTGGAAATTTTGCAAAATCAACTCAACATTTATCTATCAAATGCTTCTAATAATATGGCAGATTAATCTTAAAAAACTAATGAAGTAATGAAATTTTTAACATTGGTTACTTCCATATTTATCCCACTTTCCTTTTTGACTGGTCTTTATGGAATGAACTTTGATAATATGCCGGAATTGAAATATAAAAACGGATACTTTTTATTATTGGGGACGATGATGCTAATCGCTGTTTCAATGATTTGTTACTTTAAAAAAAAGAAGTGGTGGGATT
Organism: Miamiensis avidus; assembly: GCA_037039885.1. Taxonomy (NCBI): domain Eukaryota; phylum Ciliophora; class Oligohymenophorea; order Philasterida; family Glauconematidae; genus Miamiensis; species Miamiensis avidus. Next base: position 325,856 of record JAWVGU010000028.1, read on the forward strand.
TTGAATGATTAAAAATAAGCTGGGCATTTAAATCTTTATTTTGCCTTAGATTTTAATTAAATAATTTATTATTTTAATTTTTTTTTCTCAACTTTTTCTTCTTCAATTAATTTGATATATAAAATAAAATAAATTATATACATTTATATTATCACAACCATTTTATATAAAAAATTATATAACTATTTTATACATTTTCAATGCAAATATTTTTCAGAAAAATTTTATTATTATATTTCCTTTAACAAACTAAGTTATCCTACTTTTTGTTAGAGTTTTAGGGCATTAGAGCTGCTTATACTTTCCGTTTTCTTCTTTTAATACATTTAGCTTAAATTATTGCTGCCGTAATTAAATCCAGATATATAAATATCGTCTGTCTATATTGATAAACTAGAATTAATTTAATTTTATTATTATATGTCTCTATAAGCTTCATCTTTTTCCAATTTCCCATAAAAATTGTCAAATTTATTAAGTTTATAGCTTTAAGATAAGCTAATATTCTTATAATTATTGTTTTTTTTGGAATCTAAAGATTAATTATTACTCAAACTGAGCAGCATTGGTTTGAGCTGTGAACTATTTGCTGTTGGTTAAACGGATTGTTTTCTCATACCTTTGTGATTGTTATAATTATGAGGATTTTGAGATGTGTTATCTATACTTGATTATCTGTATTTTTTTAAAACATTAAATCTTTTCTATGAGAAAATATTACTATCAGAACTATCAAAATTATAGAAATCGGTTTATTATTATACAGAATTATTATATAATTTTTTTAATTTGAAGAAATTATTTGAGATAATTTCTCTTATTCAGTAGGAATTTCAGTTTTTATATGGTTTGAAAAGTAATTTTTTTTCCGACTCAATGATTTTTAGTTTTTTTGATATAAATCAGATTTGTTATTTTGCTCAAAAATAGATCTACTTCGAATTTTGAAAATATCAGTTTCATTTTATTTTCTCTAAATAGAAGTTTCTAAGATTTGTTTAAATTTTTATTGATATTAGAATTTTCCTCATTAATATTCATTTCTTTAAAAATTTATTTTTCATCTACATTTCCATCTATAGAATCATTGTTATTGTTATAAATATTTTAATTTTTGCTCCTCATCATTATTTCGTCATTATTATAGTGAAAAGTGTGTAAATTTTCATAATCTTATTATTTTTTCAAATCAAAAATATTTTAACTTTCGATTTTATTTGTTATTTTTCTGGCATTACTTCGTTATATGGCTGGTAATTTTTCATTATCTGAGGATAAGTCATCTTAATGTTTACTTTTTATTATAGTTTTTTTCTTAATTTTTGTTCTTGTTTTATTTAAATTATTTTATTCACTTTACTGTGACTATAAATAATTTTCATTATTTCCTTTATCAGTATTGTTAAGTGAAAAAAAATAATCTTCAATTTCAACTTTTAAAGACGTTTATTTAGTTTGTGATTTTCTCAATTATAAAGTGTCTAATTCTTTCTATATTTTTTTCCAGAAATATTTGTGATTTAAGTAAAATAAAGTGTTCTAGATGCTAAGCAAAATATCATAATTCTAGGTACAGAAAGAAGCATACTAAATTTTAAACTGCTAAAAACTGAATTCGAAAACTAATTATTGCTAAAAAGTGACAATTTTTATTCTATTATCCAGAGCCAAACTCAGGTAAATTTTTTTTTTGGAATAATTTCTAAACAACTTAAATTCTAATCGTGATCTACGAACTCGGGTTCTTGCGATTTCAACTTGTCTCGTTAATAACTGAAAACATCAATATTAGTAAATTTGCTGTTATAAGACAAATAAGTTTAGTTGCTATCAAACTGCCTTGTTTTTTCTAATTGAATCAATTTGGAATTGGGACGCAACACTTTTCTTCTTTGCCCATTTTAAGATGAATTATTTAGACTATTATTTACTTGTTGCTTTACTTTAAAAATTGCAACCACTCCAGTGTCTAATCCCAAAAATATTCGATTTTTGAAGTACTTGCATATGGAAATTTAATCTACTAACACCGATTTAATTACCTGCGGTCTGTTTTGCTCAAAACTAACGAAATTCATGATATTAGCTTTGCAGACACTTGCAATAAAGTCAACTTCTCCTATTTTTAGGGGAATTATTGACAGTATTGGAGCAGAGTGGTAGCTGAATTCTATCAAAATTGTTTGCGGATTTAGTAAGGAAAAAAAGACTATTTTCCCTTTTTCAGTTCCAATAGTAATTACTTGTAGCTATTTTATTTTTTCTAATTTAGAAAGGCTGGAATTCGGCGCTTTTATTATATCAATGTAAAATTTTATTTCTTACGAGGTCATTAAGGAATAATGACTGGAAAAAGGCAATTCCATTTGATACGGTTCTGGAAGAATGGGCAAAATATTCAAACAAGTTGTTTTTTAATCTAATCTTTTCTTTTCGAAACTTAACAATTCCTGAATATTTATTATTTAAATTAAAAACTGATTTCTATCACCTTATTCATTTAATCTTTAATTGTTTAAATTGCCAGCAGTTTAAGTTTATTTTTCTTTGTATCTTATATATATAATAAAATAAATTTTCTTTCGTTCCATTAATATTATATAATTATTAGTATTTTTACCTGCATATCTCGCCAGTATCTGTTAAAACTATGAATTAATCATTTATGAAGGGATCTTATCTCATATAAAGAATTTCTTGTGATTTAGGAGGAGCAAAGAAAATAGAAATAACTTCTTATTTTTTGGATCGCCAGTCTCTATTTTGTCGCATTGAATTTATATTCCGACATTATCACTTAATGCTAAGCTTAGTTTTTCAATATTGCTTTGATCAATTGAATTTTCATCTGTTAATTCATTGTATTTATAAGTTTTTTCTATTTATTTAACCTCACACTCTTGATGATATAAAAAGTCAAATATATTATTTATATATCCTAAATAGATTTTCTCGTTATATAAGCCTAAAAATATATTGTAATTGCAAAGGATAATGCTGTTAAAATATTAGGGGAAATTAAACGTTATAACTAAATGAAAGATTGAAATATCAACAACTCTGATCGTTTAATCGTGACTTGAAGTCATCACATAATCTTGTATTACAGAGTGTTGTATTATTTCAGTAATTTCCTTTTAGTTATGGCGAAAAGTATGGACCCACTATTTAATTTAGCTCGGAGGATCTAATGTCAAATTAAATTTAAGTTTTATTAATTTTACTAATTTTATTTAATTATATATTTATTCTAATATAAAATAATCATATAATAATTTTACCGTCTTTGTGTACTTCTTCCAATCTATAAACTAATAACATTCCATTTCTGTGCCCTACGAGCAAATACTTAAATTTATGCGAAATAAATACTGCAGTATGCACATTTTCTTTTTCTGATATGTCTTTTAATTGGTATAAATGCTGGAAATTAGTTGTATTAAATACGTTAAAATATTTATTATTCCAAACGAAAACGAGCTGAGTTTAAATAGCAATAGAAAATATATCTATGGTGGTCAAACTCTTTTAGGGTAGTTTAATCGTTTATTTCGCCAAATTCAGATTGAAGTATTGGTCATTCTTAATTATACAAGTTGCAATATTAGTATCTATTTCCGCTTATAGAATCTCCACATGGTATTGGGTGATAATAAGAAATGATTGACATTTGTCAATATACTTTAAAGCTTGGAATTTGTAATCAAATTTAAACCTGTTGACATACTCCAGATTTTCCTATAATTATTTTTATTGTAATTAACAAATAGAAAAAAAACAAGTTATTTTATTCAATGATAGTTTTTATATTCTCATTAATTATTCTAATAAATCAATGATATACTAAACATTAATGGACTTTTATAGCATTTACCTCTTTAAAAACATACAGAAATGTGTTTGTGGTTATCATAAATACTTAGTGTTAGTAAGAATAAGTGAGTGATCTAACAGATTTTTACTTGCTTAGCTATACAAAATCAATTTTCGCTATTTATTATCCATTTTTCATTAAATCTAAAAGATATAAGTACTTCTAACCATCGTAAAGAATACATTTCATTGATTTATATTCTATACACTATTAAATATAATGTTATCCTTTAGTAGAAAATATTTCCTTTGATGTGCAACTTATATGCAAATTTTTTTCATTTGAGCACATTTGAATTAATTTTATAATTAAGAATTAATTCAACAATTATTTTTATTTATTTTTATATTTTTGCTGCTGCTGATTATTATTTTTATTATCAATATAATATGCCTTTCATTTAGATATCTGAATTTGAAAGGTAGAACTATTATTTTTGAGTAATGTCTTAGATTAAAATAAAAATATATACTCATTCATATATTCAGTTAATAATATTATAATTATATTAAAAAATAAAAAAAATAAATAAAAGAGAAAATTCCTACTTTTATTATTTATATTTGTTCAAATTTCTCAAGATTTAACTTTCAAGAATAACTCATTAATGACTTTATAAAAAATCGTGATAATTAAGATTTATTTCTTATCAAACTATAAATATATCATAATATTATTTTATTTATTTTCAATTTAATAAGGGGTGGTTGAGACCTTCGTGATCCCATTTTCCCTATTGATCAAAGAGTAAGTATTCTCCAGTAGCTTTGCATCTGAAAATAAGGTGTTTGTCAACAGTGTGTTGGCAAAGAGACCAGAAGTAATTTTCTTTATCAAAAGCGGAGTCATATGAAACATATTCCAAATCTTGAACTCTGTACAATTTGTTGTAAACCAATCCTCCTAATCCAACTCTTTAAACGCTGACCATTTCTAAGTGAGGGAGTAAGTCCATTCTGGTAACTAATCTTCTTGACATTTCATAAAAAAAGGCCTTCATACAAAAGTAAGTATAAATGTATGTATATAGTTAACAAAATTATATGCCTATATAAGTTTTTTTACATTTCCCCATAAAATGTAGGCAGGAATTGCAAAAGGAATAATGAAGAAAGGATACTGTAAAGCAACAGCTCCGAGTCCGATGGCCAAAGTTTCAATTGATCTGGCTTTTCTGGCAGTAGTTGCTAATCCATGAGATTAATAAATAAATACGGAATTTTCGTGGACTTTAGGAGGTCTGTAAAAGTCGTTTGTTTATCTAACTCTACTACTTACCAAATCTTCTGAAAAGAAATTTAACCAAGAATTAGTTTTAAATCTATTTAAAATAACAGTTAAAAAAAAAATTAAAACCACTTAAAATATGTGAATTATATAATAAAATTCTTTTTATTTGTTTTGCAAATTATAATCAAATACATTCTATTTTTTATAATTTTAAAATTTTTTTGCAATAATTAATATTTTTCTTTCCTGAATAAATATACTTCGCACAATTGATATTTCCAAATAAATCCATAATTCAATAAAATTATAAATTAGTATTATATATTAAGTATTTACAGAGGGAAGGAAGCAAAGAAATTATATAAAGTGAAGGGTTTTTCTGCTTTTTCAGGAGTGTGAGATATGGCATAATCATATCTTCTCAATTCTTCATCAGTAATTTCATCATTAAATTTATGTCTAATATCTCCTCCTCCAAATTTGGCAATTTATTTGTTTACTAATGATTTTTATAATAAATTTCTTGATATCATTTTATCCACTAATTATTATATTCAACTAATTTGTTTAGCTATTCCTATCAAAATATTATTATTATTTTGCTACTTACTTTGTTTGTTTGTAGTACTTACTTGTATTTAATATTTATGTATGTAGTGTGAGAATTAATTAATTAATTAATTAATAATACAAAACTTTTGTTTAATTACATATGTATTTATTTATTAATGCTTATAATAAAAACATAAATTACAGTGTTCAAAAGCTATTTTATATCTTCGATAAAAAATATAGAATTATTCAATCCATAAGTAGATTTCAGAAGTAGCAACTTAAATTAAACTATATAATAATAAGCAAATGAACATAATTTTAATTCTTTAATATTGTTATTTTGATATCTGATATTTTTTTATTTATTTATTATATGAATGAAAGAGAAATTAATTTTTAAGTATAATTGATATTTTTCTATATTAAATTATAACAAAAAATTTTAATAAATAGATTTGAAAGCAAAATAAATGTTTCACTATTAATTTATATCTATCTTTTGTATCAAAATTTACTAGATCTCTATTTTTATGTTAATCTTAAAATTCTATTGACATTTTTCCATCTCTATTCTTATTAACTGCTTAAGTCTTAGACAATGGCTTCTCCAGCTCCTGCATTATATTTAAGTTTCAATTCTTCCACATTTTAAACAAGTTCTTAGTAAGGAACATTTTACTATTCTGCAAATCTTTTCATATCTGCCAACATATCTTCTCCGTGATCAACAGATTCATCAGTGGTTTATTTTACTAACTCATCAAAGTGAATATCGGAATATTCTTCGTGTCCCTATTATATGTCAACATTTGAATCCATTTCTTTATCACCTAGTGAATAGTCTGTAGTTCTGTTAAGAATTCTAGATTTATTTTTTTTGAAGTATTCGGCTACTAATTATTTAATTTCGGTTTCCGAAACTTGCTTATCTTGACTGACATAACTGGCAGATTGGAATTTCAATTATATTTTTCTTGTGATTTGACTTTCCTCTTCTTCAATTTCTTCCTGTTCAAGGTATTTAACGTCAACTTCATATTCCTAAATTTCTCCATCTTCTCCTTCTTCGCTGGTCAAATCAGATTTCACCAAATCTTAGAAGGTCTAAAGAATATTTTTGGAGTTTTCAATGTTCTTATCGTTACAGTAGATGTAAACCAAAAATTTTTCATATTTCTTGGCAAAGTCAGCAGCCTGAGAAGCTTTATTATGTAAATCTCCCATGGAAATGTTGGTAGAAAGCTATATTTTTTTTTCAGTTTTCTTTTTGTTAGTTTATTTGAATTGAGAATCTTTTTAAACTATTTCTTTAATAAATTTCTTATATAAATCTTCTTTATAATTAGCTATTTTGCAAATAATCGGGGTTACAGCATCTGATACTAATACTAAATCCATTTTCAATTTTTTGGCTTCATTAAGAGCTTATTCCTTTGTATAAATACCTAACTGTTTACCACTTTCACTTACCAATCTAATATCTCCACGTTGAGTTATGTCTTCATTTAAAGGTTATTATTTTATTCCCAACATCTATTATAATGCGTACATTTCTTGCGAATGAGAAAATTATTTATGTTCTGAAAATTTATAAGAGTAAGAAGAATGCAAAGAATATCTAGCATAGCTAATGTTTTTTAACGCACTTAATTTGTTTCCTAAAAGGAAGGTGTTTTGAAGTTTAAATAAATTTCTGATCATTTAAATTATTCTAATTTAACCTGAAAAACCTATAATATTTCGTAATTTAACTTTATTGAAATTTGTTATTATTATTATTTTATATAATTGTAAGTATAATAGATAATTATGTATTTAAAATAATATATCAAATTAATTATTTTTATTAAATAAGTTAATTTAGGGCTGTAATTTATTCTTATAAATCAGATAAATAGCCTTAACATTTTCAATACTTTTACTTTTTTTAATATAGTTATGTTCCATAAGCTTACCTATTTTTAAATAAAGAATGGTTTTTAATAAAAAATGTTTATATTTATTTAAAATAGTTTTATTTATATAAATCTTTTACTAAATTAAATACTATTATTAAGTAATTTATATATTATGGTATATTTAAGTTTAATAAATTAATATTTATTGCAAAACAAATTAATAGGTAAGATTACTAATATTTTAATATAAGTATATTTTTAGAATTACAATTATATAATATGAAAAAGGAAAAATCTAATATTTATGATAATTTCTTATAAGTTTATTTCCACTATATAATAAATTCTTTATAAATCAATTTTTCAAGGATATAATAGCGTCTAGGTTATCCTAAAATGATATTCTGTATTATTCTATTTTATATATGTTTATATTTTCTAATTCATATTATAAATTTAATTATAGACAGTTTTAAATGATTTTAAATATAAATTTAAATTTTTAAATTTAATTTATTAAATAAATTTTTTTACTATTTTTTTATATTCTTGATTTATTCTATAATAAAATATTAAATTGAAAAAAAAGTAAATAGTAATTATTTCCATAATTTATAAATATAGTATCCTAAATAGGATAATTATCATTGACTTAATGTAAATAAAAATATATATTTCTCAATAATTCTAAAATATTTAAAAATCGAAAGATTTTTTTAATTCAAATTGAAATGATAATAAATTAAAAATAATCTTTTACTAATAATATTACATACAAATTATAAAAATACTATTATTTGGGTTTTTTTACATAATTTACATGAAGTATATTTTTACACATCATAATTTATTGAATATAATAAAGTTTATTCTCAAATGATTTAGTAGCATGTAATTAGTAAAGATGCAAGAATTTATTATTAGTTTTTATCTTATACATGAAAAATACAAAAAAAATTCGAAAAGAAAAAAATTGATTAATACAAAATAATGTATAAGCTTTTTTTACCTTCATACAAATAATCACACTCTATTGATTAATTAATTAATTTACTTATTTTAAAAATATATATGAATAAATATGAGTTGAATTCCTATAGTGAATTTTTGCTTTATTTTAATTTATTACCAAAATAAATATTTTATAAAACCTCTATACATTAACTAAACTGAAAAAATATAATAAAAAAAAAAAAAAATAAATAATTAAACTAAAAAGAGGAATAATTACATTTTAAATAAAAATAAAAAATCAAATCAAATTACAAAGAAAATTAAAAAAATAAGAAGACAAATTAGAATGATGAATTTGTTTTCAGCCTTACTTTTAATTCTATGTCAGATTCCGTACATATTTTCGGGATCATTAAAGTAAGTAGGATCTAATTTTTTGAAGCCATATGCTTCCAATAAGGGAGAAACAACATTTTATCAATTTCAAATGGACCCTGAGAACGAAATTTTAGAAAATGCTGTAGTTTAAATAACTTTCCCTCCTGAATTCTCCCTGTACGACTTCAGTAGCACTCTCGAATGCTTCATAACGACTAGCACTGACTATACAAAATATCCTTGCACTTACAATCCAGGAAATGTAATAAATATCAGTGTGGGGAAATTGTAATCTGTACCCTTTACTGCAGTCATCGGAGAAGTTGTGAACCCTGTTGGAGCAAATTCTAGTTCAATGTTTCGAATTTCAACTCTTTATAACAATGTAGTAATTGACCAAAATTAAGGATTTGGTACTGTTAGTTTTAGTGCTCAACCAGGTAGTCATTAAAATTATTTATTTTATAAAAAGACAACCAAAAATTAAAAAAAAATAATCAATATTTATTGAATTTCTACTTGATAATATTTATGTTTTTTATTAAATAATTACTATTATAGGAACTATTACGGCTTCTAGTGTCAAAATATTGAGTAATGAAAGAATTAGTGAAGGTAGTACTTATGAATTTTCTTTCACCCCTTCAATCACTCATGTTGGAGAAACAACCATTAGATTCACCTTCCCTGACGGATACAGTAATTGAAATAATCTTTCTTTTATATTGAATAGGTTTAATTATATAAAATTTTAAGACTCAAAATCAGCTATGTGTGATATATAGGATTTAATCGGATCTAATCCTTTGTCAAGAGTATTCCACAATAATAGAATTATAGGATGTATAAAGGCTAACAAATAATTCACAGCTGGATAAGCTTAAATTGTCAGAATTATCAATATGGTAAATCCCAATTTTTCTGGTATTTTTAAGGGATTCAAAATTGAAATAATGAATGGAGACTCTTCTGTTATTGTAGAAAAAATATCATTTCTTGGAAATTTAAATGTCAAGACTGGAGATTTAATTGCATCTTGCGAATAAGAAGCCAAATTTAAATGGGCTTATCTAAAATATGGGTTCGCCATCAATTTGATAAACAAGGTGGATTCCAATGGAAGACTGTATGTGAATTTTACAAATGATTGGAGTAAATTAAATTTTTAAAATGAAATATTAATAAATATTTTTTATAATTTAATAATAACAAAAAAGATAAAGAAAAAGACTTTGGAGGATGTACCATTATCAGTGGAATCAACAAACTGCCAAACACTTCCCCGACTTGTACTCTCCACTAGGTAGACAGTAAAGTAGCCTATAGAATTGAAAATTTCGCATCAATAGGGCCTGAAACAAGAATAGTATTGGAGATGAAGTTGGAAACCCCTCATGTTGCTAACGATTACACAATTGATATTGGAACTTACAATACACTCAGAGAAGCCTACATAGATAGAAACTAAATATAGGTCAATATAAACAACACCTACGGGGTAAACGAGGTATGGAGAGTTCATCCTCTAAATGCTCCTTAAACTTTGAAGGCTGGAGAAACTGGACCATTGGAAATTACTTTCTTCTTGAAAAACAGACTCGAATAAACAAATGTGGGAACTTTCGGTAAATTTAGAATCGATATATTCCCTGCTATTTAACGTCCTCCTGTTGAAACTGGTAATTAATTAAATTCCTAATTATAATTTTAGATTATTGAAAAAAAAAAATATATTTAAAAGGAACTTTATCTTGTTTCTTTTATGGAAAAATTCCTGCCTAGGATTGCTAATATAGTGTAGTTAATCATCCCGCCCCGCATTTATAACCTGGAGTTGCTGAAAAAACAGTTATTTATATCAATACTCCTTAAGATTATTTCTTTAAAGAAAGTGAAATTCCTATTACAGTTACCACAGAAGGACCTAATCCCGGAAAAAATGTTGGTATCACCCTTGATAAATTAGTTAAAAGGTGAAAATATTTTAAATATTAAAATTCTTTTGATATTTATTAAACAGTTTTTTGATTGTTTAGGTACACTTTCTAAATTTTTATGTATTAAGCTGATGTAGATTTCCCCACCCAACCAGTTGAAGTAATTTAAATACAATCTTTTATTTATTATTATATAATTAAGTATTTTAGCAGAATATGACATTTTTTTTTATAAAATTTAGTATTATTTCACCGAATTTACTCCTGCTCCTTATGCTTTCCCAAATCCAACTACTGAACTTAAGTGCACTCCAATTGTAAATATAACAAATAGTTTATAAATTTTAATGAAAATATAAAATTTAATTTTACAATAGTTAGCTTCTAGAAATGAACCAACCTCTTTGACCTTTGAAATCACCCAAAACTTTTTAGACACTTTTAAAGATAGATATATTAATTGGTCTAGAAACTATAAAATTAGAATCCTTTTTTATGAAGGATTTTAGTATGACAAGCCCACAAATACTTATTTTGGAAAAAAAATGGGATCATACAAAAATTACCCGTGTATTGTAACTGGAGGTATGACGGATACAGCTTTAAGAATCAGATGTGATGTGCATGTTTTCACAGAAAATTAAGGAAATACCGCATCCTATATTGATGTTTATGGATTTAAAACAGAAAAAATGGACTAAGGATAACAGATCAAAATTGAAATTCCCAAATTTCTGACAACTCCATCTGCAGGTCAATAAATCAGATATTAGGTATTATTTGTTGAAGAAGTACTCGGATAATCTCAGGAAGGAGTAATGGTTGCTGATAGTGGAAAAATTTTAGTTTAGACTCTTTCATTGTATACTTAAGTTGGATTTACCTCAATAACTCCTAATTTAACTACTAAAACAATTAATAAATAACCTACATACACTTTAGCTTTCGTAATGCCATAGGATGTTAATGAAATTATTATTGAAGTTCCTGGAGGAGAGTAAATAAATAAATAAATAAATAAATAAATAAATAAATAAATAAATAAATAAATAATAATATTAATTGTAGCTTTCCTCAAATGGATGTTCCTGAAGATACAAGAAATGGATTCTATAAGAGTGCTACTTCAGGGGCTAATACACTTCATATTTATGGAGATGTAGTAGGTTGGATAATTGTAAAAAAAACAGCTGGAGGATCTATGGGAACCAATGTATCTATAACAACTCCGGCTGGTCTCTTCACAAACCCTCCATACTAATCATCTCGAACATTTACAGCTTGGGGAACAAAAGATACTTTGTTAAAATATAAATAAACTTTTTCTATAACCTTCGAAGCTGAAGTAATGACAGTAACTTCCTTTACTCCAAACGCTGGAACGATTTACAAAAACAATGAACACATCTTCACAGTCGGATTTACAACCAAGAATAAATTGCAGGATAATTCAGAAATCTTGCTCTAGTTTGCCAATATTTAAGTGTAGTAGTCTGATTTGAAAACCAAATTATTTTATTGCGAAATTACTGGACTCACAGGGCTAACAGGTATCGGAGTGCAATGCAAAAAAGACGGAAATGATAAAATTAGACTTACGAATATAAAAGAAGTAGCATTAAATACAGCTGTTTAAGTAAAATTAATGATGAAAGTTGGAACTACAGCTACAATTTCTCCTAATGTATCTATTACCACCTTCTGGACAAAAGGATAAGCAGCATAAATAGTAGATTACAAAAATAATTAAGCCAGTAATCCAGCTACTATCAATTTAGCAAATGAATCTCTGGAAGAATTCGAAATAAGTGACCCTGCTGTAGTTGATTTTACTCCCTATGCGGGATATACCGGACCTTTGAAATTCGGATTTAGGTAATTTAATTTAAAATAACAATAGTTAATAATTTATTTTATTATTTCAATTTATTTATTTCAGACCTACTTCAAGTGGAGCGACTAGTTTTACGATTGATCTGTTTCATTAAACGCTCAATCCTGGATTTACTATGATAAAAATAACTGGCCTTTATATTGTTCCTTGAATGGAGTGCAAGAAAAGTAATGTACATAAACAGGAACTACTCCACTACTATTTTAAATAAATGAAAATATGTCAAATACAAACTATGAAACTATAATAACAACTTAAGAAGGTTCTCCAGGTAACAAATTAATTAATGAAAAACTTAATATTCTATATTAAATAAAATTGGTGTTAAAAAATAATTATTTAAAGAAAACGGAATTATATGGCCCCAGTCTGCCAATATCTATGAAGTTAAACTGAATATAAATTTCCCTGTAACAAGTAATAATGAAAAGCATTCCAGTTTTATCTAGGTATAGCCCATTCCTTTCAACTACTTTGATGTTGATATCTTGAGTTAATCTGTGAATGAATTTAACATTGTAACATTTGCTTTCTAAAATAGCATTTTAATTCCAGCATACGGGGCAGCTAATATAGGAGGAGGAAGAATCTTTTTAGAGTTTCCTACTAAACTCGGAGGAACTACTTTATTCCCCCAAAATTTATAGGGAGGAGCTGCCAAAAATGGAGATGAAGTAGGGTGTTTCGTTAAAGGACTTACTAAAGAAAATAGTATAGAACCTACTTGTATTTTAGTTAAGGTAAATATTAATTAATTCACTTCAAATATATCAAATAAATTAAATAATATCAAATAATAAGTCCGAACTAGATGGATAGCCTGTGTATGTAGAAGTCATTCATTTTGCAGCCGTGCCAGTTGATACTGTAGTTGAAATTGCTGTTGCCAAGGTTTTAACTCCTGCTACTCCTCTATAGAATATTCGATTGGGATGTCTTATTTATGGATTTAGAGGTGATACAGGATAAATTATCTAAATTCACTACGATTCATTCAACGTGTTTGTAAATACTAAAAACACCTCTGCTTCTAAAATAGCTGACACAGTTCATCCTTCAAGTCCTTTCAATTTCGAACCTGGAACCTAAGTAGGAGAAACCAATAAGGTTTTCTAACACAAAATCGGACATGTCTCACAGAACTTGAAAGTGGGTTCGAATATAATTACAGAATTGCCTGTAAGTTTAGGATTGAGTAAGTTTGTTTTTTTTTATTTAAAAATAATAAAAAAATTAAAATTAACTTAAACATTATTTAGTATATTAAATAATTATAAACTAAATTAGTTTAATTAATTTATTTAAAACTAGGCCCTGGAGACATCGAAGCTGCATTATGTACCGGAGCAGATTTCGAATTCTGTAAAGTTTTCCATGGAATCAGATGGGTATGGTGGAAATTAAAAACACAAGTGAATTCAGGTGCTGGAAATGTGAAAAATGCATATGTCAAGGTAGCTCAGGTTCCTTATAGTGTACCCTAATAAGACATCAACCTTGTAACCCACATTTTCTAAGATGGATTGTATTTAGGAAAGGTAACATCATAAGTAGGAACAGCGCAATGGACAAGCATTATCAGTGATTTTACTTCTCCTTCAGTGGTGTCTTTGGGAGACAAATCTAAAGGAAGAGATGATGTTGAATATCTGGTTTCCTTTACTCTGAAAAAAGATATCAACGAGGGTGGATCTATCGAAATCATTTTCCCTGCAGGCTACACTCTTTACCCTAACTGCAGAAGTGCTGTCAACTCTGGAAATTCGAAACTTTACAGTACAGCCGGAGACTTCGTGGGAGACGTAGGGTGTGTTATTGAAGCAGGCCACTGGGTAATTTCCGGATACAAAACTGTAACAGCCACCAGTCAGATTCAAATCATAGGTAAAGTAAAAAATCCCGCCACTGCTGTCGCGGCCCCGAATGTAGAAATCCGTATCTATTCCAATTACGTCCCCAATGTGTACGCCAACGGACTCGTCATCGCTCAACAACTCACAGGAATCACTGCTACCACAATTGATAATAAAGACCAGCTCAATCTCTCTTCGGATTATGCGTTCTTGGACACCACACAGCTGAGACTCAACCAGAAAAAACCCTTGAAATTGAAGGCTCGATTTGCCGCCAGTGTGGCGACCTCAAGTGACGTAACGTTGAAACTGTACTAAAACCGAATTTACGGACCCACTACTAATAAGGGATTTTAAGATGACTCCTCTAAAATTACCGAAATTATGTGCTATTTCATGGAAGTAACAACAAACAAAAAAATCGGGTGCAAATTGGCCTACTCTATGCAAGGCACCGGCAACCAAAGACACGTGCAAATGATTTTGAATCCTGAAGAAACCCTCACCACAGCCATTGACTACATTATCGTCGTAGATACCGTTAACAAAGAAATAGTCGCAACCTAAACTGGAATCTCCTATCCTCAGGAACCTGGTCTCTATCCCGTCATGATTTCCACGAACACCAACACTCAAGTTAACACCATATATGTGGAGGCCTACGGCGCTGAGTTTACAACCTGTAAGTTCCGAAGTTACATTTTCGCTGAAAGCGAGTTCAATTTACTTGACTTAGAAGTCCAGCCAAGCACCTTGGTGAATACTGGAGACCAATTGGTAATCGAACTGAATACGCAGTCGCCGGACGGATACAAGTAATTTGACGAAACCACATTCAATAAAAACTCTTTTTCAGACATGACCTTCGACATCGTGCAAGCCACGGGAATTAACTCCGTCGATTGCAAATTCTTCAAAGGAAATCAAAGCACCTTTACCCCGGCCAGAATTATATGTACGAATTTCGACAGTTCTTTCCAAACTACTGAAAAACTGAGACTCGTTTTCGAAATTAAGAACTCTGATGTCGATAATACATTACAACTGGACATCCCCGTCGCCGTGTACACCTACGACCCCACCAAACACACGAAAACGAACTTCAATTTCTTCTCGAAAGGAATGTACGTGAAGGACGGAGCTGTCACTTTAGACGGAACTACCACCGCCAATTTCGCCCTTGACAACTAATTATTCTTCGCCACTGCCAAACTCACCTTCAATTTGCCCGCTATGAAGATTAATGATGCCTTTATTTTGAAATTCAACACTGATTTGAGCAGAACTACACCCCTAACCACTTCAGATTTCAAATACAATGGAGCCGCCAACACAGGAACTGCTATTTACTGTCTTAAAATAAAAGCCATCATTTTGTTGACTGACGGAACCAATGCAGTAAGCGCAGGAGCTGCCGAAATCAGAAATCACGTAAACTAGGGCCATTTCTTAGTACCCAATGAATTGATAGTGACAAGTAATTAAATTCAATTTTAGTTTTTAATTCTATCATTATTATTAATTAATTCTTATTTTGTTTGTTTTCTTAATCATATAGGATACCATTCAGACACCCTCGCTAGAACTACTAAAAAATTTGACTGTTCGACCACTCCTTGCCCCTACCCATAATTGAATCCCATCAGCACCGGAGGAATAACTAACTTTTAAGTTTCTAAGAAAAATGCAGCTATTGATGGAGTGAACTAACTCAATGATCACATTTTCTAAATCACTGCAGTTAAATTCGATATTACGAAAAAGTACGCAATTATTGTCCCTAATGATTTCACTTTCGTTGGTGAAGACTGTGCTGAAAGCTCTACTTCTGATATCAGAGTCGCTAATTGCTATATTGATAAAACAAACAGATATATCTATATCGATATTTTCAATACCGGAAGCTACGGAGCTGGTTCCAAGACCCTTAAAATTGAAACCAGAAATCTCGCCATTAAGTAGCCCTCAACAGCATCTGTAAATTTAAATGGGTTTAGTGTAAAGGCTTATACCTGGTAAGGAAATACTACCCCTACCATCAATCCTGTTAACAATGATTATGCATTCTAAATCTATGCTCCAACCTCTGGTACTTTGACTTACTCAACAACTGTTAATAAGGTAAAATATAAAAAGCAAACAACCAAACAAACAAACAAACAAACAAACAAACAAACTATTCAATATATATAATTTAGTTAATAATTAATTATAATAACAAAAACATCAATTTTAGGATATTCCTTCCTCATTTTCCATACCCAGAGAAAGATACATTAATGAAATTTTACGATATGAAACTGATAGTACTTAGAAGGCTCCTCTTGAATTTGTTTACAAAATGCCAGTTGCTTTCACAGGGTCTTCAGCTCACCAAATAAAAATAAAATGTCCCACTCAATTAGTCGTTGAAGCTGAAAATAAAACATCAGATGTCGTGCGAAATAGATTGGTTTGTTCGATTGACAATGAAGTAAATGACTGCACCTTTGCTTCGAATGAAATTACTATCACAACAAAGAAAGCAATCGCGATAAACAACGAAATTTACATCAAAGTTACCACCTACGACCCTTTATCTCCCTAATAAGAAGGATTCTATTGGAATAGTTTGACAGTCGCTTTGGGTCAATTCGTAGTCTACGTTATTCCCAGTGTAGGAAGTACCTACGCTGCCTATGTCAATCCTCAGGAAATGATATTGTCGCAGGGAACTTTGACTTCAGATGTCATAATTGATACCTTTACTTCGGCAAATACTTACAAAAGCCTTGTCAACTATGTGCAGCTCGGAATGAGACTGAAATAAGCCGACATTGACTACCTGATTGTCGAAATCGAAACAAATGGGAAATACACGAGTGGTTAAATGCACGGACTCGTCAGCGGATAAAGATTCCCCTGTAACGGAGACAACACCAATTTGAGACCCACCACGAACAGTGAAATAGTTTGTGTTTTCTATCAAGGTTCTGCCACTGAAGCCATGCAAATTTGGGTTGCAAATTTCATTCACAGTACCTCTAATGTAAACACTCTTAATTTACTTATAGAAAACCCTACAGGTACAGTTCCTCAGAGTTTGTAAATGACTGTGAAAGCTTATGGAGGAAGTGGTGGAAATCAATTCTAAGGGAAAAAATTCTACGGAAGTTTCACTAAATACGACTGTCTCACAACCGCTGCTGGTAAATGGCTTTTTTTATTCATATATTATACCAATTATTTTCGTTAATTATTGATTAATTTTTAAATAGGAACGTAAACGGCCAGACCTGATGATTTCGTCATTCCCATAACTAAACTTACTAAACAAGGTAATTATGATATTAAATTAAATGGGTCTGATTCGCTGCTTATTAATACTGCTTCTGTCGTGCTGATTCCTCTAAATAACGGAAACAAGTAAGTTTGTTCGATTTAAACTCCTGGAAACCAAATGTACTTTGAGTATAATAGCAAATTGTATGGAGTTGTTTACAAAAAACACACTTCTCCCGTCGCCACTTCAGGTACTATTTCTATTTCTGGAATATCTTGCACCTACTAGCCTGAACCTTGGATTGCCTACCACTTAGACGGAGGAAGCGGAGTATTGAAATACGAGAAGATGTAAAAACTATTAAATTAGTAGTATTTAAATTTTCTATAATAGTTATTAATTGTAAAATTTTTAAAATCAGAATTAAAAACACAGTCGTTCAAACTTAGGCCACCATTGCCGGAAATATTAGCGGTGTCAGCCAAGTCTATTCATAGTAAACAGGTTCTGGATTGGTAGAAGTAAACTTCTCCAATATAGGTTCCATAACAGGTTTAAGTTTATCTTATACAGAAGAAATGCAGCTAGTGGTATCGGGAAAACTATTCTTGGGAACTGGAGCTTCCTCCCTCACCTACTGCTCTGTAATTGGGGGAATTGAAAATAAAGTTGGAGCTAACCAAGATTTTAAGTAAGCCAGATCCTTTACTTTATTATAATAGAATTTAATATATTGATAATATGTGAATTTTTTTTATAGACCCGTTACTTGTGAACCCATTGGAGATAATTTAGTAATTAAGAACTTTAATAGTATTTCTGCATTTAAGCTGACAATTTTTGGTAACTTTGGAACCATATCTACAGGACAGCAAAATGGAGATGTTACACTCTACCCCAATGATGCTGCAAGAACAACAGACTATCCCATCTTTACGCAGCAATTTTAAACTACCTTGACATAAGAACCTATAGTAAACCCTCTAACCATCACCAATATGGCAGCCATTTATGTCAAAGCCGGTAACAGAGTAGAAATTACATTCAATTTATAGAAAGGAACTAGTTATGATACCACCGGAAATCTCGTTGTTTAGTTCAATTTCAAGTACTTGAAGTAAAGTTTAGCTGGATCAACTTTATAAATCATTAGTAATTCGCACGGTTCTGGTAATCAACCAATATTTACTTATGCTTCTTACTCCCCTCCATCTCCATATACTACAACTAAAAACGGTTAATTTACTTTTAATAATCTAAATGGACAATTTGCAAATAATAATTGGGCCGCTGGTAATGTTTACGGTTTCAAAGTAATATAATGAATTAAAAACAATAAATTAATTAATTAATTTATCTATTTATTCATTTAATTAATTTCCTTTTTACATTTTCTAAAGCTCACTTTAAACGGAGTTACAAATTTAGAAAATTTGTTAGACAGAAATTATTTAGCTGCAAGAATTAAAACTACAGCTACAGTTGGTTCAAATTCAAACGAAAACGATGTTTATTGGACTGTGACAGGAGATGTTTCATCAACTGCTATCACCCCCTCTTCAATTTCTAAGGCTCCGGGAACTTACACAGAACTGTACATCAGTTTTACAACATATGTTGCTCTTTCCAGCACGGGATATCAGCCTGTAGTACTTTTTGAGACCAGTAACTGGGACAGCAATCTCATTTACGGATTACCCGCTGGAGAAAAAGCTGCTGAATTCCCATGTAAGTGTAGTGTAGGTGGATCAGCATAAAATAATCACGTTTGTGTAAGATACTTGCCTGTACCAGGAATAACGAAACCTTAAATAATGATAAAAATGTGTCTGCTTCTGTTGGTCAGTCAGTTTCCTGTTACTTACCATTTGTTAAGAATCCTAGCTCTAATGGTAATTGGGATATGTATGTGCTATTAGATAAAACTCCCAATTTCAGATATAGAGGGTTAGACGGACTGTAAGGAAGTTTATACAGATCACCAAAGATAACTTAGACCGATGGGCAAAACCCTGGTACCACCAATGTAAATATTGCTCAAAATCCCGCCAACCCTACATAATACAACACCCAAATTCCTTCTTTCTAATTCTAGCTTTCCAGTTTCCCAACAGCTTCATAAAGGAACATTTTGTTGGCTTTCACTTCAGAATCAGCTCCCACTTTAACCTCTTCAGCCTCTAGTAACTTCTGTGCCGCTGGAAATACTGATTGCAGGACATACAGTCACAACAATTTGAATTTTGTATACAGTTAAGTAAATTCTGGTTCTGCTAATCTCAATATCCAGGGTGGTACTATAACAGCCAGATCTACTTCAACTTCTGATACAGCTCAATCTTACAAAGCTTACATCGCAGTATTCGATGCTTCCGGAGCTCAGACCCACTTAAAGGATTAAGTAGTAAACATCTCTCCTAACATAAGCAACTAGGGGCCTGCATGGACTCAAGCTTTGAGTGCAGTCACAACCAACATTTACAGAATGAATTCTATGCTCGTATTCACAGCAACGATCGACTCAACCGCCATCACCTCCTCATCCAGAATCGAAATCACTGCTCCCAACACCATTACAATTCCTAACTCGAAGTGCTTCGCTTACTCGCCGCAAAAAACAGCCAAATTTGCCTGCGCCATCGTTACTGGGTCCACTCCGAGAGTCATTTCCATCACCTAATACGACGGTAGTGCTTCCCTTCAAAATAATGACAAATTAGTGATAGTGTTCTACGCCACCAATCCCAATGTAGCCTCCTTCACATACACCACCAGTTTCTACTCTTCCTACAATTCAAATACAAATCACGCTAAATACGGATCAAGAACTCAGTCCGTAACGTATGATGTGTCTGATGGACTAAACAACTACGTCCCCCCCACAAATGTCAAATTATTGCCCTTCAGACCGAAAATCTATGCCAGCGCAGTAGTTACCAAAACTCCTCTCAGATTCACGTTCTCTTCAGGTACTCTGGCAGTTACTGATAAATTGACCTTCAATTACGGAGCTGCAGCCTATGCTCTTTCGGGAACCTTGCAATGTTGGGTTCGAAGAGCAGAATCGAATGGAAGTTACACAGAAGCGGGAATTCCCTGCACGCAAGCCTCCAACACAGTCACACTCACCCAGCCTCAAGGATTTGCCTGGCAAGCAAACAAAAATTATGAAATTATAATGGCAAGCACCGATTACTCACAGTTTGGAGCCTCTAACAATAGTGGTGTTTTAACTTACAAATTTTCAATTAAAAACAATGCGGACGCCGACCAGTTCTATCAACAAGGATTAAATCCTCACTTCCAACAAACCAATGCCCCAGTTCTTACCGAATACTACTACTCCGTAAACATAAAGGACACGCAGTCTTATCTATTCTTTAAATTCACTCTTCCCGGAGGATAGGCCGATAGCGATATCCCCGTGTCCTACTTTGAAATGGAATTTACGAACCTCAAATTAACCAACTTCCAAGGAGGAACGAAAAAAGCCGGAGATTCTGTCGATTGTGGATTGGGCAATAAGTTCAAAACAGTCACCAATAATGTGCCTGTCTGGTGCAGAGTGTCGCAAAGACCTAATACTAATCTCGTCATTTCAGTAGAATCGTTCGGAGCCTTCACTGCAGGTAACGAATTCACCATAGCAATCGATGAAATCAAGTTGCCAAGTACCGCAAACAGCAGAGACTTAACAACTATTGTTACTTATAGACTTAATGATAACATTTACAGAGCCTATTGGAAAGGATTAATAATTGTAGATTTAGAAAGTAATAAATATTTTAATATTTAATTTTGTTTTTTATTTATTTACGATTTATCAACTAACAACAACAGCTGCTTTGGGAGGATCGACAACTGGACCTTTTAGCTAAACCACCCATCCTGCCAGTAGACTGTACGCAGCCACAAACCAGAACTTTGCCTTCGATGTAAATTGGCCTGCAACTTTAGCAACTTCAGCTGAATTGGGTAAAATTAGATTAAATAATTTCTCTTTTTTTATTTATTAATTATTTAAAACATAAGGTTCTAAAATTTATATTCAACTCAAACATACTGACGCCTTCATCAAGACTGGTAATTCCTTGACGGGAATCACTTTCGAAGACGCAGGAGTTGATTTAGTGCCTCTGTACACTAATGAAAAAACAGGTTTGAGAGCCTTCTAATCCAAAGTGAAAGGTGCAACAGCAAGTTCTACAATGAAGGCTAAAGGACTAACCAATCCTTACCTGATTTAAAAAGATGAATACGGAGCCTCTCCCAATTTCCAAATCCAATACTACAAAAGCTACAACAAACACAACAATTTCTACGTCAATTGGTACCCCTTCGTAAATTTCCAAGGAGTCGCAAGCACTGTAGCTCTTGCCTGGGAATCAGAGACGGCCTGGATTGCCAACCAAGTTGTTAACATTAAAGGAACCTTCACCTTGAACGGAATCACAACGGCTTTGAAAAATATAGAAAAACTGTCTTATGCAGTAATAGAATTCACAGATGCTGCAACCAGCATCGAAAACTGCTACACTTAAACGCACCCCGACTCCAAATTCGCCGCCTGCAATCTCGTATCCAACAAAAAAATCCAAATCAATGGTATCGCTGACTTCAATTTAGACACAAACAATATCGTGACCTTCTTCTTCTAAGCGAAAATGGACAAAACCGCCCAGCCAGTCACCATTAAAATTTTCAATGAAGTCAACATCGAGTACAACAGCATTGTCATACCTTCAGTCACAGACACGAACGCCGGAGCCAATTTCCAAGTCGGAAAGAATTTGATCACTACTTTCCAGCCCCTTCACAGAAAATACACGAACACCAACTTCGAAATCGTAGAAATAGACAGAAACTTCGATGGAACCAACACCAAGAACTATTTGGAATTCGGAATAACGACGGGAAATAACCTCAGCCAAGGAGCCGGAGACAAAGTCGCCATTAAAATCACAGACCTTGTCGGAACTGAATTCTAGCCCAATGACTTAACCGACGTCGCAAACCTTATCTGTTCATTCCACAAAAGCGCAGGAAGATACGATTTTGGAGGAGCCAGATTGGCCTCTGCCTGCACCTACATTGCTTAAACCTACTCCTTAGTCGCGCCATTTGGAAATCTCCCCTCAGGAGACTACTACATTAGAATTGAAGTTAATAAAGACGGAAAACAGCCGAAATTTAATTTGCCTGTACTCGCACAAAGAAATGTTCTGGAATTCACCGAAACTTAAGGAGGAAATGCCAATGTCGGAAATCTGATTCTCAACAGAATTAACAAGTTTACCTCTGCCACAATCACTCACCAGTCTCTGACTGTCGGCCTTTACGACTTCATCACAGTTAAATTTAATCCCTCAAAAACGATAGCTGCAGCTGCTTCTGGAGGAACTCCATCTGAACAAAGACTCATTTTGGAACTTGGAAGTGAGTATGGAGTAGACCCCGGATATGCTGCCGTGTTTACGGACAGAAACCTGCCTACTTTCGAAAGTGGAAATGAACTTTCCTTCCAAACAAATCCCACCGCAGCCGCCATGAAAATGGTTATCAAAAAAGGAAGCTCCGCCGCCAATAAAGACACCTTCCAATTCGTCGCTGTTTTGCACGGAGCCTTCAACACCGGAACCACTTACACGTTGAAGGTCCCCCTCGTGAAAACCCCTGCCACCGAGAAAAATTTGAATGCCGTTTTGAGAATAGAAGAGTGTCCGAACGGAAAGCCATACTGCTTCACGAACACGCAATACGAATTCACTCAACATGCACGAACAGTCCCTGACACTAAAGCCACAAACAATGTCGTGTTCAATAATGTACAAAATGCCATTATTCAGTCCTTGAACCTCAGATTTGCCATCCAAAGTTCGAACCACGGAGGAAGTATCACCACCAACGATTACATTGTCTTGGAATGGGACAAGAGCCAAGTTGCCATCTTAGAATCTAATTGGCCGAATTACCAAGCCACAGGATGGACCATTGAATACTACAAATTCTTAGAAATTCACGTTCTGAAACCAAATGCCAATAAGGGAGCCACGGCTACCATTCAGTCTACCTCAGACTTCATGACTTAAAACTTCGAATCTTCTTTCGGATTGAAAAAGTTTACCATTCATAAAGGCTCAGTTACCACACACCAAACCACAAGTATCACCAATCAAGATCTCGGATACCCCACACCTGCCACTGGAAATATCTTTGCCCGATCAGAGGGATATGACAATAAAGGTAGTGAATCCCGTTTCACTGTACAAATTTAATAACTTCCCAGAGTAGTTGAAGGAAGTACAATAAAGGTTGAAATTACAAACCATCTTGAAATCATTTAAAGAACCTTTGGATATCAGTGTTACACGGGAGAGAATTTGTTTACTTAGCCAGGAAAATCGCTTAAATGTTAGGCCCATGCAGGATACTTTTTGATATCAGGATTTAAAGAAATTCCTCAAAACACAAATATCTTCTTTGTCTTTTATGCCAAGTAAATATAAACCACCACTAACTTGGTTGTGCAAAATGTTATTATCAACACCTCTACAGGAAAAAGAATTTTCTAACTATCCAGTATTGGGCCTCTTGAAATTAAAAATGATCCCAGTATCAGTTCCTTTAATTATTTGACAAGTACGATTGACAGGCATATTTACTCCGGTAATTTTATATCTATTTATTTATTTATTTATTTATTTATTTATTAATAGAAACTTGGGCTGACACTCGATTTAAATTTAAAGTTAATGGAGCTACCATTACAGACTTAGGAAAAATGGTCTTATCTTGGCCTTAGACTGATTCTTTAGCTGCCGCTCAAAAATGGGTATACCAAAGTACTACTGGTAAACAATATGTCCAATATAA
Organism: Miamiensis avidus; assembly: GCA_037039885.1. Lineage (NCBI taxonomy): Eukaryota > Ciliophora > Oligohymenophorea > Philasterida > Glauconematidae > Miamiensis > Miamiensis avidus. Next base: position 350,564 of record JAWVGU010000028.1, read on the forward strand.
GAAATAATCAGACAATTTCTGGGTCACCTCCAAACATACCACTACAGCGACAGCTTTAACTTTTGACGATTATTTGCCAAGCGAATACTAGCTATAAGAAAATTAACAGTATGAAGTTAATGTTTTTACTGAAAGATAAGCTTCTAAGTAAAATAGTGTACAGAAACCTAAACCAGGTATATATCAGTTCAAATTAGAAGCCAAAGAAAATGGAGGTGGAGATCCTCTCAAAGAAATCAGTTTAATAGAATACGAATTAAAGCCCAAAAGAACCAAAGATTTAACAATTAGAACTATAAACAAAAGAGCCAATGATTTCACACCAATTCAGGTAATATAATAATAATATTTTATATTTTTATCTGTTAATCACAACAAATATATATTTAAGTTCGAATATTCTCTATAAGAAGATGTGGTAGCCAATGATGAAATCTGGGTCTCATTTACATCTAAAAATCAATACAATGATAATATATTTACAGACAATTTAGGATGGACGTACGATGATAGAATGGACTGTGTTGAATTAGTTTTCGGAACCATGTCTACCGACATCAACACTCCTCTAGTCTGTCACCTTCATAAAGGAGATTCCACAGCTAATATAAATCCTGTTGTTAAAATACAACTTTCCAACACTCCTACGAAAGGAACAACAATTAACTTTTTCATAAACTCCGTAAGGAATCCTAACGCTCAAAATATCGGAGCAACTGTGATACTTTCTCACAGAAGAAAGTGCAGAAATGACGGATATATGTGTGCCATTTCTGAATCTTCAGATTTCTATTACACTACTAGTGCTCCTAATGTAACTAGATACACTTCAAATAGTCTAGATAAGCCAGGAAGGGTACTTGGAGTTGGCTAAACGCACACCTATAGAATTTAAGTTCCTACAGCATTAAATGCAGATTATTTAATTATTCAAATGTAAAGAGACAATCATCAACCTAGAAACCCATACTATAGCCCCAATGTAAAATGTGTAACTTCAGATCTATGTTCCATGTTCCCCATATCAAGTCAGATTTTAATCCGAGCTACTTTAACTTAGAGCGCATCAACTAATTCTGCATAGTAATTAAAAATAAATTTATAAAACAAACCTACCATATTATCTATCTATTATTTTTTTAGGTATAAACCTTTCACAGTATAAGGAATGAATAATGGATGGTTCAGAGGAGGAGAAAAATGGACATTGTATGCTTATTAGAAAAATAGCGGAAATGCCTTATTTTACCATGAATTTAATGAAGCTAAATCAGCATATGAGTACTATAAATTTATTTTATTTCTGCTTAAAAATCATAATAACACTTTAATATCATTTTAAGCTGGTACACAAATGGTATAACTGCTAGTTGGAACGTTACAAGATCTGCCTAGGATGACCCCGTCATTAAATATGTAGTAAGAGGATTTACAAATGTTTTCGAACTTAATTTCACTAAATTATGGATCAATGATGATGTCCGATCTTTCGTTTTATTCTCTCCCGAAAACACTGGAAACAGTAATGATAGATTAAAGTTCGAGCAATTATAAGAGGCTTTCTACTCTTCTTCCAGGCAAGGAGGTTACTGTAATGCCACTTATGCAAAGACTGGAAACATAAATGTTCCTTTCCCTAAATAGTATAAATAATTCATATTTTTTTATTGGAATTATTTACAAACAGTAATATTATTTTTTGTTTAAAGGTTTGAGTGTGATGTATATAGCGCCTATGAGATTCGACTAGCTAGATTGCGACATAGTACTGATATCCAAGGTCATAATAATAATAACGATCATACTGTATAGATATTTAATCAAGTCCTTGTGGGTTATAATGATAATGGAAAAACATATAGATTTACTTTTAACAGTTATAATTATGACGATATATATAATGGAAATGTTTAAGATTATAAAGGAATAAGTCAAGCTACTGTAACATTTTAAGTTTCTAACATAGTTACTCCAGTAAAAATTAGCATATTTAATGATGTCTTTTAAAAATAAAAAAATGAATTATTTTATTTTTTAGGATTTAAATAAACTAAACTTCCATACGCTCTCCTTCTACGATAGAAAAGCAAGAATAGGAGATACGAAAATTCAATATTATATGTTGCTAAAACCGAAAACGCTACCTGCTGATTATAAAATAGACAGACACTTCTTTAGGTATATATTTCATAATTGTATCACTGATTGATTGATTGATTGATTGATTGATTGATTGATTGATTGATTGATTGATTGATTGATTGATCGATTGATCGATAATTTTTATGTTCATAATCATAGTATATTAATAAAACCATTAATCATTGTATATTAATATAACTGTTAATTTATAGACTCCCTGAAGAATTTAAATATCCTGCTATCAATAACTTTAACGATTGTGATATGATAGGAGCCCAAGAAGAAAATAACATCCCTTGCTAGTTATCTAGAGTGGACAGATACACTAATGTGAATATGAGAAATAATGTTCCAGGTAGATATGATAATCATCCTATCAAAATCATTACCATAGATGGTGATACGGATCACTTTACTGCTCCTTTGGTATACAAATTAACTTTTATTATATATATGTAACCATCTTTAAATCATTAAATCACAATTAAAATAAAAAATCAGCTCCCTGGTGGCCACTACAACATTTCACTTTCCATGTACACGGCTAATAATATATTGGTAGAAAAAACCACTATAAATATGACTGATGTGTTAGGAGTCTTCTTTGACAAAAATTTAGTAAAAATTGACCCTGGATTAGACCCTGAAACCCATTCTCTTTACGAATTTACATTCACCACAGGAATCTACAATGTGGAAGCAGGATTCAGTATAGATTCTACTACTATATGGAGTCAAATCTATGTAAATAAAATATTTATTTTTAAAAACATTTATTTACTTTCCTATTTTTTTAGTTCATCTTCATTAATTAAAACGGATACGAAAATGATTTAAGAACAGGTTTCAAATAAGGAGATGAATTCGGATGTGTAGCCAAAAAAGGTCTTACGACCAAATTCACAGGAAGAATTAAATGTGTCATAGATTTGGGAACAGGTCCGGAAGATTTGCCCACTATTATTGTGACGGGATATGACGCTATTCCCCCAGCCACTGAAATAAAAATTTTAGTTACAGGAATTGGAACCCAGCCGAGAACAAGAAATGCTGCCATCAGAGTCGGTATTTAGCTTACATATAAAAATTTGGGAGGAAATACGGCCTTTATCTATGAACCAACGGATGCTACAACCCTTATGACGAATGCAGCCACCAGTTTCAAGCCCCTTTCCGGAACTGACAAAGTCACAGCTACTGGAGACCCACAAGTAAGTTTATATTGAGAGTATTTTCTTTTAATAAATAAATTAAAAACCATTTATTTTTTTAAAAGGTTTTGGGAAAATCTACTTATGTTTTCACATTCAAAGTTGTTTTGCAAGTAGGTCTAGGAGACTATATTGCGCTCTAGTTCCCTAAAGATTTCTTTGAAAGATATTCCGATTACTCTTAAGTAACTTGCGCAGAATGTGCCACAAACGATGGAATATTTGTCTTCGGAGCTTCTAATATGATATACTTAAGTCCTAAAGTTGTAATGACTGCAGGATCCACTCAAACACTTACTATTGCCGGATTAATCAACCCTGCCTTCAGTTTGTCTGAAACAGTTGAAATAACTGGATTCACTTAGGTCGGAGGAACCAACTAAAGAGTAAGAGATGCTACCCTTAAATTCTCCTTGACAAGAGAAATACAACCCTGTGGAATTTTCACAGAAGTAAATTCTGTGGCAAATTCTTACATTGGAGGGCAAAATGATGTTACTTTCCAAATAGATTTCATAACTGGTAAGAAACTAAATTAACTTAAAATTAATTAATTTATATATTTTATTTTTTATTTTTTTATTATTTTTAGGACACCCTGTTCCTGGCCAAGGAGCCATTTCTGTAACCTTCCCTCTAGAATACCAAATCGATCTGATCAGTCTTAAAGCGACTTGCGCCCCCAAGATTTTGACTTGACCAAAGCTGCAGGAATCCCGACCTGCCGAGTAGGAGCCGCCAATAGAGTTGATCTTTATTTGAATGGATACCAACTCAATTTAATCACGAAATACTCCATCACAATTTCTGGAGTAACGACTTTGAATTTGGAAACTAAGTCTTTGCAATTCACCATCGCCAGTTATTACTATGATAACATTTACTCTAACCGAAAGATATGCGAAAAAAAATTCCCCTTCCCCGTGTTGCAAACCATTCAAATAAAATACTGTTAACTCTTCACCGACCTCACCTACAAAAACGTTAATTAACTCAGTACTTACACATTCTAATTCTAATGTCCCGAACCCGTCAGAGAAGAAGTAATAAATAATATTAATTGTTTATGAGTGTATAATGCAATATAATATAGTATAATATATTATCAAATCAAATCAAATCAAATCTAATCAAATCTAATTTAATCTAATTTAATACTATTTCATAGACTCAATTGGAAATCGAACTCCCTATTGAATACAGAGACACCAACATCATTCCTCAAGATCTCATATGTGCCAGTAAAGAAACCAACACTTTGGAAAGCTAAAATTGCAGACTGTCATTCAATCCCAAAGGACTTCCGATTCTCACCATTTCTTTACAACAAATTGAGTCACAAAAGAGATTCTCCATACAAACCACCATTACAAACCCGCAAATAGAGAAGTCAGATTACAGATTCTCAGCCAAATTCAGTTCTAAAGCTCTATTTTACTTCTAAGCGTAATAAAGCAATTACCAATTCATTTCAATCGTGAAAAATAAAGACAAAGTAGTGTAGAATCCTTAATAATTAGCCGTCGATTTGATTAATGTACCGAGAAATGCTGGAGAAAAGTCAACCTATCTCTTCACAGTTCCCCCTCTACAAAACGAAGTTTCCACCCTCCAAAGACTAGATATCCATTTCCCCAACAAGGCCTACTCAGTTTACAAACCCTTATCTTTCGATGCCGCGATCGGAGAAAACATTAAGTGTGGAATATACATTCAGAAAAACTATGACACGAACTTCTTCACCTACCATTCCATCCTCGAAATGGTAAAAAAAACAAGTGGAACGAAAGGCCACTTCACCTATTCTGGAACGTACATGGAATTGCCGTGCTCTGTTTCTCAAACGAGAGTCGTAAGTATTACCGGTCTTGAAGCGATAAAGAAATACGATGCGAACGACTACTGGTTCAGTTACCTTATTCAAAATGTCAACAACCCCTCTTCCTACGATTCCAACGACGAATTCGAACTCATCTACCTTTCTGATTCCGGTGTCATTCAGTGGAGTTTCAAAGACAAACTAAAGTATTTCGTCAGTGCTGGCCCGAACCTGATTAAAATGACCAAAATAGATGTGTCAGACACCTACATACGAAACCCCGCCACCTATGACTTCAGCTTCGAACAAACCACGAACTTCAACTATTTGCCCTCTCTCGGAATCTCCATAACACTCCCCTCTCTCTACTCTGATGTCATATAGTACAACAGTTAAACCATGACCTGCAAAATGTAAATCGGAAGTCAAACTCTCACTGGAAAATGTCTTTTATACTCCTTCGAGGTTTTCATCTGGGACTTGAACATATCCATAGCTGCCGACGATCTTAAGGTCTCAGTCTCTAAATTGGTTAACCCCATTTTGGCCACCGATTGCTCCAATTTAGAGAAAACCGATCTCTACTACGACATTAAACTTATTGACATGCAAGAACACGAAATTGTCGCCTCCACTTCACCCAGTATCGACGATAAGAACTGTATTCCCTTCAAAAAGGGACAATTCAATGTAATTCCTTCAGGACCTTCCGTTTTGCAAAGGGGTTTGAGTTTCCCATTCATACTCAGCTTGGAACAACCCGCCAATGGATTACGAATTAAGCCCGTTTCATCAATTAACGGAATCAACTTCTCCCCTGAAACTCTGGCCTTCGATGACTTCGCAGAAAGCAAATAAACGTTCCTGGTCAAAGTAAGAAGTGATGTGCTGCCCGGAACCTACTTCATCACCTTCGAAATCACTGAAAAGGTCGGAGACGACTTCTACTCTCCCGCCTTACCCTTCCAAATTTAAGTTGTTGAATTCAACCCCAAGTTAGATGATGTTCCCAAAATTTAAGTCTAAGATGTAGAAAGTGAATCCATTGGTTTCCCCATTGTTTGTCCGATCACCCTTACAACCAGTGTCGCCTATGCTACCGATTTACTCATTGATTTGGATAACAAAGACCAGTCTTCTTTCGTCTCGATCACGCCGACGAGAATCTTGCTCACCACTGATACCCTCAAAACTAGTTTCACTCTCACATTTAGTAAAAAGCTAATTATTAAAAAAATTTTTATTTAAAAATAAAATTTAATTAATACAAATAGACACCACACAAGTTCCTGAATCAGTCAAACTTAAATTCTCCATTTCTAGTTACTACCCAACTGTTCATTAAATAGTACCAGCCGAAAAAACCATTAAGTTCAAAAGAACATTCAACAGCGTCACTAATCCCCCCACGCTTTCCATACTGCTAAGTGACGATTTCTTGGTAACGGACCCGAATGAACTTGGAAAGCAAGTTCTTTCTTTGCTTCCTCAAAATAATACCTCTTCTGATGATAATAAAATGTACAATCAAAATAAGTTTTATTCCAATACATTACAATTAATTATATAAAAACAATTAATTTTTAAAAAGGATGACAAATTAAGTGGAGCCTAGAATTTATAACACAAGTCTTTTAGAAATCAAGGCCAACTCAGCTAAAATCCAAGTTTTGGTTACTTAAAAATCTCTTATTTAATATGTTTATACCTTCTAAGGATCTGAAGCTCCCACAAGAGAAGAAATCATGAACAAAACATATAAACACAGTATTGGATATGGAGCCATAGATACTGTCACAGAATATAACATCGTAAAAATAAAATATATATAATAAATATAATTAATTTCTCATTTTAAATAAAAAGAATGTTGATCACAAGGGAATTATCGAACTTAATAAATGCTAAGGACAAGCTAATTATGACGTCCACATCATAGCTACCAACGGAGTAGGGTATTCTGAATTGGTCAAAGTGTCTTTCAAAACTGCCAAACTTTCTTATGGAGTGGTAATCAAAGTTCCCATCAGAACTATTGTTACCGAATAGGTTATAAGAGTTGCCATATCTAAAACTTTAAGAGTTACGGAAGACAGAGTCATTGTTCTCACTAAAAAATCTGATTTAGAAAATGATTTGAATGAATACAATCAATTAAAAGGAATCATGATTAACCCTAATTTGTACTACGAAATTGCCGTAGCCCCCAACAAAAATGATGATGTAATTCCACCCATCACTTACACTGAATAACTTAAAACTAAAGATTTCATCAACAGACTTAATATGTTATTACCTGAATTTGATGAGGTATTTAAAAATATTAATATTTAGTATTTTTTTTTGAAAATCTATCTATTAATAAACAATATTTTTCCAACTAGACTCTCCCTATAACAAGTAGATAAATTAGATAAACCAGTCCGAAAGTATAAATAGAACCCTATCCCAAAAAGATAACCTGCTACACAGCAGAAATTGGTTTAAGACTATGGGAACAAGGAAAAATCTTCGGAGTTATTATAGAAAAAGAAAAAGCTAAAATAAATCCTTATTCCAACTAAATATTTAGAGGAACAGATGAGAAAAACGAAAAACTTTCAGATTATAGGTAATTACTAAAATATAAACTTTATAATTTATAAACTTATGCTTAAATTTTTATTTTTTTATCTTAGAATTTTCTCCGCCCTGACTTAAGATGATGGAAGTGCCTATTTGAAATTTGATGATTTGATTGAAAATACTGATTATGTTGTCTATTTAACTGTTGGAAATAACCTTCCATATGAACCTTTAATGTTGTATGATGATGATAAAATCAGAATTTATAGATTTAAAACTCCTCCTAATATAAGTAAATATCATTCAAAATAATTATTTAAGTAAATATTTAATTTTAATTTTTTTATAACTTAATAGATTTAGACTACAGCAAATCAGCCTTAAGTTTAGTTTAGTAAGTCAATCCCAATCTAGCTAAGGCTTTAGAAAAGAGATATATATAATGATGACAAAAATTTATAAAATTTTATATATAAATTATATATTTATGAGCAAAAAATTGTTATTTCACATATATAAAATATATTTATTAGATTGAATAAATGATAAAATTATTTCTAGTTTATTATTAATTAAAAACCACTCTTTTTTAAATTTTACAATAATTATTATAAATATAAAGCTTATAGTTTGTCTAATAATATTTATAGAGAAGAATACAATATTTAATCTAACTTATCTTAATTAAAAATTAACAATTATAATTATTCATTTTCATTTATAATTGCCACTGTATCTAATTCTTAGAAACCAAAAGAATTAATTATTATTATAAAATAATGTGAGGAGTCAACAAAAAATTTTAAAACTATTTAACACATACTTATTTCTTAAAACACTTTGCTATAAATAATATATTAAGAAATAATATACTTTATAATAATATTTTCATAATAATTTATTCAAAAGAAAAAAAACAAAACAATTGATTTACAAATTTAATAGTAAAAAACAAAAATAAAATATTAAAAACTAATACATAATTTCTATAGATAATTAAACTTCAAAGCAAATGAATTATAAATGCCTATTTTAAATATTGATTTATCTTCCATTATTCATTTGGGAATCATTTTAAGGAACTTTAGACTAAATAGGCTCCCAATATTTAAAGCCATATGCTTCCAATAAGGGGGAAGAAACTTATTATCAATTTGTTTTTTAACCATAAAGCGAAATCACTGAAAATGCAATAATTCAGATAACTTTCCCAACAGAATTCACTTTATACGATTTTAATATCAATTTAAGTTGTTTTATTGACAATTCAAACAACATATTTGTGTAAAACCCTTGCCAATACCTTCCAGGAAACATAGTGCAAATAAATGTAGGAAAAATAATATTTTCAAAAACAACTATTGTAGTAGGAACTGTGACTAACCCTACCACAGTTACTGCAAGTTCTTTTTTCCGAATAGCTACTCTATACAATGATGTGGTTGTAGATCAAAATTAGGGATTTGGAACTGTTAGTTTTAGTGACACTCCAGGTAAACAAATGTTTATTTAAGTTTCCTTTATATTATTTATTTATTGCAAAAAAAAAAAAAATAAAAAGGAACCATAACACTTCCATCCGTCACGATTTTAAGCAATAAAAAGATTAGTGAAGGAAGCACGTACTAATTCAAATTCACTCCTTCCTTAAGTCATGTTGGATAAACTACCATTAGATTTACCTATCCTTTAGGATTTAGTAAATATTTTTATTTTATTATTATAATAATATAGGAAAAAGACATATAATCCCATTTTAATCAATAATTTATTAATTTTAATAATATTTACAGTTATAGACAAGAAAAATAAATATTTATAAAAAATAAATAAGCCTAAATAAAAATATGATTTAAATAAATTATTAAAATATTTCTAAATTTTAGACTCCAAATCAGCAATGTGTGATATTAATGGACTTGTAGGGTAAAACCCAGAATCTAAAATTTTTCACAATAATAGAATTGTTGGATGCATTAAAGCTAATAAGAACATGAACGCAGGGGAAGAATAAGTTATTCAGATTGTAAATATGGTCAATCCAAATTATTCAGGAACATTCTCAGGATTTAAAATTGAGATAATGGAGGGAGACTCTTCAGTTATATCCGAAAAAGTAGAATTCTCCGGTTCTGTCGTGGTGGACCCTGGTTAACTGGCAGTTTAGTATGAAGCTGATGCTGCTTTCAAATTAGCAAATTTGACTTACTCTTTTACCATTAATTTAGTAAATAAAGTATACGAAAACGGAAGACTCTATTTAAATTTCACAAATGATTGGAGTATTTATAATGAATATAATTACAATTTATGTTAAATAGTATATATATTTTTTAAATTACAGAAATGATTGAAACAAGCTGCAAAATTCTTACCGGAGTTGATTTTCTACCGGGAAAAAATGCTACCTGCTCTCTAATTGACAATAGCAAATCTTATAAAGTGGAAGATTTCGCAGGAATCGGGCCCGACAAACGAATTATAATCTAAATGAAAGTAGAAACACCTCCAAATCTTGGAAACTATTAAGTTGATATCGGTACTTATAATATAAGCAAAGAAGCCTTTATAGATAAGTATAATGTGATGGTTACAATTAATGATACCTATGGAACTAATGATAGGTGGAGAGTGCACCCGATAAATTCGCCAATAACATTAAAGGCTGGGCAAACAGGTCCTTTAGAAATGACATTTTTTTTAAAAACAGAACTTCCTTAAACTAATGTAGGAACGTATGGAAAATTTAGAGTAGAAATATTTCCCCCTATTCCCCATCCCCCTGTTATTAGTGGTAATTAACATTGATTTTTAATGTTTATTTCGATTATTAATATTATTTCTGAATTTAAGGATCGTTATGGTGTGCATTCTATGGAGATGTACCAGGGAAATATTGTTCATATACCGAAAAATAATATGGAAGTGGTCCGTAGTCAACTGATATCGAAAGAACAGAAATATATGTTTCGACACCAGAGTTTTATTCTTTTAAAGAAAGTGAAATTCCCATAACAATCACTACGTAGGGAGCATTAGGAAGTAAAAAATGATAAGATTTTTTATTATAAGAAAATAGAATCAAATTTAATAATTAAATAGCCAATCCCCATGGAATCACATTAGATAAGATAGTAAAGCGATATATGTTTTAAATATTTATGTTCAACTCAGAAGTTAATATAACAGATGTGGGAGTTACTCCAACAGAAGTAAATTTTTATTTATTTATCATATTTCTAATAAATATATATATATAACGTATTTCCAAAAAAAAATTAAAATAAATTTTTTTAAAATTTAAATTTTGTATAATGTTGAATTTTTCACAATAATTTAATTTGTGATTATATATTAGATTTTTTTTTTAGCAAAAATAATTTAAAAAAAAAATTATTATTTTACAAAATATATATTTATATTATATATTATATTGGATTTTTTATTTTTTTTAAAAATATATTTTTTTTTTTTTACCAAATTTCATTTATTAAAAAAAACGAATAAATTCTATAAAATTAAACGATATAATATATATATATGTCCAAAATTAATTCTTAAAATTCCTAGCATAATTTATATGCTTTTTTGGGCGAAAGTTATATATTATTAAATTATTTTATAAAATAAAATAAAATAAAATAATAATTTTAATATATACTATATATTTTTAGTATTATTTTACTGAATTCATTCCCGCCTACTTACCGATAACTGATCCCAACGATTTACCAGCAGCCACTAATAAGGCTGTAGTTTTAGAAGCAGGGGAATTTTCTCACTTATTAATTGATTATAAATAAAATGTGCTTACAGATTTTGTAGATGAATACGCTCATGTCGGAGTTAAAAGAAACTACAAAATTAGAATCAGATTTCAAGATATAGGAGCATGGGAAATGACAGGAACCTCTCCGCTAGGTTGGGGAGAAAATCAAATTTTCTATGAATATCCCTGCAAAATAGGAGGATCCATGATAGTTGGAGCCTAAAAGCTCAGATGCGATTTTTATACACAGACCTCTGGTGCAGTTGACCGACCTTTCATCGATATATATGGATTTTAAACAAGTTTGATGACTTAGGGAAAATAAATCACCATAGAAATTCCCAAAATTAAGACTGGAAATTCTGGTGCTAGTTTATATGTGGACTTTTTCTTACTTGAGGAAACTCCTGGAATGCTGGATCATCATGTAAATAAATATTACTAAATACAAATTCAATTTTCAAGATTAATTTGAACTTTTATTTTAAAATAAGGTTGTCATATCTAGAACTTAAATCAATTTAGGGGTCACAATTGCAAATTCTTACAGTGGAGCAACTGTAGGGTCTATTTTGCTTACCGATAGTAATATTGTAAATAAAAATACCGCACACTCCTGGACATTTTCTGGATTGACAACGGGTGGAGATACCATTATCATTGATGTCCCTTTTCCCTCAACTGAGTATTTATATAGAATAAATAATAATATAAATATAATTTGTATTTATAATTAGCTACCCAGCCATAAACATCGTTGGAGGAGTATTAGGAAATGGACTCTATTAATCTGTGTCCTGTGGTTCCAATACTTGTGAATTCTACGGGGATATAGTGAATTGGATACTTATAAAACCGACATCAGGCACTTTCGGAACCAGCGTAACCCTAACCATCCCAACAAGTCATTTAGTAAATCCACCTCATGAAGGAACCTGGACTTTCAAATTTACTCTTGTTAATGCCGGCAGCATTACGAATATGCAGAATTTTAATGTCTAGATAAACCCCGATCCCATCACAACTTCGGGTTTCGCACCGACAGATGGAACTTTATACCAAAATCACGAACACTTCTTTTAAATTTAATTTACAACCTTAAACCCCATGCCCGCCAATGCCGCATTTACTCTTTCTTTTTCCGGGCTCACCACTTAGTAAACGAAGCACTTTTACTGTAAGGTAGCTGGAGTAACCGCCTATAATAGCCAGGGAATAAGATGCTATAAGACAAGTAATTCGTTAATTGTGGTGGATAACCTAGCTGCTGTCCCTGCTTCTACAGCTGTGACAGTCGATGTCTTACTTTTGACACCAACTTCGAATCCGACCCCCACAGTTACAGTTTCCACATATTTTTAAAAAACACGAATTCACAGAATAGATGTAAAAACGAATCAAGCTTGCAACCCGGCAACCCTAACACTCACCTTGCCTTCTCTTAATAGTTTTTCTCTCCAATATCCAGCTCTGATTGAAACGGTTCCTTAAGCTTTTTATAGTGGTACCTTCCTATTCAACGCGAGAGCCACTTCCGATTTCATGGACAGCATTACTATAGAATTTTAGAGTGGATTCACCTTTTCAAGAACCCAGGAGCCCTTGGTTTGTAAAATTGATAACGTTTTGAAAACATGTTCTATTTAAACTTCCAATCCAGCTAAAATAATAGTTTATTTCACAGGTGCAAATGAATTTGCCAATTCTTCGTCTCACAATATTGAAATTACAACAGAAGATGCTTCTCCGAGTAATTAATTTTTATAATTTCGATGAGCTATACAAAAAATAAATATTAATGAGCTATATCAAAATATATATTTATTTTTCATAATAATTTCATTTATAAAATACAAAAGATAATGGATTAGTGTGGCCAACCACTGGAGGATTGTACATGTTCAATGTAAATATTAAAGATAGTATTTAGTCTCAGGAAGATTATACCCAATTTGTCTTTGTAAACCCTGGCCGATTTAAATATTTCAATGTAGATTTCATTAATAAAGAAGATTAAAAGCAAAATATATTTAGTTTTGCATTCTAAAATTCATTGTAAATCAATGCATACAGCGCAGGAGGAAGGATATTAGTCGAATTTCCCACCCAAGATAGTGAGGGCGCCGCTTTTACCTCAAATCTAGGAGGCTATTCTTAACATTAAAAATTAGGATGTTATTACGTCGGTTTGACAGCAGAAGCAGGCAAAAGATTGGAGTGTTTTTTTTCAGAAGTAAATATTTAAAATATTATTATAATTGTAACACACATATATTGTAAAATAAATTTTATATATTTGTAAAAAAAATATAATAAAAATATTTAATTAAAAAAATCAAATATGTAAAATTTGTTAAAATTGTAAAAAAAAAAAAAAAAAAATAATTTTTTAAAAATTATAAATTTAACATAATTTTATAAAAAATTATTAAAATTATTTTTTCAAGCCTAAAATCACAGGAACTCCAGCTTATATAGAAATTATTAACTTTTAATAAGTGGCAGCAGATAGTGCAATAGATATAATGATAGCCAAAATCCAGACCCCTCCTCATACAAGATAAAATGTGTTATTGGGAGTCATGACTTTTAATTTTGATGGGTTGACCGGAGTAAAAACCTTCTTAAACTACGAATAATTTAATGTTTTACTACACACAGAAGCTGCAGTTGCTGAAACTTCCTACACTTAAACTCCAAGTTTAGCATTTTCTGCTGGAGTGAAGCTAAACCTTTTAAACCAAGTTTTAGAACACAAAATAAAGTTTTCTGCTTCGTTAAACATCAACGATTACGTTATTTCGGAATTCCCTACCTATTTGCAACTGGCGGATGGAGACAACGCCCAGTGTGATGCTGCCAAGTATAAAATGTGTAGAAATTTCCCTGACATTGGTTGGGTTTTATGGCAATTAAAGACAGCAATCACAGCTAATACTGCGCAAGACGCTTTTGTTAGTTTTTCCTAACTGCCCAACAGCAAAACCCTCATCCAGCTATCTTTTTTCACCTACATTTATCAGGCCCAATTGTACACAGGAATAGTTACTTCCACGATTTCCATCGCAAATTGGCAGGCCATTTTGCCTGAAGTCACTTCTCCCTCTATTACCGTGGTGGATGCGACTGCTAAAAGGTAAATAAACGCCGACAGGAAGCAGTATTTGATTACATATACATTGGATCGAGATGTGAATGTAGGAGGCTGCCTAGAAGTAGAATTTCCTACAGCCTTTTAAAAGGTTTACAACGATTGCAGGATAAATGTGAATGGAGGGTAAACTCCAGCCGCAAGCAAGGCGGGTGATTTCATCGGAGAAGTCGGTTGTGAAGTGTAAAATTCGCGCTACTTGGTGCTTACCGGATTAAAGGCTCTGAGCACAGGATAAAAGATTGAAATTAGTGCTTTCGCTAAAAACCCCACCGCAGCTTCGACTATTGATTTTGTGTTGAGGGGGTATAGTGACACCCATTTAACAAATATCAATGGCAATGGAGCGGTAATTTTCCACAAAGCTGCAGTGCAAATCACGATTGATTCGGAAATTGATTTCTAATTAGAAGACACATACACCTTGCTGGAAACAGATATTTTGAGGTCGGGGTACGTGGGTCCTTTAAAACTAATGCTCCAGTTCAGTGCAACCGTCAACACAGAAGTCAAATTAAGATTGTATCAAAACAAAATTTACGCTGCGTCGCACACGGGGACTGGGTTCCAAGACGACTCTTCCAAACTCGCTGAAATGGTCTGCTATTTCTTAGATGTCGCCAACGAAAACAAAGTGAACAGTTGTAGAGTTACAGCGTATGCAGTGGTTAATTCAGGCGCTGCGAACGCATATAACGAAATAAAACTGGCCCCAGATGAGACTTTAGCCTCCGGAACTAAGTATGTATTGGTTCTAGACACTTAAAACAAGGCATCTGTGCGAACGTAAAATGGACTTCGATACCCAACGGCTGCGGGAATCTACAAAATCTATACCATAATCGACACGAATAAAAGCATCTAATAATTGTACGCGGAAGTGTATGGGAACGAATTCACTGTTTGCACTTTCAAAACCTACGGACTTTCGGAAGGACTTGTAAATTACATTGACTTGAAGGTGCAGCCGAGCACTCAATTTTTCAGCACTGACTTCTTAGTCATCGAAATAAACACTTTCGCGCAAGATGGGCAGTCCTACTTCGACGATACAAATTGGAATAAGTAGAGTTACGATGCAGTTTCCTTTGACATTGTGGAGTCATCAGGTGTAAACTCGATGGAGTGCAGATATTTCAAAGGTGCAGCGAATTAGAAGGCGCCGGCGAGGATAATTTGCACGAATTTCAACCAAAACTTCGGCACAGGCAACTCCATTAGAGCTATTTTCTAAATCAGCAATCAGAACCTGTCCGCCAATGAAGAACTGTATATCCCCGTAGCCGTATACAGTTTCGAACGAAGTTCTTTCACGAAAACGAATTACAATTTCTTCGACCAAAGTTTCTACGTCGCAGATGCAGCCCTTGTGACAACGGATGCTTCCACGAATGCAAACTTCGATCTAGGAGCGGCAGCGCCTGACAAGGTGATGGAGGCAACGACGACCTTTAAGTTAACGATTCCCGCCATGGCTATAGATGACGTTTACATCATGAAATTCAGCACTGATTTACCGAAGGGAACGTCGAAAAGCACCTCTGATTTTACCTACGGTGCTAATAGCGGAGTTGTAATTTATTGTGCCAATTTAAGAATTATTATGTTATTCACGGATGGAACGAACGCAGCCTCCGCAGGAGTTGTCTCAATTGCAAACCACGTAAATCAAAACCATTACCTGACGACGGCTGAACTAGAAGTCGTAAGGTATCACGTGGCTCCCTTGACGCTGGGCTACACCGTTTTTACCTGCAACTCAGCCGCCTGCAGAACTCCTGTTTTGACTCCTATTACAAGTGGCGGTGTCACGAACTTTTTAGTCACTTTAAAAGACACGCAAGTTACTGAAGTTCTTCAACTAAACGACCACATTTTTAAGGTCGTTGCAGTCAAGTTCAATAATATCAAAAAAATCTCCATCACCTTGCCAGCTGATTACACTTTGCTCCACGAATAGTGCGCCGTCAGTGCCAACTCCCAAGTAAATGTCGCCAATTGTAAAATCGACAAAACGAACCGCGTTATTTGGATTGATATATATGACACCGCTTCCTAGGGAACTGCCTCCAAAGACTTGATAGTAGAAACCAGAAATCTATGTGTGACCTAACCGGCAGGAACTTCTATCAATTTAAGTACTTTCACGATTAAGGCGTATAATTGGATTGGCTCAGAACCTACTCTTGACCATACAAACAATGATTATGTCGTGATGTCTCTTGCACCCGCTTCAGGATCAGTTGCCTATACTAACACTATAAACAAGGTAATTCTTTTGATAATTAAAATAGTATTTTTAATTAACCTATTTTTAATTCTCTAGCCTCTTCCCACCCAATTTTATTTCCCTTATGAACGTTATATCAATGAGATTCTTCCCTACCAGTCTTCCCACCAAGCCCCACTAGAATTTGATTTCACATTTAAAAAAGCTACAAACGACTTGACAGCCGGAGCCAACTATCATACACTCACTGTGTACTATCCTTCTCAGTTAATAATTCCTGCCTCATAATCGTACAGCAATGACTTGCTAAGGTACAAAATGAGATGTTACATCAATAAGGTTTACAAACCCTGCACAATAAATACAGGAACCAGACAAATTTAGATCCAATTTCAAGACGCATTTTCAGTTTCTGATGAAATATACATCAAGGTAAGTAATATCGATCCGTTGATCTACCCAAATGAAGGGTTTAAATGGAATAGTTCTTCAGTAAATGTGGGATAATTTTCGATTCTGCTACAAGTTTATAGCTCAACGTCACATGTCAGCATTATTCCTCCTGCTAACATGTATTTAGGACACCAAACACTGACTGATTTCTTTTATAATTCTTTCACCGTCACTTCTTAACATAGCTAAAAAGATTTGCTAAACTATGTAACTCTAAATTTCAAACTTCAGTCATAAGGCGTAGACTATTTCGTTATTGAAATACCCGTGACAAGTATATACAGTGCTAATACAATGCATGGATTGAAATCAGGGTATGAATAAAAAAATTAGCATAAATTGATTGATATAATTTAATTAATTTTAGGTAACGATTCCCTTGCTCTCCTTCAGGTAATTTGAGAAATAAAAGTGGAGGCTATGAAATGAATTGTATATTTTAAGAAGGATCTACGGCTTAAGGTATCCCCATTAAAATATTTGTTACTGATTTCGAATATGACAATGGAAGCGGAAACACGTTACAATTAAACCTTATAATTGAAAATCCCACACAAGCAATTGGAACAAATTTACAAATGACTTTAAAGGCGTACGGAAATTCTTCTAGTCAGCCGTTTAGTGGGAAGACTTTTTACGGCTCCAGAACAATTTTGTCTGTATTGACTACGATAGCATGTAATTTATAAAATGACCAATTAAATAGAAAAATACTAATTATTATTATTATAATATTCAGCTAACTTATAAGCCCATACAGATGATTTTTACACTCCTTTGGTGAGATTGGGTAAAAATGGTTCGGTTAATATAGAAAATGTTGCTGCTAATACAGAAGTCATAACTTCTGGATCAGTTTCTCTCATTTTCATTCCAATTGTTGATATTTCAGATGATACACAAACATGTTCTATCGGAACAAATCATATATTTTTCGTACAGTCCAATCAACCATATGCTGTTATCGTTGTAACTCATGGATCAGCCGTTGCCTCTGGAAATACTTTCTCTTTGAGTAATATAAATTGTTCATATTACAGTGGAAATTTAAAGGCCTATCATCTACAAGTCGACGGAGGAAAAGTTAGTGAATATATAAAAGCGTAAATTTTTTGAATATAAAAATTGTTAACAATAACAATTTAATTATTTTCAATAAATAGCATAAAGGTCGCCACTATTTAAACCCTTGCAGGATTGGGTGGTACCCTAGCCTCAAATAAAGCTGTATATTCTGGATAAACTGGAACAGGTTATGTGGAATTATAGCTAAATGATTTAAGTTCTATAACGGGTCTCTCTCTCACCTACTCAACTGATATGATTTTAAAAATAGAAATACAAGATGTTTTCTTCAAAACTGCAGTCAATTACTGTTCAGTCGTTTAAGGAATCGAAAATGTCGACGGTAGTTCCAATTAAAATCCTGAGTAAAAAATAATTTTGTTTATTTGTTTTTTTTTAATTATTAATTAAAAAAGATAAGTCACATGCTAAGTAGTATCCAATAATAACATTTACATTTCAAATTTCAATAAAATTTCAAGCCCTGCAAAAATAATGATGGAAGGAACGTTTGGTGTTCTAACCTTTTAAACTTCGACAAAAAAATTGTATCTATATAGAAACAGCGCTGCTGAAACGGCTACACTACCTATAATTGAAGAAAACTACTCTGTCCCCATATTGGATGAATCTATAGCGAGTGCTTTAACAGTAGTTTAAACCTCTGCCACCTATATATCGGGAGGTAGCAGACTTGAATACGTATTTTCTTTATAAAATGCAGGAAATTTAGCTAATAATGATAAGGATACCTATATAACTTTTATTTTTAAAAATTTCAAAGCTTGGAGTGGAAATTCCTTCACCTTATAAATAACAGGTAAATCTATGTTAAATAAATAAATACTAAAAAAAATTTTTATTTATAACTTTAGCTAATCCTCATTCCGGAGCTGGGTCTCCTACTTCACCCCCTATATCCGCTACTTCTTCCGACTCAAATCCCACTCTGGGGGCTTCATTTACTGGCTATACTGCAGTAAGTTTCCGATTTAATGATTTGCCTAGCATGCTTGGAGATAATACTTATGAATGGGCTAGTTCGGTGACATACTAAATGAAAGTAAAAGAATATAATTTTTAAAAAAATAAAATTTTAATAATTACAATTAACTATCTATCAGCTCCAAATTCACAGTGTTTCTAATGTAGACACCGTTCTTATGACTCAATAATACCAGTGGTGTAGAATCTAAACAAAACTAGATGCCACAATTCACGAATCAAATGTGAATTGGAACTTTTCTTTATCCACAGGAACTTTCAGTTTACAATCCTAGACCTCAAGCGCTCCGAACACCTATTCAGAAATTCTATTTTACATGAATCCTTCAATCACTTTGAGTTCAACTGGATACCAGCCAGTCTTAGAATTCCAAACAAAATGGCTTGCCGCAGATCTTATATATGGCATATCTTCTTCAGATTTGAGTGAGCAATTCCCTTGTCGTTGCGGAACCAGCTCCGGCAGTACGAGTCAATACACCTGTGTGTTAATGAGAGATAAAAATGCACAACTAAATCCTGTAATCAGAATAACTGGTTTATCAGCATCTGCCTCCTCCAATTTGTATTGCTATATTCCCTTCGTAAAGCTGCCCACCACTGCTTCGAACTGGAATGTAAGGCTTCTTTTCTCTAAAACGCCCAATTACTCGTACCAAAAGTCGACAACGAAAATCTTCGGAGGACTGTATGAGTCCTCCGTTATTGCGCTAACGGACTCCGGAACTGCTTCAGCCGGTGCCACGAGCACATCTTATTCAGCTAATGATAAAACTGTTTCGACTACGCTAGTGAATTTCAGTTTAACTATCTCGGAAACGGTGCAAAGTACTACCTATTTCATGATTGCGTTTTCAGAAAAGCAAGCCCCGACCATCACGACCAGTTTCGCTTTACAGTCAGGTTAGGTGGCAAACAGAGTCTATTCTTTGGGTGGCAAAAACTATGCAGTTGCGCAGGGCAGTTACTCTCCCACCTTTCCAACATCAGTGAATTTTTCTGGGGGAAGTGTGACCCAGGCAGGATATCAGCATTTGATATCAGGGGCGACGCAATTCATTGTCGAAGTGCAACTTTCAAACAATTCGGGAAATGTTTTCGGGCAAAAGACAACGACGTTTAACGATTTGATTCCGAACAAGTCCGGCCACTCGATAACGACTGTCATTTCTGCACTTTCAACGAATTTCATAGGAAAGCAAACGCTCTATACGTTTACTTCGTCAGCGAACAGCGGCATTTGGGACGCAACTGGAAGAGTTGAAATCCCGGTTACAAATGCCGCAGCTATGAACGGCTGTTTCGCTCATATGACTCAGCAGTCGTCCGTAAGATGTAAATGTACAGCAAGTGCGAACGTCATCACTGTGCAGCTGTACAAATACGGCACTTCCATATCGTCGACTACCTTGCAGATTTTCGTGGAATTCACTCACTCTTCTTCCAACATTTAGCTCGCCTACTCCTTTATCCGAAACTACGTAAGCGCCACAGACTACCAACTCTACAGTTCCGGTACAGCCTCTGCAGCTGTAGATACCACATTCTCTGCGGCCACTCTCGAAGATCACAACACTGCTTCTTTATATCTTTTCAGGCCGAAAATATTAGGACTCACGAACACACCAATTCGATTTTTCGTTAAATCAGCCAACCTTCCCAATGATGGTAAACTAGTGCTGAATACAGGCTCGACTGCGTATGCAGTAGCTGCCACGATTTCATGTACCGTGCGAAAATACACTGATACCACGGGTGCCTTCGTCGAAAGTCCTGCAACCTGCGCCTGGGACGCTGGAAATACGAAGTTCACTGTAGACCAGCCGACATTGTTCACATTTTCCTCTTTAAACACTTTCGAAATCATTTTGGGAACCACAGACATTGCCACATACGGAAGTCCGAATCCTGCACAAGCCATGCAATACAAATTACAGGTTTAGAACAACGCAGCCGCTGATTAAGACTACAAGGTGGGCAAATGGTTTGCCTATGAAAGCACACAAATTTCCATTGACAAATTTTTAATTTCCTCAACTCGTAAATCGGACACGACGTATATTTACATCGAATTCACCATTCCCAAAACCATTACCAACGCTGATTTGCCCAATACCTATTTAGAAATTGAGTTCGAAGGCCTTAATTTATCCAATGTGGCCGGCGTTACTGCTGCTGGTTCTTCTATTCCTTGCGGCCTGTCCACAACTCTAACAACCGTGTTCCAAGCCCCTTGGTGCAAAGTTGATTTGAGACCCTCAAGTGCAAACCTTATCATTTCAATTGAAGACTATGGAGCTTTCTCAAGTTCAACCTAACACTTTATCGCTTTTGAAACCCTCATACTACCCGCCACTTCTTTCGACGTTACAGCGGCAATGACTTTCAGAATCAACGACTAACTGTTTTACAAACGCTTTTAAAGTATTTTCTACGTTGATAATGCAAGTAATTATATATAAATTATTTCTGTTATTTTAATTAATCATTTATTAAATTATTATAAAAAAGCCTCATCTCCTAGTTCTAACAGTGGAACTTCAGCTAATCCTTCCAACACCGGCTATGGAGTTTCAAGTTAGTCTTATGACACAACCATATCGTGGCCAGAAAGCACAACTGCCGGAACTACAGGTAGAAAAAATTTAAAATAATAGAAAAAAAAAAATTAAAATAAATATAATGAAAAAAATATTTTTAGGTCAAAAACTTTATTTGAAAACAGTAAATAGCGGCATTTTTGATATAGGAAACAGTATATCCACCCTGACCTTTGCCGACTCAACTTCTTACACAGTTTTATATAGAAGTACTGTAACAAAATTAGTTTGTTTGGCCTAAAAAACGTACTCTGCTACCGCCTCCGTTTCCTTCAAAATATAAGGAGTGTAAAATCCCTATCAAACTCAATTTTCTACATATGGTAGTCCGCAGTTCCAATTGCAATTCATGAACGGATTCGCTCACACGAAAACAGAGGTGATAAACTTCCCTAATTCGAATCAGTTCACATACATCACTTAGGCGGGTACGACTTCTATTACAATGGCGGCTGATGAAACATGGCAGGCCAACTAGGTGACAAGTTACCAAGTAACGATCACATACGCTCAGATTTCGAACACTATAATATCAAACGAAAACATATCGTATTCTTTGATTACATTCACCTCCGGAGTATCCGAAATCATGGAGTGTTACTCTATGGAACACTCAACAAATTTCAAATTCCAAACGTGCACCATAGTGAGCAGTACAGTTATTCGAATCAGCGGCTTTTAGGATTTGAGTATTTCCACCTCTTCGAACGTGGTTTTGCGCATTTATGCCAAAATTTCAGCGGCCACCGTCGCTTCCAAAATTGAAATGTACAACTCTGCCGGAACGAAATACACCGAATTTTCGCCGATAAACACGAACATAGCTAACTTTGATTCGACGAACGCTCCCCTGACGCTGTTCCGACCCTTGCATAAACGATACACCAATTTCCGATTTGAAATCCAAGAAAAAAATGTTAGATCGTTGTCGACTGCGACACTGAAATACCTCCAGTTTATTTACACAGAAACGTAAACCCTTACCTTTGCCTCTCATAAAATTGACATAGACTTGCTGACTTTGGACGCGGGCATATATTTCCCTAACGGAGCCTCTTCAGGACAGACAGTCACTTTGAAGTGCTTCTTCTTTAAATATGTCGACTATTTCGACTTCGCGAAGCCGTTAAAGTCCGGCGATTGCACCTTCGTCTACGATAGCAACAAGTACACAATAAAGCCTCCGAAAAACGACTTATCTCCCGGAAAGTATTTGGTGCGTCTGGATATGGGATTCGGAACTGCCCAGCAATTCACTCTGCCCACCACCACAGCTTAGAAGCAATTTAAATTTACAGGCACAGGCCCGACGAATTTTTTAGGAACTATGTACTTAAATCGTCAAAAAGACTTCACCTCAGCAACTGTTTTCCACCATTCACTTACGTAGGGAAAATATGACTTTTTGTAGGTACAATTCACACCGGCCTCCACTGTGGCTGCCGCCGTTGCCAGCGGGCCCAATCCGACTGAAATGTATCTAGTTGTCGAAATAGACAATTACCAATACGGGAATAATGCAGGGTATGACACTGTGTTTTCCAACAGAAATGTCGGCACCTTCATTAACGGAGATTTACTCGACTTTAAAATGACCTCCGCTTCAGGATCCACGAAAATTATCCTACAGAAGGGATAAACAACCCCCAGAAAGTACTTTAAATTCGTTTTGGCTCTGCACGGTGCGTTTACAGCCGCCACTTCCTACACCCTCCTCCTTCCGATGCTGTACACACCAAACTCTCTGAAAACGTTGAATGCTAACATCTACATAAAGGAGTGTCCAGCCAGCAGTAACTACTGTATCAATACTTCGCAATATCAGTTTTTCAGTCACGGCACGACCCTGGCTCCTAGTATCGCCACTAGCAGCATCACCATTGTCAATAACTAAAATGTGCAAATGCAGTAAACACAAATGCGCTTCAATTTGGACTACGCCAGCTATGGATCTTCCGTCCTGACCTCCGATTTGCTGACCATTGAGTGGGATCAATCGCAAAATGGGTTCCCCTTGAGTTCTAACCTTCCAAACTATGCCGTATCAGGATGGACTGTCACGTATTTAAGCACTCTGTAAATGCATATTCTAAGTCCGAATGCCAATAAAAGCACGTCCACGTTGACCCTCACGATGACTTCCGATTTCACAACAGCAGAATATCAGTCCAGCTTTGGAATAAACAGAGTTACGCAGTACAGTGGCTCGCAAATTACCTATGAGGACAGCTCGATACCCCTCAAAGCGCTAACAAATCTCGTCAATAAAGGAACTAATACCCTTGTGAGAGTGCGAGGATATGATAATGCTGGAAGTGAAGCGGAATTCAAAATCACACTCAACGATGTGTACCTAATTCCTGTTAATAGTTACATTGAAATTAACTTGCCCAGCTAACTGATACCCGCTCCAGGACCCAGTGGGGACTTTTGTAGAACAGGAAAAAATATATACACTCAGCCCGGTCAATCACTCATTTGCTATAGAAATGCAGGAAATAGCAAATTTTATGTCAAGGGATTCTAGCAAATTGCAGATGCTACCAACATCGAAATCTTTATTTACACGAAATAAACGGCCCTTAACCTCAATCTTAATATCGATGCCAATATCTTTAACTCAGGAGGCAATTTAATTTATTTCTCAGGAACTTTCGGAGGTTTAGTGATAAACAGCAATCAAAATTTGAATTCTTTCACTTTAAGTAATATCGTGAGATATGAATATATTAAATCAGGTAAAAAAAAATATATAAATAATTTATTAATTAATATATTTTTATTTTTAATTTAATTTGTTATCATTAATTCTTTTAAAAGACACTTATGATATGGTACAATTCAAATTTAATGTCGCGACTACTAATGTCGGCACGATAAGTAAAGTTCTCATTTCCTGGCCTTAAGCTGATGGATTAGGTTCCGCGACCGAAAAGTGGCTATTAACGGAAACCGGTGCTATCACTCATGTATCATACAAAAAGAATGGAGAGACGTTTTGGGTTAAGGGAACCCACGCTGTGATAAATTCAGGAGCTGATTTAGAACTTATCGCACATCCAAACCATGCATTTGTCAAAAATGTAGAATACACATTGAATGTATTTTCAGAAAAGAAAAATGATGGCACCAATAGCGTGAAATTAACTATTCCAGGAGTCTACAGATCTGTAATTCAAATCGATGAGAGTACCACGATCAAGCAAAGAAGTTATGAAGATTTTCTACTCCAGCCTCAAAGGGTTCTTTCTAATTTTGTCGTCACAGCTTTAAACCGAAGAGCCGGAGAAGCAGATTCAATTTATAAAGTAAAAAAATCGAATTTATATATCTTGTTTTAAACTACTTATTCTATCTAAATTTACAGTTTTAATTTACGCTCGAAAAAAATCTCGTTGCCAATGATGAAATTTGGATTCACTTTCCCACCAAAAATGCTTACAGCTCTAACAGATATTCCGACAATTTAGGTTCTACCGTTGTGAAAAAGGAGTGTATTGAAGAAACTGTTGGTGTTTTGTCAGACAGCAGAGTTAGTTGCTATATTATTGAAGGAGACTAGACGAGTGGATTGCCGACAATCCTCAAAATATTCCCTTCTAAAACCCCGAATGCAGGAATTGTTGTATCTCTATTTGTTGGGCCGATAACAAACCCTTCCATTTCTCAATCATATTCTATATATACAATTTCTCACAGGAGAAAGTGCAGAAATGATGGTAAATTTATATATATTACATCTATTACATTTTTTTCATTTTTTAATTGAATTTAGGCACTTACTGTGCTATTTCTGAGTCATCAAATTATCAATAAATGACAACATTTTCTAACGTAAATTATGAGAATACTTCAGCTTCGGTTTCTCTAAGTAATAGTTTGGTTTACTAAACAGGAGTAACGCAAACGTATTCTATTTACTGCCCTTAAAATGTTTTAACTTCTGACTGGATCCAAATAAAACTACCCAAAAACAACCATAGAGAAACAGTAAATTTCGCTTTAAACAATGTCTGCACAGGTGGAAATAAATGTATCATTTTCCCTGATAATAAATGGATTCTTTACCAGCCATCTTCTTAACTTAATTCGAATGGAATCAGGTATCCTTCAAAAATTGATTAATTATATAATGTTAACCAACAAATACAATTTTTCTAGAACTTTCGCGGTAGGAGGAATGACTAATGGATGGTATGCCTATGACAGTGACATTAAACTATTTGTATTTTCCAATGGTTCTCTCAAGTTCGCTTACAATATAAATTTCCCCAGCTTTACGTAATAATAATAATATTGAGATTTTTTGATTAATTTAAATTTTAATTTTTTTTATTTTGTTTATAGCCCGTTAACAGCTGGAATCACTTTGTCTTATAACATGACCTAATCGGCTCAGGATAATCCTACAGTTATAAACTATGTGGTTAAACAAAAAATAAATGTATTTGAATTTAATGTAAATAATTTGTGGGAAAATAGTGATGTAGTTGCTTTTGTACTTACAACCGGAACAAATTGGAATTTTGAAACTCAAAAAATTGACTTAGGAAATGGAAGAGATGGAAAATATTGCAACGCCACCTATGTAAAAGATCCTTAAGTAAATGTCCCATTCCCCCCGAGGTATTAGATTTAATAATTTTTTGCTACTTTTACTATTAAATATTAAATAATACATTTTAGATTTGAATGTCTTGTTGGAACTAATTATCTATATATACGAAGATTATCAAAAAGTACAGATAATATAGATGGATGGACTTTGAAAGGAACGCATAAAATTAGAGTTTATTCAAAAATTTTTGTAGGTGTAAGTACAGGAAGCAATACATTTAGTTTTTACGGATTGGCAAGTGACACATGGAGCTCAGCAGATTCAGTTAGTCTTAACTATATTATGACAAGAGGGTAAGTGACAGCAACGGTTTCAACGATAGACTTACCTGTATAATTTTTTTTATTTTAAAGCCAAATACATATATATTTTATTAATTAAATAAATAATATCAATAAGGATCTCAATGATGTAACTTTTAATACACTTTCCTTTTATGATCGAAAAGCAAGAATAGGAGATAAAATTGAATACTATATGTTGCTGAAACCGAAAACTCTGTACACCAATTACGTAATAGATAAACTAGTATTTAGGTATTTTTTATTATCATTAAATTTTTAAATTATTTTAAAAAAAATAAATAAATAATTAAAATTATTAGATTGCCAGAAGAATTCGCATATCCTCCCATTTCTACTTTAGATCAATGTATTATGATAGGAGCTCTGTACCATACGGTGCCTAATTGTAAACTTAATCGATAAGATAGATATACTTATGTGACTGCAATTCCTTAAGGATCAGACTATTCTACACACCCAATTAAAATAATCAGACTTTCGGTTACGAATGTAAATGATCTATTTACAGCTCCTATGGTAAAAAAATTATAAAAATATATTTTAAATTAAAACTCAATAAAAATATTTTTAATAATAATTAAATTAGCTACCTGGAAGTCATTACAATATATCTCTTTCAATGTATTCTGGAAATACCTTGGTAGAAAAAACGACTATCAATATGACAGATGTATTAGGAAACTTTTTGCCCTTTGATAGTAATGAAATAAAAATCGACCCTGGGTTGGACCCTGAAACCTTTTCAATGTTTGAATTTGATTTCAAACTTGGAAGCCAAGATGTAGAAGCCGGTTTTGAAGTTGAATCCACAACTATTTGGAGTCGAATTCACGTAAAACAATTAAATTCAAAAAATTAAATAAATAATATCTTTTAAAATGTATTAATTTTTAGTTTATATTTACCAATAAACTCGGGTATGAAAATGATTTAGGAACCGGGGTTTAATAAGGCGCTGAGTTTGGATGTGTTGTTAAATCAGGTCTCACAACAACCTTTACGGGAAGACTCACCTGCATAATTGATTTGGGAACAGGCCCAGAAGATCTTCCTACTCTGATAGTTTCAGGATATGATGCCATAAAGGCTAATACGGTGATAGAAATACTAGTGACGGGAATAAAGACCTTGCCCAAAACTAAACAAGTGACGATAAAAACAGGTGTTGAACTGATTTATAAATATTTGGGTGGAATTTCTGCATTCATTTACGAGCCGACTAAAGCCCCCGTTCCTGCTTTAACTAACACAGCTTTGAGTACAGCAAGTAAAGCTTTGGTCATCACAGTAACGGGAGATTCCCAAGTGTTAGGCCATTCTGATTACACCTTCACTTTTACTGCAGGAGCAACAGCAGTCGCCACCACCGATTACTTCGTGATTCAGTTCCCGAAAGACTTTTTCGAAAGATACTCAGACTTTTCAGGAGTTGCATGCGCCTAATGTGGCGCATTCTGGATTTTCGGCGCTTCAAACATGATTTACCTGCAACCGAATAGTACTTACTTACAAATTATAGCATCAAAAATTTTATTAAATTCATAATTAAAATTTTACACATTATAGGTTTAGTGGCAGCTGGAGCGTAATTCATTGCCACATTCACTAATTTAATCAATCCAGCCTTTAGCTAATCGGAAACTGTTGAATTTACTGGTTTTACAAAAGTTGGAGGTCCTTACGCACGAGTCCGTGATGCAACTTATACCTATGCTCTTAATAGGAAGATAGATCCCTGTGGTATTTTCACCGAGGCTATTAGCTCTGCTGATTCTTATGTGGCCGGCCAAAATGATGTCACGTTTTAAATTGATTTCATAACTGGCCACCCGATACCGGGCCAAGGAGCTGTTTCGATCACAATGCCTAACAACTATGATATTGATCTGGTTATGTTAAAAGCTACTTGCTATTTGAAGAATTATGAGAATTTGATTAAAGGGACTGGAGTACCTGAGTGTCGAGTAGGGGCTGCAAATAGAGTGGATCTAATTTTAAATGGACTTGTTTTAGATAAAACGGTTCGATATTCAATTGTTATTAAAGGAATTACCACGTTAAATATTTAGTCTGAGTCTCTTTAAATGAAAATTACCAGCTATTACTATGATAATATTTACCTACAAAGGAAAATTTGTGAAAAACAGTTCGCCTTCCCCTCTCTTAAATAAGTTGGAATCAAGACCTGTCAAATGTTTTCAGATCTCACCTATAAAAACATTGAACAATTGAGCACATACACATTCCAATTTTAATGTCCTGAGCCCATAAGGGAAAATGTAAAGAAATAATGACAAATTTAAGATGATTAGTGATAAAAAACTAGAAAACAATTATTTATTTATTTTTTTTTTAATCATAGACAAGACTTGATTTGGCCTTCCCTGACGAATACATATTAACCAATCCGGCTCCATCTTCCTTAATTTGTAAAAGCAAAGAAACTGCCACACTAAACCAGAAGAATTGTGACCTAAAGTTCAATAGCGAAGGATAACTCATATTGTAAGTGTACCTATAGCAAATTCCTTCTCAAAAGAGATTCACGATAGTTATCGACCTGTACAATCCTAAAATAGAGAAAACGGATTACAAATTTTCGGCCATCATAAGTGCTCAATTATTAGTTTATTTCACAGCAGCTTAAAGTAACACTCAATTTGTGAGTGTTTTGAAAAACTCCAACTACATAATTGAAGATTCGAATGTATTGAACGTAGATTTGATCAATATTCCTAAAAATCCCGGAGAAAAATCGGATTATTTGTTCACACTACCGCCTCTGAACAAACATATAGCCTATGTACAGTAGTTCGACATCATATTCCCCAATCAGCAGAAAACAATTTACGATCACTTGAGTTTCGACGCCAATATCGGAGAAAACTTAGACTGTGGAGTATACGTGTCTAAGGTGTATGATGAAGAAGTGTTTACCTATTTATCGATTTTAGAACTTACTCAGAGATCGGAGGGCTAAAAGGAGTACGTCTCCTTTACAGGAACCTACTTAAAACTTCAGTGTTCTGTCACTAGAGATAGAGTGCTCAGTATTACAGGATTTACGAAAACACATGCGTACAATATGGAACAGCATTGGTTTACCTACATTGTTAAAAATGTGCACAACCCAGCCCAATATTCCCCCAACGATGAGTTCTAATTTAACTACCTTACCGATGGTATTTTGCAATGGCATTACAAAAAAAACCTCAAGTATTTCGTTAGTTCCTCGCCGAAATTAATAAAGGTCGACGCTATCTCCGTTTCGAATTTAAACATCAAGTAGCAAGCTGACTACACCTTTAAGTTTTCAGCAGATGCCAACTATGACTACCTGCCCAAGTTAGGAATATCGATCACACTGCCCCCCTTCTATTCCGACGTAGTTCAGTATATTAATTAGGAAATGTCTTGCAAACTGGTCGTTGGAGCTACGCAGTTAACCGCGAAGTGCAGTCTATACAATTCGGAAGTTTTCCTGTGGGATTTGGAGTTCATGAACATCAACACTAAAATTATTGATATTTCTATTGTCAAAATTGTTAATCCGATTTTAGAAATCGATTGCGATAAGTAACATAATATAGACAGTCATTATGGCATCAGAGTAATCGATCTTTAGACCAATGATATTGCCTATTCTACTTCTCCTAGTGTAGATGATAAAAACTGCATTCCTTTCCACAAAAAGTAGTATACTACCACCATTTCAGGCCCTACTGTGCTTCAGTCTGGTCTAAGTTACGCGTTCAGAATTATTTTGGAAAAGCCGGGAAATGGGTAATAAGTGCAGCCCATAGGATCAATAAATGGAATTCAATTTGAACCTCAACTTATTAAATTTGAAGATTTCGAAGAAGTTGAAAAATCCTTTTTAGTTAAAATCAGAAGTGACGTATTACCAGGCATTTATTGGATTTCATTTACTACCACTGAAAATACAGGAGATTCCTTTTACTCTCCTATTTTGCCCTTCCAAGTGCAGGTAGTTTCATTCGACCCTAAAGTTCAAGACTGGCCTCAGCTAATAGTTGAAAATGTGGAGAGTGATTCTGTGGGATTCCCTATCCGATGTCCCTTCAAATTGACTTAAAATGTTGCTTACCTTACCTATCTCATTATTGACTTAGAAAATACAGCAGATAGTAATATTATCACCATCGAGCCAAGCCAAAGAATAACTTTGACACCTGAACAGTTAAATTACGAATTTTACATTTTAATAGGTAAATAAAAGCGGCGACATTATTAACTAAATAAAATACTTATATATTTATTTATATTTATACCTTTTTATATAGATGCAAACAAAGTCCCCGAGTCCATTGCTCTTAAGTTTTCCTTAGCCAGTTTTTATCCAACAGTACATCGAATCACGCCAGACAGAAAAATAATAAAGTTCTCCAGAACCAAGTTAAGTAAAAGTAAAGTACCAACTCTTCATCTGCTACTAAGTGATGATGACTTGCCGACAAGTCCAAATGAACTAAACAAAAGCGTATTAAATAGAAATGTGATATTTACAGAATAAAACAATGGGGACTTGGAATAAATAGAACCTGTTTTATATAACATTTAAAATGTAGAAATTTAAGCAAATCAGGCCACCATTCACGCATACTCTACAGATTAAGTTGATATTTATTACACCTACTCCTATCAAGGTTCCGAAGAGCCCACCAGAGATATGATTATTAAGTAAGAATATCCCTCCAGTTTAGGATATGGAAAAATCACCTCATCTCCTGAATATGATATAGTAAATCTCTTTATTTTATTTAATTAGATTAACTTTATTTACTCATTTAACTAATTATCTTTAGAATGTTGATCACAAAGGAGTTATAATACTTAAAAACTTAAGTGGATAGGAAAACTATTCAGTTTACATGTACGCTTCAAATGGATTGGGGTATTCTGATTTAGTTTCCACGAAATTTAAAACAGAAAAATTAAGTTTTGGGGTAGTTATTTAAATTCCCCTCAGAAATATCGTAACTGAACAAGCTCTTGTGACAGCTCTATCAAAAACACTTAGAATCCCAGAAGCTAGATTCATTGTACTTAAGGAAAAAGCCGTATTAGATAAACAAATTAATGACTATAATTAAAATTAAGATATAATGATCAATCCTAATTTGTATTATGAAGTTGCCATTTCTCCCAATCATAAAAATGATGTGATAAAACCTATAGAATATGCCAATTTTTTGACATAGTCGGAATATAAAAACTAGCTTAATTTGCTGCTTCCTGATTACGATGAGGTAAAAATATATATAATTTTTTTACGAAAAAATATAAATTTATAAATAATTTTGTAAATATAAATTAGACTAAGGAAATTACGCATAAATAAATTAGACAAACTAGTCCTAAAATTCAACTTTAACCATACGCAAAAAAATCACTAGCTATACAGCAGATATTGGTATAAGATTATGGGAACAGGGAAAGATCTTTGGTGTGATAATAGAAAAATCAAAAATTATCGGATAACCTTATTCTAATTAAATCTTTAGAGGTACAAATGATAAAAATTAACCATTGTCGTTATACAGGTAATATTTTATTCATAATTAAATAATACTATTTATTTATTTATTTATTTATTTATTTATTTATTTATTTATTATATTTATTTATTTATTTATTTATTTATTTATTATTTATTATTTATTTATTTATTTATTTATTTATTTATTTAATTAATGCAACTATTTATTTTTTAAGAATATTCAATTCCCTTACCAATGACGACGGCAGTGCTG
Organism: Miamiensis avidus; assembly: GCA_037039885.1. NCBI lineage: Eukaryota > Ciliophora > Oligohymenophorea > Philasterida > Glauconematidae > Miamiensis > Miamiensis avidus. Next base: position 383,271 of record JAWVGU010000028.1, read on the forward strand.
TTATTAGTTTTGATGATCTTTTAGAAAATACTGAATATATTGTTTTTATTACTATTGGAAACAATTTGCCATACGAACCTTTGATGCTATACGACGATGATAAAATTAAATCAATTGAAATAAAAACCCCTCCGAATATAAGTAATAAAAATAATAACTTTTATTATTTCAGTATATAATTAAATTATTTTTAATAATTTTAGATCTAAAATATGGAGCAGATGTTATTTCTATTATAGCACAAACTAATCCTAAGTTAGCTGAAGCATTAAAAAAATATTATATATAATGAAAAATTACTAACATATTTCATTAAACTTTTTTATATAAAATATAAAATAAGCATTTTTGTATAATTAATTACATAAATATATAAATATGAATTACAAAATCTATATATTATTATTGTTGTTATAATTTATTTATCAATCATCAAAAACTATAATATTTTTATCTTCAGAGGAATTTTCAAACCACCAGCACTTATTTCCTTCTAAATTTTGTCTTGTCACTTACTAAGTTTACAAATTAAATTAAAAATTTAAATAAAATTTCATTTCTGAAACAACAGATACTCCATATTTCCCTGTAAATTAATTTCTAAAATAATCAAAAGAAATTATAGGACCCAACAAATGATTATTTTCTTGTCCTTTATATATACATTATTTAGCCATACTAATAAATAGATCTACATCATATTTCAACTTTTAAAATATAAAAAATGTTTTTATTTGAACAAAATTATTAATAATATGCTTTACATTGCTTTTTATTTCTTAATCTTGAGTAACTGTAGGATTAAGTTGGAATACATGGAGTGTATCTTTTTTATCATCATATTAATTATATATATTAAAATCACTGTGGTAAGATATCATTATTAAAACTTCATTATCATATGAAAATTGCATATCTGCAATAGATTTTTATTTATTTCCTCTATATAAATTATATAATAGCTTTCCTTTTAAAAATTTTTAATTGTTAATGACACAAATTTAGAAATTTAATTAGAATTATTTAATTATTTACCTGTTGAGGTATTAAATATTGCAATATTTGTTCCTATTTGAGATGCTACAGCTACTAAGGTTCCATCAGAACTCAAAACAATTTTTTAAATTTGATTGTAATAAATGCTAGAGTTTTTTTCAAAATTCATTTCAATTTATTTATTCAGTTGTCTATTGTAAAAATATACTTCATGCTTTCCTTAATATTAATCTCTTTCAATAACATAAGCATAGCCATAAATAGAGTTTTCGGGATGTTTATTTATGCAAAAACTCTTAACATTTTATATAATTTATAGAGGTTTCAAACTTTTACCATCATAAATTTAAAGCTAGTTCTATACTGTTTATACAAAAACTAAATGACAATTTGTATACAAAACTTTTTAAACCTTTTAGGCAATGTTTATAATTCCCTCCAACTGATCTAGTTCTAAATTCCATATATAAACATTGTGAGGTTTTTATTTGAAAACTATAATTATTTTAGATTAATTTGTGTTTCTGTCAATAAAAATAATAGAGTTTAAAAGATAGTCAATAATTTATTAAAATTATAAATAATAATTTTACAATGCTTCAACATGCCAATTGTTTATATTTTCTTAATTCATAAATTACTAAAATTATTTATTTGAAGTTTCATTGTAATCTTTTTCCTTTATTATTGCACTATTATCGATACCTCTAGTTAAATTTAAATAATCATATACTCTAATTCCTTATGTACTTCCTAAACACATATAATAAGGATTCGAGTCCGCATTAAAAACAGTGAACTACTATTCTTATAATATACTTTTATATTATTCTTCTATTTACATTTTACTCAAAAAAATAAAAAAAGGGTGATATTTATTCTTTTATTATTAATATTGATAATTTCTGTGTTTAATATATTATTAAAAGAATTAAAATGGAATTAATTAATTAATCAAACTCTAATATAAATTCTATGTGCATCAATATTATTATTTTTTAATTAGGTGTTAAAACTAATAATTCATTTTACTCTATAATGATTAATTATATTATAAAAATATAGTAAAACAATTAAATTTTAAATATATTTCTTTAATTAATTTCCCTATAAGAGAGTATAATAATTTATAATGAAAATATAAATTGTTAATAATTTTATATAATAGTTATAATCATTAAAGTTTTCCTAAATCTTTTATTAAAATTTACCCAAATTACTATTCTTATACATCTTATAGCTACTATTCGTTTTAATTAAGTTATTGATATAATTTTTGCAATCTTTCTTAATTTTTGGTCCCTTATTTTTAAATTTTTTTTTTCTCTGAAAATATCCCTGATAGATTTTTCACTTCATTTATTGATTTTATAAAATCTCCGATAGTCTATATTAACGCCTCCTTTTTAATAGCTGAATTACTTTATGTTGCTTTATGTTCTGTTTCTCCGCTTCTTAAAATTTAATTTATCATATAATTTTTATACATATCATAACTAGCTTTCTTAAAAATTAATTTGAAATTTTTTATAGTAGGGGTCTCTCTTTCCCTTAAACTATATATTTCTTCAAAATGCCAAATTTCCTTCATATTTTAAGATGGCTGTTGCATCCAATGTTAAAAGTCTTTATAATCTTCTCCTAAATCATCCATTTATTTAATACTAAAAATAATTAAGTACAATTTATTTAGAAAAAGAAAAACATTATGATAAATATTATAAAATCCTATTACTAATCCTTTTAAATAGGGTAAAACTCACTTGATAAAAAATTTTTAATTCTTTTAGCGAAGAAAAGAGGCTGGTTTTGATTTTTTTTAACTCCTGTTGTTGTATAAGTATTATTTTTTTTAGTACCTCCCATAGTTGTTCTTCTTTTTTTAAAAGAAGTCAATCCTTATTATGATGATTAATAGGTTGTATTATATTTAATATTTTCATTTTTAACTCCACTAATTCCTATATTATTCCTTTAATTTTAATATTCAGAGGCATCAATATCTTATTCGAAAAATTATAATTTATTTCCTATTTCTTACTCACCTATAGGCTTTTCTGCATCATTATTATTATTATTGTTATTGTTGTTGTTTTTAAATTATAAATTGTTTCCAGAGTTATCATAATTAAAACTGTATTCTTTATTTATAAAGTAAAATTTATTAGAAAAATACTTAAAATTTGTTGATAAATTTTTATACCATTAGAATATTTTTCTTAGGGAATTCTTATTTATTCATTTTATTTAATCTTTGGAATATTAAATTTATCTTATAAACTACTATCTTGTTGATAAGGTTATAAATCTAAATCTAATTAAAACTAATGATTTTAATCCTGGTTTTCTTCTGATTCTTATTACTTTATCTCTAATTCATCATTAAAGGGAAGATCCTATGATTATTATTTCTACTACTATTCTTGCATTTATTCATTTTAAAAGCTAATACTATTATTCCGAGATCTAAATGAATTTTTTAATTATTAAAGTTAATTCATTTCATTTTAAACTTCTGGTTAATGTTCAGACTGGCTTTTTTATCTTTAAAGGGGCTATTTATATTATTAGTAATTATCTACTTATTCAATATCCGGTTGATATTCTTAATTTTCATAAAAATTAGATTATTGATTGAGTTAATAGTTATTATACGCTCCTTCCTCTTAATTATTATAATAATAATTACTATTTTCTTAGGGATTTTATTACTATTAGTTTAAGTTAGATCCATTGTCCTCATATTCTTGATTATTATTATATTAATTTAAATTTTAGTTTTGTTTGTCATCATAATTGAAATGTACACCTTACAATTATTATTAAAATTCTAATCCATTATTATTGCTATCTTATTAATTATAATAATCTTGATTATATGAATCTTAATTATAATAATTCGTTTCCTGTTAATGAGAATAATTTATATTATTTGGAATATTATCGTCTGTTTAAGGTTATTATGGAAAATTTGCAGTAACTTGTGTTACTTGACTCTCTTCCCTATATTATATTTCCTAATAATCTGATTCTTCCATTATTTTATATAAAAAAAAAAAAATAAATTTATAATTAATTTTCCTATATATTTAATGTGAAAACTCTAATTAATTAATTTTATTTATTTATAATTAGAGTATAACAATTTATTATTAAATCTAATATGATAAAATTAAAAATAAGGGAAATTCAAAATGTAGCTATTTTAAAACAAAAAACATAAATATTACAAATTTTTATAAATGATCAGTAAAATACTAATTTATATTATAGAATTTATATAAAAGTATTAAAATGAAGTTTAGCAAAAAACTAAATTTTTCTATTTATTTTATATTACAATTTAGGTATTTTATTACTAAACCAACAACTATATTTTATTATATTTTAACTAATTTTTAGTAGTTAAATATAATATTATAATTAAAGTTTATCTTAAAAAAAAAAATTGAATAAATCTTAAAAATAAAAATCTAGTAATAACTTGAAACTTATATTTCTAAGATATCTATAAAATTAAACTAAAATGCAGTAAATAAGAAATATAGAATTTTAAATTCCAAGTTCTCTTTAGTCGTATTATGAATCAAAAGCCTTGTAACTTTATCAGATTTTTTATTCAATCTCTTATAATAAATAAATGGTAATTTTTAAGACAATAGCAAGGTGAGCAATAAATAGAAAAGAAGTTCAAACCAAATGGAGATAATGATGAATATAATGTATCTGATCCTGAAGATGAAATGCCACCAGACACAAAAAATATTCATCAAAATACAAGTTCCTTAAAAAAAAACAATATTTCTTCATGCCAATAATCTCTTGTAAATTAAGATAGCATTCCCTCATAAATTAACTATCAATATTAAAAATATGACAGCATTAAAACACAATAAAAGCCTCAGGACTCATTTTATTCAAATTTTTATAAATCAAGAGAAAGTGCGTATGAAATTCAGTTGTCTAAATAGTAAATGGGTAAAATATTTATTATTTAAAATTTATAATTACAATTTAATTTATCAAATTCACTAGAAACCAGATAGTAACCTTTAACTTTAAATGACTTGGGAGAATCAATGAAATAATATGAATAAAGAATTATTTCTAAGTAAATTTCAAGCAACCAATTGCCTCATTAAACTTAAACTAGCCAGTATTCAAGTTAATTCATAAATCCATAATAATAATAGTATAAAAATTCTAGCACCCATTCTATACCAACGAAATAAAATATCGTAATAAAATAATAAATATAGTAATAAAATAAATATGTCCCAGCGTAGAATTCTAATACTCATATATCAATCAATAGAAATGAATATAAAACTCCCCCAAAATATGAATATTAGTATTTGACTGGACCTTATTAATAATAGTATTCTTCTTCAATAAATTCAGGATAAGATATAGTTATAATGCAATAAAAAAATAGAGATTCTCCTCATAGGATAGGATAAAAATAGCCTTTATTACTCAAAAATTAATTGCAGAATTAAACGTCTCCTTATGCATAAATTTCATAAAAATAATTAGAACAAACTTCTTCATAAAATTATTTGAACTCTAACCAGCTTGAAACTCAAACTATAATAAGAAAGCAATAAGAAGAAATTGAGCAATTAAAATTGCAATAGAAAAATGAATAAATTAAAATCAAGGAATAATAAAAATAATAAGAAGAATTAATTAAGTTATTATAATAATAGAAAGATCAATAAGACAAGGATAGAATAGAAATCTAGGCAAGTATGTTATAGTTGTAGAAAGTTAATAAAACTAATAATTAAAATTCAAAATTGAATTTATAAAATAATAAGTAAATAAAATTAAATTTATTTTTTTTCAAATAATTTATTAATAATTATTATATATTATTAGGTCAGAAGAAATTTAAAAAAATGAAATTACTAGATTACAAAACAATTAAAATATTTAAAATTTAGAAAATTTGGATTAGTAAAAAGAAGAATTTGTAAAAAATCAGCAAATTTTATATTAGCTTTTAAACAATCCTGGGATGATAGGAAATACGATAGAGTAATAATATTTAGAAAAAATAATTGGAAAAAACTAAATCAATGAAAGAGGTATAAATTTAAAATATATATGTTTTATCACAAAAAATTATTAATAGAATTATAATAATGTCAATAGAACACTTAAAAGCATCACATTCCTCAAAATAATTATCTATAACTAAGTAGTAAATAAAAAATAAAAGTATATAGAAGAGAAGTAAATTAAAGAAATGGAGCAATGTACTTTTACACCGAAAACGTAAAATTATGGGGGCTAAAGAACCCTCGAAGAATTTTTATCTTTATAGTAAGAATATTAATAATATGTAAGTGATAAAAAGAAAAGAGTAAGAATATACATTTTTTTTTAAATATTTTACTTTACTTCTAAATTAATTTAGTTGATATAAGAAAAAGAATAAAAAGAAAATAGTTAATTAACTTTCAAACCAAAAATAACTCCAAAATCTTCAAGAATTGTTCAATAAAAAGAAAGAGGAAAGCATGCCTATTAAAGACTTTATGATAATTCTTTTACTTAAAGATAAAATATATAAAATGCCTTTAAAGAAAATTTAACAAAAGAAATACAAGATAATACCTTTACCCCTAAAATTCAAAAAAAATCTCATTAAATATTTAGGTCGGATAAAATAGGAGATATTTTATATAATGATGCAAAAAGAAGATAATTTAAAAAGGATTAAAATAAATCAAATAGAAAAAAGATAAGTAACAATAACAGCATACTCCAAAAAAAATTCCTTTCAATTATTAAAATTCATTTATTTAAAAAAATGTAACAAACAAATTTACAATATTTAGTAATTTTATTAATTGATTATATTTAATTTTCATTTTTCTAATATAGGAAAACGAGAAACCCAAATAAAATACAGAAAAGATTTTAATTGAAAAATTCATCCGAGAAATGGAATAAGTTTGTAAAGAGATAGAGCAAGAAAATATAACTGAGTAAATATCCCTTTTATCAAAAGGGTAAAGTGAAGAAAGTCAGGGTGGAGTGCTACTTAGTTTTTCATCTGTTTTACAAATTTTAATTAAAACTGGATTTATTGCATTTAACAGTCAAAAAGAAAAAACAGATAATTTTCTATTTAAAAATATAACTTTCAGAAGTAGAGATACATAATTTAAATAACTTTCAATTGAGGAGTAAATAAATAGTTAAGAAAATGATTATATATCTCCCCAAGAAAAACCATTGATTATTTTAATGTGGAATATTTTGGGGGGAAGTTAATTCAAAGGGGTTTATAAGGTATATTAGAAATAATTATATTTTAATAAATTAATATAACTTTAGTCAATAATTTGGATAATTTATCAATTTTTAGATAAATTTATGCAAATTTTTTTTATCTGTTCTGAATTTAAACTGGGATGAATAAAAAAATTTAGATATTTCTATGTACCAGACTTAAGATGTTTTAAACTACATTGATGTGAAGAAACAATAGAGAAAAGCAAAACCCAATTCTAAAAAACAAATTACATCTTATAACAAATTCGGAGAATTTTAATCAAAAATATCTATTGGATTTTTCGATGACAATGTACCGGATACTATATATATTTACTATATTTTATTTAATCTGTGCAGACATTATTTTTAAACTAAAATATAATAAGGGTAATATATTTCTAAACGAAGAGGATCGAAATTATATAAGAGTGACTTTTGAGTTATTTTACAGAAATAGATTAGCTTATGAACAACTTAAAAATTGCAAATAAGATTGGAACCATTAATTCAAACCATCCATTTCATAAAACTCCTATTATTTAGCTGAGCACTATAGAGAAAAAATGTTGAATGATGCAAGCTAAAAGATAGAAAATAATGAAATTTCAGTAAAAAATCTCAGAGAAGACGGACTAATCACTCATGAATAATTTTTAACCATAATCAAATAAAAATAACAGAGTGATTTACTAAAAGCCAAGGAAATTAAAGAACAAGAAGAGCTAAAGGAATGTTCTTTCACTCCAAAAATTTTGCATAAAAGTAAATCTATGATTCGGATGAGATCAGGGTATAACATATTTTTTAATAATATTAATAAGTGAAACTTATTAAATCTAAAATTTTATTAAATTTCAGCTAAAATGATGATAGCTATCATTTGAATATTTCTTAATAAAAATTAAGACTAAAAGAGATGTATCTGCTGAAGAAGCGGACTACAGAAAAAATATGAAACATTGCACATTTACTCCTAATATTTCTGATGTATCAGTAATTTTTATAATTTTCATTAAGGATTAAAATTTTTAATTTTACTTTTATTTTGATAGTCGAAAATTAGATTTTAATCCATTTTGTAATCATCTCCGAAACTTACAGATCAATAAAATGAAAGTATTAAAAAAAATATTTAAAGAATGCTTTCGAGTAATGTAGCTAAAAAGGATCTTTAAAAATAATTAAAATTAAGATAATATTCTCCACAAAAAAATTCAATGAATAAATCACAGAGATCATAGGAACCGAAAGGAAGATCAAAATCTAGTAATAATATTTAAATTTTGTTAAATTCTTCCAAAAATATGAAATAAGTATAGAAAGACCTAAATTAGTTATAAAAATAAACAAACCAATTTTAACAAATTAAATAAAACAAAAAAGATAAGATTTATTAGCAACCTTATTAATAATTTTAGAATAAATCAAATAGTTTCATAATATCTCCAAAAAATTCTGATCATACAAATTCCTAAAACTTTAAATATCCGCAATTTTAAAATTAATCTATTGACTAGTTATCATAATAAAAATAGGAACAGTATACTCCATAATAGCAATAGGACTAAAAATATATAAACAATTCTCACTATAGATCTCCAGATTCTTTTAATTAATCATTCATATCTACACATGACAATAATTAGTATATTCCTTGCCATTATAATCAGAGTACAAGTAGCAGTAATTATAATAAGAACTTTTACTAACAATACTAAAGTAACATAGATAGCGGAATAAATTTTGCATACAATAGTCCATAATAGTAATAATAAATTACTATAAAACAATAAGAAAATCACGATATTTCATAATAAAATTAACCTAAAAATTCTACTTATTTATATTAATAAAATCCTTTAACAAAACTTAAACCTTATACACCTCCTACATTTAATAATGAAGTTAAAAAAGAATAAACAATTAATAGAAATGGATGTTTTTAAAGCTCCCCCAAAAATTAATAGCAATCAAACGCTATTAATACTCATATAAACATAAAAGAGTCTTTTAATAATAATAATTAAAGTAGTCCCTATACGTCTCCTTCCAAAAGATTTAAACCAGGTATGTCTCCCACTTTTAAATAGCAAGATAGCAATAATATTTAAGAATTTAAATAAGTAGACTAAACTGATACAATTAAAAATGAATAAAAATAAATATAGTCAAATTTCTTAACTGTGAAACAATAGTAAAAATAATTAGATTTATCATTTTAGTCCGCTGAATCTTAAAGAAATAGTGTAGCTTAGAAATCCAATATAAATCCCAATTCAAATTACCAAAATAACAACTAAAGTTTCAATAACTTAGATGAAAAAAATCATATATCACTATAACAATAATATGAAAAAGAATAATAATAGCCACTTTTATATGTAGATGTAAATATTGGTGGAGGATAAATGGAAAGGATTACAATAAAGAATGGTGATAAATCGAGAGATTTATCTGCAGCCTTTGCTAAAAAATACAGTAAAAATAAACAAATAAATAGAAATAGATGATTTTAAGATATTATATTAAATTTATAATAAATAATATTAATATAATTTTTTAATATTTGTAGGCTTAGACAAAGAAGCAGAAAAATAGTTTAAATAATTACTAGATTAAAAAATATAATCATTGGTACAAAGTATAGAAAATAATTGTGGTAGTACTTAAAATGAATGAGTGATGGAAAAATTGATTGGATGTATACTCAATCTTAATTTCAAATAAAAAAAAATTATCCCAAATTTATATAATGAAATTTAAAAACTATTATTTCTTAAAAAATTATATGAATAAAATTAGTAAAATGTAATTTTTTGTTGTAAATAGCTAATATATTTAATTACAATATTATTATATTAAAATTTTTTATTTTTCCTTTTATTCCTTATTTTAATTCCAAAAATTATACCCGACATTCATATGGATTTTCTTTAATTAATTTACTTTTCTTTCCATAATAAAATGTATTAATATGGTTAAATTTTACTACCATAAGAAATTGATGATATCGTAATATTTCAAAATATTGCGTAGTATATATACGTCATCATGTATTCTTTAAATTCAAAAAATATTTATACTTACTAATAAAATTAAGAAACAATGAAATTAATTCTCTCTTTCTTTTCTACCTAAATTTTTTTTTTTTTCAAAGGGGAAAAATTAAAAAGAAATAAATTTTATATCATATTAATACTTAACTAGTATATAATTTATTTTAATAAATTTTTCATGTAAATTTCATGCATATATTTTAAATGGATAATCAACACAAGTATAGTTTATTGTGTCTATCAAATTTGTGAAAGTAAAATTTGATATGTTTATTGTATTTCGTTGAATTTTATGTGGTAGAGTATAAATGTCAATTTCAAAAGTATAATTACTATATATTTCAAAACCTATAGTTAAGCATTAATTAGAATTAAAATACTATTAAGAATATAATTCATTTCAGATATTATTAGTTCCTAATCTAATTACAAATAAATTTAAATACCTTTAAATCATAACCTATCAGAATTTATTATATTTATAATATAATAATTGAATTTAAGAACTTTGCATATATATGGCATATTTACGATAATATTTACTAAATATAAATTTTTGTTTGCTTGTTTCGTAGACTTAGTTTTTTTTATTATTTGAACTTTAATATATATATTTCTTTATAAGGAAAATGTGATTTCACTTGTATATTAATTATCTCGATTTCAATTCTACTACTTTTATACTCTCAAGGGTTAAGTAGTAGTAGATATTATAATTAAATGATAAATATTAAGTAGATATACTATAAACCATTAAAAAAATAACTTAGAATTGATTTGGCTAATGAAAACGCCAGAAATAAATGTAACGAATGCAGATTTAAAGTGGTCAAATTTTATTAAAATAATGGAGCAGTAAAAAAATAAATCTAAGTTTTATAGCTACTTTTAAATCTATATCATTAAAATACTATTTATTCTTATAAAATTGGATTTTTCAGTTTGGAAATAATTAAATACGTAGTAAATAATTATATGGATATTTAAATTCCACTTTGAAGTATTGTTAGGGAAGGGATTTTTTAATATTTTCAATAAATCAAATTTTTGATGTCTCCCTAAATATATAAACAATTATTAGAATAAATTCTTTTATAGATTTATAGATAAAAAACTAAAAAAAACAAAATGAAACTATATTAAATTTTCTTTATTTTTGTGGTAAGAATAAAAATAAACCACATTAATATTTTAATAAAAGTTATTTACTATCTCTACTTCAACATTTTTGATTTGAATAATTTATTAATTAGTAAAATGCTTTAAGTAAATTTAAATATGCGTTTTCTAGGAATTATATAAAACTATAAGGTAAATATGGGTTAGTTACAAAATAGAAAGGCAATTTAATGAATAAAGCAAAACGAACTTATATTAAAACTGAAAAATAAATTATGAAACTATAAATTATTTTATGAAACTGCTTCAACCATACTATAACTATTTATTTTAATGTTTTAGAAATTTCAAAATATTGTTGGTAGTTATAGTAGATATGATATTAAAGTGATTATCATAAGATTAGTAATTTAATATTAAGAACAAAAATAGAATTAAGATTAGTTTAGATTGGTTCTTTAAATGCGTGCGTGTGAGTTAAAAAAAGAAAATTAATTATAAAAGCAATGGTAAAATATCTGATTCTCCTTTTTCTATATAGAGATTACAAAAAATTACCTTTAATTAATACTTAATTAAACAATTTTTTTGATAATCGTATAATAACATGTGCTAATAAGTTATGGAAGAATATTCTGTAATAACGCTCCTAATGTTCGTCAAATTCATGAAAAAAGAAATTATCAGAAGAATTTGTAATTATAAGAGGTATTATTTGGAAGGGAGATAATAAGAATATTTCAAAAAAAATAATATAATAATAAACCATAAAACGCAAAAAAAAAAAAAAACCAAAACAAAAAGAAATAAAGCCCCTATTCTTAAAAAAGAAAAGAAAACAAAAATTTAAATAAAAATACTTTGGGAAAAAATCAAAATAAAACTCACCCCCAAAAATGCAAAAGTACAATAAATAATCACTAACCCTGCAATTCGAACAAACTACTTTGAGTCTTTCCAGACAATAAATCTCTTCTTTCATACCTTGTCTACCTGCCAAGGGAGTCGAAGAGACTCCTAACGTAATATAGCAATTCCGCCAACCCAAGCCAGCAATGTAGGGAGAACTAGTAGTTGAACTAACAATTCAACACGATGGAAAACAGGACATTTTAACCAAATTCCTTTCCATCTAACCCAACGCTGTCCTCTAAAACAGCACCACTCTCTACGAATAGGACATGGACTTCGTTCCCTCTATCCCTTCGATTAATGCTAACTCTGTAAAGAGTGTAATAAATGCCAAGGAAAACTTCCACGGACATTATAAAATGATCAACAACGGAGTCATTGTCAAGATAACCCCCTTTTCCAAAACGGAATTTTGCTTCCCCACCCTCACAAACTCCGACATTTCAATCAAAGAAAAACTTATTCCTTTGACTAACGGTGCTAAAATTGTCACTGAAGTTTGCTGTGAAAATTTGAAAATTACGACCGGATTCCTATATGAGGTCCCAATCTTTGTGCCCAAAATGATGCCCTCCTCTCTCAGCCAAATTGAACAATAATAAAAACAAGAAATTGAACAACAACATCAACAAATAGAAGATGAATTGACTGAATTTGATGAAACCAACCAGCCCCACTACAACATCAACGATTTGAAGGAAGATCTAAATTCATTCAAAAATCACCAGCCAGTCAGAAAAAACACCTCCGCCAGCACCCATTTGGGAGACGAAGAAACCACCGCTGAAATTTCCGATGACGAAATGCGCAACGCCGATAGCGCAAAAGCCTCTCCCTTTCCCCAATTCGCCAACGGAAATGGCAGCTCTTCCTAAAAGAGAAAGTCTACCAGAAAAACTAGAAAGAATTCTTATTCAAGCTTTAAGAAATTTTCCAAATAACAATAGTAGCCAATATCCCATATGGAAGAGGAAGAAGAAGAAAGCTGTTCTCAATCCCACCAAACCTCCAACGTCAGCAGCCAGTCCTCCAATCAAAAGAAGGGGGACAAGAAAAACGTCGTAAAGAACTTTGTTAAGGCCTTCAGATCCTATATTAATAATGCCACCCTTGAAGAAGTAGATGCTATTTTACATTTGAAATCCGAAGCCGAATTGATCCAATTCAGAAATTTCTGGGCTACTTTCGAAAAAGAAAGTAAATACAACAATAAATTGATCAAAAACTTAATAGTATCCAAGTAGTACGGAAACCTTTTTTCCCACTTTTTGTAATATAAAGCCAAGGACTGGCTTATGAACTCTTAGGTACAAGATAAAGAATCACACATAGAAGTACTCTCTGGCTACATCAAGGCGAGTTTGCACCCTGACTAATTAGACAGTATTGTTATTTTAAAAAGCAGAAATTGAAACAGATGCACGTATAGTAATGTAAATATAGAAATAATAATAAATAACAAAGTTTCAATTCCTACTCCAATGTACGTTTGATATTTCTTATTATCTTAATAAACTTCTATAATGACTTAATTTAAATAACTTGTGTATACTTATCAATATAATTCAGTATATATATATTAAACAATAAATAAATAAATAGATTATATAATAACTTTATATAATGAATTATTTCTATTAACCAATTAATTATATTATAAATATATTATTATTAACTTTGAGTACTTTAATTTATCATTCAAATGTGTTCTTAAAAATTTAAAATCAATTACTTAAAATATTCTTTACTTTTTCTCTCCATAAATTATAATAAGTTGCCCCCCCCCTCCCCGCTTTTAAATATTTCATTATATTGAATAAAATATATTTTTATAGTATTTAAAGCAAATTAAACCAGCTATCGTTCCGTATTCCATTTTATTATAAAGTATTCAATAAATATTAATTTTTTGATTTTCCCACTTTTTAATTCTCAATATCTAAGAAGTAAAAGTATCAAACTTAAATAATTACAATATAAAATTATCAGAAGTTATATTATATATCTAAATCAGATAAATTATCAATTTAAAATAAAATTAAAGATAATAATATTGAATTAAATTATATCTCCCATCATTCATTATTTCCTTTTATTGATTAATTAATAATACCAAAGCAAAATATAAAAATAGGAAGCAAATAAAAAACTTATCAAAATTAACGATATAAATTTTCACTGGCTATTTTGATAAAATAAAGTAGATAAACTTATTAAAATTCAACTTCAATTTTATTACTATTTTTGATGATAATTCTGTAGACAATACATTTATTTATTTAAATTATCAAAAACTTAAATAAGCTATTAATAAAGTAATGAAAAATAACGTTAGCCTATAAATAAATATAATTTTATATAATATTTTTATGTAAAATATATATATAATTGAAAATATAATTCATGCTTACATAATTTCAAAATAACTATTTAATTTTGATTTCCTTAGACTTACCATATTCAAGTAAATTTCAAATCAAAAATGTTACTGAATTTAATGTAGATTTTATATAAGAGTATAAGTATGGTTAAATATTTAATTTTTGTTATTTTTAATTCTTAAATGTGTGGTAGATTTCGTATTGATTAATTTCATTAATAAAAAGAAGAAGTAAATTTTTGCAAAATTAAGTAGAAGTTAACAAAATTGAAATAATAATCAATTATATTCTCACTCTTCCAGTTATTAAATTATAATCATACTTTCTTTATAATATTAACCGGAACAACTATTAAATTTAGTTTGAATTATCAATTCAAATTTTCAATAATATAAATACTAATTAATTTATTCAAACAAATTTGAAAAGCTGTTTTGTAATAAATATATATATTTCATAATATAAATATATAAAATCTTCATTCTGAAAAATACATACGCATTTATATTAATATAGTATGTTTTTATGATATATATTTAGATAATTAAATCCTTTTTTTACAATTTTATTTAAAGACTGCTGAATAAAATTTAATAGTATTACGCAGCAATAATTAATATAATAATTTGAAAGTACTCACACGATTTTAGAACCATGAAATTCATATAATCCATCCAATTCCTTCACAAAAAAGTCTAAATTATCTTTATTTATCCCACTCCCAGGGAGTATGATGAGTCTTCCATTTGCTTATTTAATGTAATTTTATATATTTTTTATTCCTTTTAACGCATTCTCCTCTTGCCCAGACGTCAAAACTCTAAAAATAAAAAATAAAAAATAAAAAAAATATAATGAAAATTTTTTTAAAGCTTCCTTCAATTAAAATTTACCTATGAAACCCAATATCTATTATCTCTTCTAAAGCTTTTTCGGGATTTTTAACTTCATCGAAGGCTCGATGAAAAGTAATTTACATTCCTTTTGCTAATTCTACTAAGGCCTTGCAATTCTCCTTATCAATATATTAATTGTCTGCAGTAAGAAGCCCAAAAACTACCCCTTCTACACCTACTTCTTTGCAAATAGTAATTAGGTATTTCATTTCCGAAATTTCTTCTTCATTATAAATGAAATTCCCAGCTCGAGGCCGTATCATTACGAAAACTGGGATTTCCAAAGTTTGGTGTGCCTCTTCTATTTCTTCTTTTGAAGGAGACAGCCCACCATCATTTAAGTTTATGCATAACTCTATTCGACTTGCTCCTCGCTTTTATGCCTCAATTGCTTCTTAAACTGAGTTTACACAAACTTCCTTTACTATATGTTTTGGCATTGAAGGCAAAGAAAACATTTGATTTCAAAGTAATTTTTGGCGTTTAAGGGTAATTATAATAGGTAGAGAAGTTTAAATCAAAGTAAAATCATTATGATTTTAATGATTCATTATTAAATCAGATTGAAATTAAAAAAATATTTTTTTTACACATATAAAATATAAAATAATAAACTCAATTCTTCTTCAATAAAAATTAGAAATATTCAAAAAATGACATTTAATTTTAAATTTTAGTTTTCATAAAATTTTGATATATAATGTGTTTATAAAAATGGATTTTATTTTATTAAAATTTAAAAGTAGTTTAAATGTTTTTTTTATATCAAAACATATGCTATAAAGATTGAAAAATTATATAAGATTCATAAAAAAATCAAAGAACAATAGTTCTTTTTAATATACTTTGATTTAGAAAAAATTGAATATTTCTAGAATTTATGGACGTATTTAAAAACTTTAAATGCCGTAAAAAAAAGATTTAAACATAGAAAAATTCTTTATTTTACTTAAAAAATAATATTTGCTTTAACTTAAATTAAAAATATATAATTAATTATTATATAAATAATAATATTATAAAAGTGGTAGTAGAATTAAATGCAATTAAAATAATTTTTTAATTTAAATATATAATATTTTCATTCAAAAATGAATAACTTAATTTATACAAGTTTGTCTTTACAAATTGCTG
This sequence comes from Miamiensis avidus, assembly GCA_037039885.1. Classification (NCBI taxonomy): domain Eukaryota; phylum Ciliophora; class Oligohymenophorea; order Philasterida; family Glauconematidae; genus Miamiensis; species Miamiensis avidus. Next base: position 400,053 of record JAWVGU010000028.1, read on the forward strand.
GCCTAATTTTGTTATCCAATCGTTACCGCATTTTCATCAAGTTCTAATAAAAACTGTGCTCCAGCCTTGAAATTCATTAGATTGTATCCACTTATTGAGTTGGAAAGATTATTGGATATAAAACTGTTGATAAATTCGAAATGAGTAATGCAATTGGGCTATTACGATTTAATTATGATATAAACAATAATTCCTATCAAATCATCACTTTCAACACAAGGATCAGACTAAAATGAAATAATTTTAATTTAATTTATTTTTATTTTTTTGTAAAAATTATATTTTCAAATTTCAGTTTACCGAAAATAGGTTTTACATATGAAACTATTCATAAAATTATTTTATGTCTTAGTAAACAAACTAAATACTTTGAACCAGAGCCTTGAGTTTATGAATGGGGGATTTCAAGAAAGATAAGGTTTTGATACACTCAATTGACCGAATATAGGATTCAGAGGTTATTGCTTGATTTTTTAAAATTTTTTCAAAATTATCTCGATCGTAGCATTCATCCACATCATCTACGGTAACAATTTACAATTTCGTGCTGTCTTTTTCCTAAATTTCCGTCGAAGTGTCTATGGAATTATTTCTTATCACAATTTTATCATGGTGTTAACTATTTTTCCCGTCTTCTTCATTGGAATTTTAATTCTCGCTTGGTAGCATTTGCGAATCCAAAACTTCACTATTTCCTTTTTCATCTTGCTATTGTATTTTAACATCGTCAGTTTTTTATTGTTCAGTTTTCTCATTTTGAGAGTCGCATTCAAAAGCACTTGTTTTGATATCATCTTCATTGTTATTGTTTTTATTATTTTTTCGCCTTTAAGGAGACATTATTACTATTTCATTCTTACTTACTTTACTTTATTGATATATTTTTGAATCCAATTTCGAATCACTTCCGTAACATCTATTATTATTTTTTGATCTTTTCGGTTCTAATTGTCAGTATCAGAAATCGGAATTATTTAAAGTGGATAGTTTGAACTTTTATATCCATTTATCCCTACGCCTACGCCCAATCCTCCATTTTGGCACTTTTGATCCGTTTTACTATATTAAGAAAACTATTATTTCAGTTTTTATCCGAAAACTTCCAAAGTTTTTTCGTTCAAACACAATTCTAATCTAATATCGAAATCTTATGGTGCCAAATGGAAAAATTTCTTGATTTTTTATTGAATTTTGTGGACATTCGGCTGTTCACTTACTTTAAAATATTCGAAAATAAGAGTATAAAAGCTGTCATCGAATAAAATAGTCAAGCAAAGATTTTTGATATTTTCTTGCGTGACAAGTCCCGCCAAGGGCTGTTTCGAGACTTCGCCCAATTTAAAATAAATGCATAACGTATCACAAAATATCTGGATGAAAACATTTATTTCTTTTTTCAGTTATTTTAAAATACTCTAAATCCACTCAATGGACATATTTTTATCGTAAAAGTCGTTTAAACTCTTTATATATCTCGTATTTATTGAAATTTTAAAATATTTTAAAATTGATCTTAAAGGGTTATTTTTATTCTAAAGTTGATACTCTATATACTCAATAACTCTTTTGTAATATGAAATCATAGAAATTCCAGCATCGAATTCCTCTTCGTCATTGCAGCCATCTTAGAAAATACTTTTATTGTAAACAGAGGGATTGGGGGATTCAAATTTCTAAATTTTATTTGGTTTTTTGTTTTGTCCCGATTTTATTTCTTAGCTTTTCTATTTTTATTTTATTTTTAGTTTATGTGTATTAGAATATCAATAAATATGAATTTTACTTTTTGGAAATTTGCCACCTTTTAATTAAAAACAGCATTTTGCACATCCTCGTGAAACAAAAGAGTGTTTTCTACTATCGGTATAAAACTATTGTTTTAGTTGATGTAATTTGTGTCACTCATAATTGGGAATTTCATAGATTGAGTATTCGTAGTTGTGATGATGCTCTTGGCAAAATGATTTCTCTATTAACTTTGTTACACTTAACCTTTTTTATTTTTAAACTGCCCCTATCGCTCAAAGACTGATTGGAATTTGCCTTAGTTCCCATTTAAAGAATGCTCGATTAAAATATAGACGACTATTATATTTCGTTGATAAAATTAGAATTTTAATTGAAATTTCTGTAGTCAGTTCTTTAGGAAATCTTATCCATATTTGTTAATTCATCTAAAAAAGAATTAATTACATTAAAACTAAAATAAATGGTATGATTAATTAAAATATTTATTCTTTTTCCATAAAAATATATTTTTATTTAAAAAATTAATAGTAAATCAGTAAAAAAAATGAAATGAAATTAATATTTAACTTTGAAAGTTAGTTACTTTCAAACTAAACGGAAATTTAATTGATAAAAATTCTTCTTTATTTTCTTATTCGTAATATAGAATTAGATTAATTTATTTAAAAAATCATTCTAAAATTGTTTTGGTCTATTAAAAGATATAGATATTCCAGATCAATATTAGATTTTTAATGTAAAAATTAATATTTTAATATTCATGTGAGTTTACTTTTTTCTTAATATTATTTCTAATCATTTTTGATTAAAGCAAAACTAAATTGGTTAAAAAACAAATAAAATCAATCGCAAAAATATATTAAAATTCCCTTTAATTTTTAATTAGCTTAAACTGTTGTTTCATTTGAATAAAACAATCTCATATGAATTACTAAAAAAATTGTTTGATTTTATATAAATGATTATAATATTATTATTGTTCTTTATTTAACGCTTCTATTATTGAATTTTTTAAAAATAAGTTTAAAAAAGCTAATTTACACAAACTGAGTTGCAACCCCTTGATATCTTGCATCTGATTCATTTACAATTTACTCAAAATTTCTTTTTTTCCTAATTTTTTAGGCAAAGAAGCACACCAAGGGTATACCTCTGAATATTGAGCACATTTTTATGATAAGTATTCAAGCCACTAAAGCTGTTTCTAATTAAGTTAAAAAATTTTATTATTATTTTCATTCAGGATTTATCTTTTTCGTACAATGTTTACGTTTGTGATTTTTATATATTTATTTATTTATTTAAAAATATTCTAAATAACTTATCTTTAATTAGAATTATAAATAAAGGCTCCAATATCATGTAATTATTATTTTAAATCTTATTTCATATAAGCCTAAATTCTTAAATATAGGATAAAATATAAAAATAACTGAATTAATTATTTTCTATCAATTTTAATAAAATTAATTATGAACTTTGAGATTTTTCATTAGAAATAACTTATTTTAAATCATTATATAATAATTAAAATATAAATAAAGAAGGATTTCCTTAGTTTAAACACTGTTATATTAGTTTTTTAGAGTTTAAATCAATTTTAATGCAAAATATTTTAAATTTAGTATATTAATTACCTAGCTTTAATTCCCTCCTTTAGCATTAGAAATCGTCCAACTCTATTCTTACTATAGTAATTCTGCTTATTATTTTTTAAAATGAAATCCTTTTTCTTTCATATTTTTAACATAATTTTTATATCTTTATCTCCATGAGTTTACTGATTTCCCATTTTCTCTGATATTTTTCTTATATTTATATTGATATTTTGAAAATTTGTTTGTATAAAATAATATTTTTAAATTTTTCTATATTTTTTTTGCCCCCAAATATATATAAGTATTAATTTTTTTTTCTTATTTTTCTTTTCCACTGTTGTGATAATTAGTTTTTATTTAGAACAGCTTCTTTTAATTAATGTTGAGTTTTTTTTAACTATAAGATCATATAGTGAGGGAGTGAAAAAAATAAATTAACTAATCTTTTCTTTTTAATAAATATATATTAACCTCCCCCCCATCTCTCTTGTATAGAAATATTGATAATCATATATATGTATATATAAAAATCTTAGCGAATTTCTAATTTTTAAATGAAAAAGTATCTATTAATAAATCTTAAAATTTTTATCATAGCCAGCTTTGCATAAATTATTTTTTTTTAGAATTTTCTGAAATTTAAAAATACATATAAAAATATATTTCTAATATTTTATATTTTTGTAATATTATTTTTTAATTTTCTCTTCATCAGTATTATTTATTCAAGATTTATAATGTAATCAATCCCTAATTACTCTAAATTTCAATCATATTTGAATATTAGTTTTGTACACAGATTAATTTTATGACTTATTAATAGTAAACTAAATCTTTACATAAAATTTACCCCATAATTAAACTACCCTTACAATATTTAAATCGTAATTATTAGAATTAGTTCTATACATTAATAAAAAGAAATAAGATATAATATTCAACAATTATAAATCAATTTATTACATATATGATATCATATTTATTGTATAGTAAAATATTACAACTAAACATGATCAAATTTTTAATTTTCATTAATAAAGCGAAAAGTTAATTTTATAAAATATATTTTCAAGTAAAATGTATTAGTAGTAAAAAATTAATTACCAATAAAAAAATTTTATTTCTAAATCACAAAAAAGATTATTTTACCACTGTAACTTGGCTAATTTATTAAAATTAAAAATGTTTTAAATTTGAAATTAGTGATCAGTTTATTATAAATTAAATAAAGCAGACTATTAATTTAATACAAACATATAAAAAATGAATAAACCCTATACAAAATAGCAGCTATTAAAATAGAAAATTTCTTCAATTTAATTCAGTGAAGAATCCCCAGACAAAAATGAGGAAATATGTAAGCAGAAATATTTTTAATTTATCAATTTGTTGTATATATAGTTTTCCATAACTTCTTCATTTTTATAAGAATAATTAGAATACGATAACAGTTCACAAAAGCAAACCAACTCCGATTTCAACTTTAGTGCTTAAAAGAGCAATTCTCAATTCAATAATACATATGAATACTCCAGCGGAGACAAAAACACGTAGTCTCAAAAAAAAAAAATTAGTATTTGGAGTAATTGCATCGTCTTCGATCTGAAATGAAGCACCACTAATCGAATCAATAGTATCAATAAGAGCAATTATATGATTAGTAAAGCCCTGAATAGCATTATTATCAAGAAGAAAGTGAAAACAACAACTTATCAAACGAAATAGTTATACCAGGATACCAAAACATTAGCCAATTATAGAATAGCCAAGGCAGTAGTAGTAAATGGAAAGAAAGACTTAATACCGATTAATTGTCTCACGATGAAAGTTATAACAAAATTGAAGAACATATAAAAAAATTGGAAAGCAAAATAGCCCACAGCAATAAAAGTCGAGCGGCCCTCCTCTCCGATGAAGAATAAGCTGATTATGGGTAATAAACAATCAATGACGAATGCAGTGGAAATAAACAAATTATAGTTAATAACAACAACTCGAATAAAATTAGAAACAGTGATAGAAATATAAATAAAGTACTTTTTCAGTAGGAAGGTTATGGCCAGGAATAATAGTAATTTGATTTGATTTAAAACAACAATAGCAATAATAATGGTTCTAAATAGCAAGTGTTGGAGTCTATAGAACAGGTGGCGCCCTCTCAGGAGTAATCAACCATAAGGACGTATACCGACTATTAGAGACAAAGGGAAAACGATAATGTGTATGAAAAATATTCCAATTTAAAAAAATATTAGCAGGAATCGCAAAAAATAGACAACAAAGTTGAAAGAATTTAGAAAAAACTGCGGGAAAATAACTATCAAGACATATAACCGAACCAGGAAAATTTGTAAATCTTAAATAACCATGTTATTACCAATAGTAACAATAAAAAAACAATCAGAAATAATTCATTAAAAAAAATCTAATCTACCATTAGTAACCGTTTATCTACCTATGAAGATAATAATAGTTTTCTAGATGAATAACAGCAATAATTTGTCCAAGTCAAAAATAAACCAAATGATAACTCTTCTCTTGACAACCAATCCCTAATCAAGGAAAACTAAAAACTTAAAGAACTCTTGAAGTAAAAGCAGATCGAAAATTCGGCGCGTTCTCAGAAATTTTAAGGAACTTTTGATTACTCTGATTTAGAAAACACTTTTCAGCCTAAAAATTAAAATAAGAAAAAGTAATTTATAAATATTAATAATAATAAACTATTTCAATTAATTAAAAAATCATTTACTCATTTTTTAGCTTAAAATCAAATTCAAAGGAATCAAAGAGACCTCCCTTAGCATTAAAAAAGCAGCAAAATAAAAATTCATTATTATAATAAACGAAACAAGAGTAATTGAGATAGCGAACTCTTAGTTAATAAAGCTTTTAAAATAGTTAACATTTTAATAATAATAATATCAATGCTAGTAGTAGTATTAATAAGAGCAATTCAAATTTAATGAGAATTAAAAAAAGCAACAACGCCATGATCAACAACAACATTAATAATTGTGGTAGTGCAGGATTTTTAGAAAAAGTTTTGACTCAAGAACAGCTTTTAAAATTAGAAAAGTAAATAGATCTTCTGAAAACCGTTGAAAGAATTAGAAAAAAACTAAAACTTTCTATTGCAGGAAAGATAAATGAAGGCAAAAAAAAGTATTTGCAAATTTAGAAATTAAATCAGCAATAACAACAACAACAATAATAGAGCTTGTAAAGTAAAAGAAATAAAAGAAGCACAACTGCTCATAGTAAGGCAGATAGTAGTTGGATTCTGGATTTAACAAAAATATATAACCTTGTGAATGCTGTGCCTACTTGCTATCGAAAGGCATTTCAACTAATTTTTGTAACTGTAAAGACTGAAATGAATATATTTTTTTCCATAATTAATATAAATATCATAATTAATATAATATTATAATATAGTATTTATTTAAAATATAAAGAATTAATAAATAGAATATTATTAAATAAAAATACCATTTTTTTGTATAACATTATTTAAATTATATATTTTATTTTTTAATATAAAAAATTATTATAAGTAATTAATTTATTTTTGGGAGAAAACAATAAAGTAGATAGTGAATGGTTTTTAAATATACCTCTATCACTGTAGCATTCATTATGTACATATCTCTATTAATTTAATAAATGTGAGTGTGAGTGAAGTTTTGTAAATTATTTTTTTGTATAAAGTAGTTATTAATTGATATAATTTATGTTGTAATAGGAAAATCTTGGTTAAATTAGCTAAAGTACAGGGTAAAATATTCAATTAAAGTTAAAATAATAATTTAATAAACAAACTTAAAAAAGTCAAAAGCTAAATAAAAAAATTAAAAAAAACAATGGAAGAAGGACAAGTTCAAGCTGAATTCATCTACTAAGGAACCTTAGAAGGACACTCCAATTGGGTCACCTGTATCGCCGCCGGACACCCCCAAAAGAAAACGAAGACTCTCCCGTCTTAATCTCTGGATCTAGAGATAAATCCTTAATCATCTGGAAATTATACGAAAACGAAGAAGATGGAAAATACGGACAAGCCTACAGAATGTTGACCGGACACTCTCACTTCATCTCCGATTTGGCCTTATCTCAAGAAAACTGCTTCGCCGTCTCTTCATCTTGGGACAAAACCCTCAGACTTTGGGACTTGAGAGCTGGTAAAACCTCCAGAAAATTCTACGGACACACTAAAGAAGTCTTCACCGTTGCTTTCTCCCCCGATAACAGATAAATCTTATCTGCCGGAGCTGACAAAAAAGTCATCTTATGGAACACCCTCGCTTAAAAGAAGTAACAATTATATTAAATACAAATAAAGGGACTGGTTTAAAATGGTTGATTAAAATGGACTGACTGATTAAAAAAATTACTAATAGTAAAGTGATAGAAAAATATTTCAAAGTAATAAATTTAAAGATTGATAGCAATGATACAATGAATTCTAGCGAAATTGGAATTAATTGTTATTATTTTATGCAATAGTATTATTGTGGTAAAAGATTGATAATTTAGATTTAGTAAATAGGAATTAAAATAACTATAAAAAAAATAAGGAAAAAGACTCAATAAAGCAAATTTAAAAAAAAATTCAATCAAAAATATTTGCAATAAACTAACAATTTTAGTATTTATTGTACAATAAATCAATCAATCATTCAATCGTTCAATCAGTCTATCGCAAAATATACCAGCCAGTTAGTCGCCTTTAGCAATAACTCAATTTTGTGATTTTAATATAAAAATTATTAAATTTTTAGATATGAATCCGATACCTTAAACCACTCCGATTGGGTTTCTTGTATCAGATACTCCCCTATCTTAAAATCCACCAAAGGAGACCAAGCTCCCTACTTCGCCTCTGTAGGATGGGACGGAAGATTGAAAATCTGGAACACCAACATCCAAGTTAAAAACACCTTCAAAGCCCACGAAGCCAACATCAACGCCGTTTCCATCTCCCCCAACGGAAAATACATCGCCACCGGAGGAAAAGACAAAAAACTCTACATCTGGGACATTAAAGACCTCGAAAAACACTCCAGAGAATTCGATGCCGGATCCACCATCTTCCAAATCGCCTTCAACCCCAAACTCCAATGGGTCGCCGCCGGAACTGAACACGGAGTCAAAGTAAACCATAATATTTCAGCTCTCATTTTTTCACTATAAATCATCAATTAATCAACTTTTTTTTACAAAGATCTGGGACTTGATGACCACTGATGTTAAACCCATCCAAACCTTGAAAGCCATCTTACCCGAAGTCATCGAAACCAAAAAGACGGAGAAACCAAAAAGAAAGCCCAAAAACTCCCCATGTGTATCTCCCTCGCCTGGAACGCCTTAGGAAGAAAAATCTTCGCCGGATTCACCGACTCCGTTATCAGAGTTTGGTCCGTCAACCAAGAATACCAAGGATGAATGCCTTAAAAGCTTTGATTTTATTTTAAATTAAATTTTGCAATTAAAATATAAATAAGTTCACTTATTTTAGTCTATAATTATTATTTAAACGAGTACTATTTGGATGAAAAAGAAGTGCAATTGAGAAATTCTGCGTACTGCTTAGGAATTCCGTAAAAAGATTTCCGGCGACTGCCTCACACGCGAGCAAATAATCTCGTAACAGTGGGGAGGAAGGATGTGTTTTTCTCAGTTTAGAACTTTTTATAAATAAACATAACAACTTTTTTCTTTTTTTCTTAGTACATTTAATTATATCTATCTAACTCATTATAAATATCGTTGATTATAAACTATCTTAAAATTGCACTTTCACATTTCAAGTAGTGTGCTTGTTTTCAGACTTCTACTTGTATTAACTATTTAAGATAAATGGTTTAAATATATTTCATTATACTTTTTCAATTTAATTAATTGAATACATAAATAAATGATTACATCATAAAATTAATTTATTTGTATATAATTTGATATTTACTAAGTTTAAAAATAATAATTAATAAATTTATTTTAAATAATACTATTTAATATTTTTAAGTAATGTCATATATATATGTAATTAATTTCCAATCCAATTGGATTTATATTAGTCCTCTTCAATAAATTAAGTGTTTATGAACTTTTATAATCTTTATATTATAAGAAAACACTTTTTGTATATAAATTAAATAATAAATCATAAAATAATAATAATTTTTCTATTTATACACAGTCAATATCTTTTAAAATATATATATATAATATTAAATATATGGTATTCTTAATTTTATTTTTTTAGTTTTAAATATAAAATGTAGGTTTTTATGTTGCGACAGTGAATAATTAGCAAACAAAAATTATTTATTTTGGGTATCAAAGTTAATAAGTTTTTATTTAACATAAATAAAAATATTAGTAAAGTTTTAATTAAATAATTATTAAATAACTACAACCTATTTACATAGTAAATTAATCAAATATAAAAAAGTATTATTATTATTTTATTTACAAGTTTATTTATATAATAATTGGTTTGTTTATTTATTTATTTGTTTGTTAGTTTAATAATTTTAATTAATTTGATTTATAATAATAATATATTGTTAATAGAAATAGCACGCAAGTAAGCTAATATACAAATATACAACCACAAAAATTAAAAAAAACAAAACAAAACATTAAATTGTTGCAGATTCGGAAACTTCGTTCTTCGCAAAAATCAATTATAAAAACAAAAGCAGAGCTGCAGTAAAAACCAGTCAAAAATAAGAATAGAAAAAGTCAAATAAAATTAAAAAAACTTATAAAAATTACAATCATTAACAGACTCGAATCAAATATAATCAAATGCAACAACTCAAGGAAACTAATTCCTTCAATTACTACAAAAGACTGGCACTGAACTAGTGCAACAACAAGCACATAAGTTCTCTGTCTCCCTCTTCGTTGGCAACAATTGCCAAAGCGCAAAGCAACAGCAGCAACATTAAAGCGCAGCAGCAACAACAACTGCGCCACAATTCATCCTTCAACATAATCGAGGTCTTGAGTAAGCGGAAATCGCGAGAAAAAATAGATAAATATTTCAAGTGCCATGTCAACGGCTTCAAGTCCCTGAAACAGTCCGCCCGAAATTCGCTTTCGCACATTTTGGCTTCCAAAAAGCACACGTCCAAAGACCTGCAAAGTAGCGGTGTCAAATACTCGCAAAACATCTCCCCAGACTATAGTCCTGAAGGTCTGCAAGGAAATAAAAAGGGCGGTACTGCCACGAATAAATTAGTGAATTTACTATCAAATTAAAATGCGAAATTCCAGATTACTGAAAAACAGAAATCCCCCAACACATAAAGCAACTTCCCTTATAAGAAGGGTAAATCAAAGCCAAAAACTAAAAATAATAATAATGAAATATAAACAACATCCAATGCTTCATAATTTTAACAACAACAACAACAACAACAACAATAATAGTAATGTTGTTAAATTGAATAAGAACAGCATCAACAGTAAGAAACAGGGCAGTAATAGTAGTAATAGACGTACCAGTTTTTTTTCGATCCGCAACTGTTTTATCGCCGGAAAAAAACACTCTCTCCCGAATCTCATCGCCACCCTCTCCTCACTCCTCACTACAAAGCCCACATCAAGGTTTCCCACTCATTTTCTCCGCCGAAAAGTTCCATTGTCACTCCTAAACAAGACCTGCAGCTGAATGAAGAAAAGTTCAAAAATTTCTTCGAATTTATGTGCAAAAGCTCGAAAACTCAGAGGAAAAACCTACTCATTTCCGATTAATTATCACAAACAAAGCCGCAAAGCAAGGGACCTACGAGCAATACTGCTAATCAAATGGCAACTTTAAAAAAGAGAAAGACCCCAAACATTAGTGAAATCATGATGCACAACAACACGACTGAAATCCACTCGTAAAAGACGAAGCAGATCCATTAAATGCAAGCAATTGAAACCAATTAACAGTAACAACAGCAGTATCAATAGCACGCTTTGGAATATGGCGATGATAACTACGACATTAATAATTAGAATAACAATAACTATTATATACAGAATGAAGATATAAGTGGAGCAGAAAATCCATTGAATTCAGCGACGACTCTGAAAATTTCCCCCAAGGAAAAATACGTACTTTCGTATTAGAATGATTTAAAAAATAGAAACTACATCGTGAACACTTCACAAAGTGATCAATTTAATATTCAAAAAAACAATAACAACAACAATTTTGACAATAGCAAATAACAGCAACAAGAATAATAAGAACAAGAATAAAAAGAAGAAGAAGATTTGGAAGGCACGTATAATGATGACGAAAATCTCGAACAGTTTAAGTAATAAAATTAAAATAATAACGAATTCAATAGTTTGGATGATGAAGATGACTATGATGATGCTTAGAGTCAACAGGAATTTACGAATAGGATTACGGGACAGTACTACGAGTAGCATAAGCAACTACAACAACATAAATCACAATAGCAAGAATACCAACAGGATTTTAATAGTACTAATGTTGTGAATACGAGTGATTTCATTAGCAGCAATGTCTCGAACCAAAACTCCAAAAAATACAATTTTAAACTAAATTTCATGAATTTGAATAAAAAGCAGCAAGACATGCAGTCTTCGCTAGATAAGCAAAAGCAAAAATAAGAAAGCAGCGGTCAAAAAAGCAAAAAAAATTCAACGAAATCATGAGCAAATTACTCGGGAATTCAGCAGCAAGCAAATCCGAAAAAAATAACAAAATGACTCTTAACCAAAGCCTCAAATTCCCCCACCACAAATAGTTCAAATAATAGTAGTAATCTTCTTCATTTTCTCTGCTTTTGAAGCCCAACACTTCCTTAAACTATCAATTGACCAACAAATAGCGTTTGCAAAAGAGCGAAAAAAAAAGCAAACCGCAAAAGCCCGCAACGGTAATGGAAGCTCCACCGACTTTCAACAACAAAAAGCCCTCTATCGGAAAACTCAACTAAATAACTTCTGCTTTTTCTCCTACAACGAAATCCATAATTTAATACAATAACTCCATGGCTTCAAATGTGTAGGCCATCAAATAGAGGCAGCGATAATTGCAGTACAAATATTTTTAAACAAATCTCAAAAGTCAGTAAAAAAGCCCTGATTTCTAATATCAAAGCAAGCAATCAACTTCTAATGTCATCAAAACAGTCATAAGTAGTCCGGAAAAAGACTAAAATCAGCCAAAAATCGAAAAATTATAAAATGACGAAAATGAAGAAGTACCTGGAAATAACCCTCAAATAGCGTAAAAAACTCTGGTGCTCGGCCATCTCTTCAGAAATTTTTCTGACAAAAACAAATAAAAGGCCAAGTTAAAACTTAAATCCCCTAATAATAGGTCCTTAGCAATCCCTCTAACTGGCAACGATTATAAAGATATTTACGGTAACAAAGGTTTCAAGCCCAACAGGAGCATTCCAAACATCATGGTTCCTTAAACAGAGAAAAAAAATAGTAATAATAGAAACGAAGTTCAAAATTCTCCCGCAAAAAACGTTAAAAACGCGATCAAGCTGACAAAGGTACAGCAAGAATTGCTTAGAAATTAACTGAAAAAACACAAGTCTCTAAATGAGATCTTTTCTTCTTCTACTGATCAATAGATGTCTGGAAAAATTATTAATGATATCAACAATAACATAAATAATCTCAACCAAAACTAAAAGAATAAATTTAGCTCATAGACCTCGGAATAAGAGCCTAATTCTTAGAAAAGTGAGTTCTAAAATTTTTTATTGTAGTAACAGCAACAACAATAATAATAATAGTAGTTGTCACTGTAAAACGTGAAAAAAACACTTAAAAAAAAGAAAAAATCGCTCAATAAAAAAATAAAAGAAGAATAACAAGCTACAACAACTACAACGACGACTGGAAATTTAAAGAAAATAATAAAATTGAAAAAATAAAAATAATAAAATCCCAATTTTGAGCAAAACTAAGTTTAACAGTAGTAACAGCAGCAGCAACAACAAGAATTTTTTGGATTATTTAAACGAGTGAAACATATTTTAGCGAAGCGAGAGAAACGAGAATAGCATTTTGCGGAAAAAAATACTTCTTTATAAATTTAAGTCAATGAGTTGACAGAACAACTCGAATAAGTGAAATAGGCATTAAATGATAAAAGTTCATTTGAAGTTTAACAATTTTTGGGCAATGAGTATGAAGAGTGATGAGATGTATTTATTATTTGTTTTTTTATGTTATTTTATTATCCGTTTTTATTAATTTTTTAATTTATTTGTTACTTTTTACATAAAATATATTTTAAATTATACTATTAATGTATCTATATAATAAATTTTACATCGTATTTATTTATAATTCATAAATCACTTCAATAAATTTTAATAATAATAAATTAATTTTTAAAATCCTATTTTATTCTATGAAATATTTAAATTTCATAAAATATTTAAAATAAAATAGTAAAGTAATTGAAATTCAATCAGTATTTTTTTGTGTGTTTTTATTAATTTTATCTTACAGAACTACTTTCATATAAAAAATTAAAGCATAGTGTTTTATTAGAAATAAGTAAAATTATTTATCAACTTTTATAATTGTAAAAAAAGAATAATTGTAATAATAAATAAAATATATATGTATGCAGCTTACTAATACTAATAGTTTAAATCTCTAGAAAATTAAGAATATAAAAGCGAAAATCAAAGCATTTAAATGCAGCATGAGGGGTAATAGTTAGATCCACTTCCCCTATCTGCAGTTACCAATAGTTAGATTTTACCTTAGTCAAGCAATAAGTAAAAATAAAAAAAAATAAAATTTGTTAACAAATGAAAAATAAATTATCAAGAATTTTTTAAAAATTTCATCTAATAATTAAATTTTAGTCAAATAAAAAATAATAATTATGATAATAACGATTTTTAAAATTTATAATATAAAACGTAAATGAAAAATTTATATAATGAGCTTTTATTTATACTTATTAAAGCGAAGATATTAATAATATGAATACCAATAATTATTCTTAAGAAGAAATATAACCAGATTAGTAGAACAATTAAAATTAATAGCACCAGATATAGTAATAACAGATGACGCAAAATGTGGAGCAACAATAATAAGAAGAAAACATAGATTTCAATGAATAAATTTCAGAAAGAATAATCGAAATACGATCTGCATTGGGATCTCATCAAGTCCACTATTCAGGAGTCATGTTAATGGAGGGAAGCAAAATTATATTATGTATGATATTATTAATCCAGTCAAGTTAAAAGGTCTGGGAAGATATACAAAATGATTGCTAATTAGAATAAAAACTGGTATTAGGCGTTTTGGCCCAGTCTTTAGCTTCAGCGGCCTTTGCAATTTTCATGATCTGCAAAGCCTGTGTAATAAAAAAGGGTCTCAGAGATCCTTCTTATTAAAAGTAATCAATCAATCAAAATTTAATAAATAATTAATTATTTTAAGTAATATAAACAATAGATACACTCGTAGTTTTCTTATAAATTTATTTAAAATCAATGGCAATACGCTTCGACACATCTATTTGAACGGAGAAATGGTGTACAGCAGTTTCGTCAAGGAATTTAAAGCAATAAAGTATATAAAGTATGTTCTTGAGTTTTTCATTTCCGTATAGTTTTTTTATTATTTCTTGAAAATGTGGATAAAGATGGATGAATTTGAATTCTGTGATCAAACAGATTCTATGAAATTTTATGCTATGTTCTTTTACTAATGGCTAGTCTTTGGCCTCATAAGCATGGCCTTTATTATTGGACTCCCTTTTATTATTGTTTTCATTATTTACACATCAATTCGTCTCTGGCTTTAGTATCGAAAAGAAAATAAGAAAAAATTGCAAAGAATGAAATAAATTAATAATATATATCAAGAACAGTTTGACAAAATCGACACAAATTTGGAAAATAGAGAATGTTCCATTTGTCTTGGAGAATACTAGCCATAAGATATAGTTTCCTTTCTCAAATGCAATATAAAACATCACTTCCATAAACAATGTATATAAGAATGGTTTAAAGATAATGAAACCTGTCCAGTTTGTAGACACCCTGTTTTTTAATGAAATTTAATTTATATATTAATTACCAATTACTCTCTATATTTTTTTATATATATAACAATATTTAAAACTTATATTTTAATTGAATAAATATAAAATATACCAATATTTAACACTTATAATTTAATTTTATTCATCTTTATCACATTTATAAAACTACAAATATATTAATTATAAGAAAAATTGATATTAATAAGTTGTAAATTTGTATATAAAATATGGTAGTAAGAAGAATAAACAATTTAACTATATTCAATATAATTATTATTAAACATTTCTTTATTCTGCTAAATTTCTTAGCATCCCTAATTTCCCACCGCTCCCTCGACTTCTTGATTTATTATTACTTTTACTTTCTTACCTTTCCTGATTCTATTTCCCAAAAGAAGGAACATAATACTGTTATTATTCTTACTCATCCTGATCATCAGACATATCTTCTAATGAATTTATTACTTATTTATTTTCTTTTTAATATTGTTCTAAAGCTTCTTATTCATTACCTTCATTTTCTTCATTAAAATCGTTTTCTACACATTAAGAATTGTTGTATTAATTAAATTAGCTAAGGGGGATTTAATTATCATTATTAATATTATTAATATTCGTATTTGAATTGGTCCCACTATGAATCGAATGTGCTGAGCTAATTGGTTTCATTTGAAACCCAGCTGGCAAGTGCACTTCTTACTCTAATTCATACTCTCTTTCAATTGATCTTTGTCTATCATCGTCATTTACCCCTTCATCTTCATTAATTTCTTACTCCTCTCCTTATATATTACCTTCAAAAACTATGCGAAAACATAAACAATGAATTATTAAATAAATAAAATAAATAAATGATATAAATCTCTTTATTTACTCCCATTCATACTTCCATAGTCTTCTACTTATCCTTATTATAATTATTACTACTGTTCCATATAATATTATTAATCTTCTTCACCCTCTGAACCTCCTTCTTGTCTCAGATATGCAAGTAAAATTTCAACATTGCTTTGAAGCTGAAAAATTTTAATAAAATAAATTGTTTTTACTAATCAATATAGCTCGAATCATAATGTATATTAAATTTTTTAAAAATTTAGTTTTTACCTAATCGAATTGAATGACATTTTAGTTTATAAACAAAGAGTGCTCTTAATATAATTTTTGAGTGATTTTGTAAGAATCATTTAGGTTAATAAGATCATTGAGAAGAATTACGTACATTCTTGTTTTATTTCCTCTGTTTTTCTACTTGTAAAATATAGATATCATTGGGGGCTGGTATTTTACAGCGATATTAATTGGTTCTATTTTGTTTTTCGGCTAAAACATTGTATATATGATGGTAGTTGAATAAAGATAGTTGCAATTTATTTTATTTTTTACTGAGTTTTTATTTTTTTTTATTAATTGAAAAAAAAAATTTGTATTGATGATGGTTATTCAATCGAATAAAAAAGATTAAAAATGAACATTTACTATAAATTCTCACAAATTAATTAATAAGTAAGTAAGTAAATAATTATGAGACGTAAAATAATGGGGAAAATATGACCTATGGTCCTTAGCTGAAAATAGCTATTTTATAATTTATCATTTTTCTTTAATAATAATGAAGTATTATCAGTATAATGAAAATAAATGCACCAATTAAAAAATACATTATTTTATGATATGATGATCTATATTCTCTCTACATATAAAGATAAGTGTTTCTATAAGTAATACTTATTGTAAAATGTAATAAAAATAATTCATATTAATTAAAATAAATTTTTAATTTTTATGTTAATTTTTTTTGAACTTAGGTTTGCTTATAACTTATTTTTAAAATATGTATATATTTCTATAAATTAGTCCTTAATTAAATTTAGATATAATTTTTTTCTAATATTATGATCTAAAAATTATTTTACATCTTCCAAATACTTAAAAGTAGTATATAATTAAATAAAACAAAAATTATAGATTTTTATATCAAACAATAAATATTCTAATTTTATACTTTAATTATTGAAATTAATTGTTTCCAAATGTTTAATCTTAATTTGCAGAGCAGATAAATTAGGGAAAATAATTAATAGAATTAAGGGATTTCATTTATTATAATAATTTTTAATTAAGAACTATTTATTATTAAAATATAAATTCTTAATATAACCTATTCATTAATTTAATAATTTTAAAATAAAGGTTATATTAATTAATTACCTATTTATTTATTCATATTCATATTATCAGTGGTGCATATTTTCAGTATTTTTAGTTAAGTGTTTATACTAAATTTTAACTTAATTTAAAATTTACAATACCATTATTGCCTTATTCAGTTTAATAAGTAATTTATTGAATTTTAATAAAACCTAACACTCAAATTTAATATTAAATTTATTAAAATTAAATTACAGAATATTAAATAATATCAAAATAATTATAATATAAATTATAATTAGAATTAATTCTAAATGTAAAATTCTTTTAGGGAAACAAATAAATTTAATTTTATATTATTGATTTGTGTATCTAGCATTGGGTTATTGTAGCTAGGATTTTTACTATCTTGTTTTGATAATAATCTTGCCTAATTTTCTACATTATTTTCCCATAATATTACGAAATATAAAGAATAGTATTTGAAATAGCAATCAGCACATTAAAACCCAGAAAATTTTGAAAAAATAAAAACCTAAATTGAATAATTAGATAATAATTTATATAATGCATTTACAATTACTCTTTTAATGGGACTATTTATAGGTTGTGGAATAGCTTTATTTTTTTCATATTTTTGGAAAAATTTGCAAAAAAAACATATAATGCATATTTCAGATGTTATAATTATAATAGGTAATTTTCTAATACTAATTAAAATATAATATTATAATATATAAAATAGGATCTATTTAAAGTCTGTACAATTTTGATTTGGAATTATTTTATAAGGGGAGATTTTTCCAAGGAGTTGCCTTAGGGATAAGCATACCATTTATACCCCTTTTAGTCTAAGAATTCGCACCCAAAAAACTTAGAGAAGTGATTGTGGCTCTTGTTTATATAATGGTAAGATCGCATTTAATTTTTAAAGCCTTTTGCCAATAATTTAAAAAAATAAAAAATTTATAATTTTTAGTTTTCTACCGGATATTTTATGGGAATACTGAGCAATAGATATATAGGAAACGATAAAAATGGATGGAATGGAATGATATTCTTTATTGCTTTTCTCTCAATTTTAAGAACTGTTGTATATTAAATAAAGTTCAATTTCCAAACCTTTTCGGAGTATAAAAAATAGAACCGCAATTTTTCAAACTACACCATAAGACAAATATAAATTCTAAAAACAATAGTTTTTAAAAATACAAGCGATGTTCAGTCCAAATAATTTTATAATGAATTCACACAAGAAGAAGAACTTTAAAAAAAAATAAAAAACTCAATTTATCTACTAATAATAGCACTAATATAAGGTACATGGGGCAATATAAGGATACATTAAGGAACTTTTCAATGGCTCTTGTGTTGGGAGTTTCTTCCTAAATATTAGGGATTTATCCCTTAATGTCTTATACTTCTTCCTAGATAGCAGGAGGCAATTTCGGTAGCTTAAAATTAATAATGTTTTTAAAATATATCAATATATCAATATAGGTTTGCTTTTACATATAACTAATTACGGGTGCTAGGTGTTAGGTTGCATTTTTGGAGCCATTCTTTTTAAATGTTTGGAGCAAGGTCGCTTATGTTGGGAGGTAGTATGCTGATATCTATAACGTTTTTGGGAATATTAATTTGCAATATTCTGAGCAAATATATAGAAATAGCTTCTTTTGGGACCATGGCAGGGTTTTTATTTTTGTTTTTTACCTATGCTATGAGTTTTGGACCTTTAGTGTAAACATTAATAATATAATAAAAAATTATTTAAAAAATTAAATTTTTCAAACAGAACTCTCTGCATTAAGGAAATCACAAGTCAATAAAAGATGCTAATTGTTTAAATTATTAGTTATTTAGTAAGTTATTTGGTATATAAAAAATTCAATTTCGATATGTAATAAAATGTTGGGTTAAATGAAATGTTATTAAAATATGGCTTGATGTTCTTTGCATTTTTCTTTTATATGATATTGGAATATCAAGAAATTTCATTCGAAGAAGAAAAAAAGACTGCTGCGGAGGACATTCTAATGCAAATGGATAATGTAAAGAAAATACTTTAGTGGAAATATAAGGAAATTCTAGGTAAAGCGAAGAATAGGGACTCATTAAGTAGAACAACGAAAATTATGACCTTGAAAAGGCACATAACGAATAACACGGCGAGGAAAATGGCAGTGATAATGATGAAGAAGAATCTAAATCAAATTTCATTACGTCAGATAGTTTTAAATATTGATAATTTTTATTTTTTCTATCTTATTAATTAATTTATAAATTAACATTTCGATAGTAAACCTATTATTTTAAATGAAAATAGATTTTAAAAAATAGTTTTTTATTATTTTTGTATAAAATTTTATTAAATTACCATATATAAATAAGCTTTAATGACGTCACTCTTTATATTTTTAATTAACACATAGATAGCAATTCTAAATAAATGTATTTTAAAAGTTTAATAAAATGTGTAATTCAAACAAATTTCTTTTTTTCTATGGAACAATGATTAAATTTATAATAAATTTCATTTGTAAAAGATATTTCCAGATGAATTCTGAGGGTATGATTAATACTAGAAAACATTCACAAGAATTTTATAAATTATTTTATATTATTATATTGCGCATGTTATAAGTAAAATCACTCGTTTTCCAGAAAATTAAATAAAAGAGCTTCATTATATCATATTTATTACGTATTATTCTTTTTCCTTACACTCTACTCTTTATTAATCAATATATTAATAATATAAGTATCTTAAAAAATAATAAAAAACTCAATAAAATAAATAATCAAAATAATCAATATATAAAAATCACAAACTAATAAAAAAAAAACCAAGAAAAAAGAAAACATCATTAAAAATGTAAAACAAAATTAAAGTTGCCAACCCTGTTGCCGGTAAATGAATATTTGTATAATTATTATTAGTTTATGGTTTAAATTTCTATTTACTAATTTACATAAAATTTACTCCCTAATATTTAAAATAAAAAAGATAGAAAATAATTAAATTATTATATATATATACATTCTACTTTGTAAAAATCTTTAATATACTCATTTTTAATCCCTTTTAAGAATTGGACGGAGATGAAATGACCAGAATCATTTGGTAAATGATCAAAGATGAACTTATCCATCCCTTCTTAGACCTCAAAATCTAATATTTTGATTTGGGAATGGAAAACAGAGATAAAACCAAAGACCAAGTCACCATTGATGCCGCCAAAGCCATTAAAGATTGCAAAGTAATGGATCTTCCAATCTTAATTTAATATTGGACATTCAATTATATTGTATTAAAAAAAACTTCTATTAAAAGGTCGGAATTAAATGTGCCACCATCACTCCTGATGAAGCCAGAGTTAAAGAATTCAACTTGTAATAAATGTGGAAATCTCCCAATGGAACCATTAGAAACTACTTAAACGGGTAATAAAATACTAACAAAAAGAACAAATAAAATGGCTAAATTTTGGCTCACAATTTAAACTAGTTTTTAATGATCGTAAATTTACATTTTTTAATATTATAGAACCGTCTTCAGAGAACCCATCATCATCAAAAACATCCCCAGACTCGTCCCTGGATGGAAAGCCCCCATCATTATCGGAAGACACGCCTTCGGAGACCAATACAGAATGACTGATTTCGTAACTGAAAAACCCGGAAAATTCGAAATGGTATTTACCCCTGAAGATGGATCTGAAAAATAAACTTTTGAAGTAATAAATAAAAATAAATAAATAAAACTATTTAAATTTTTAAATAAATAATGTTTATTTGTACAAAAATTATAGGTATACAGCTTCAAAGGACCTGGAGTTGGAATGGGAATGTACAACACTGATGAATCCATTACCGCCTTCGCCCACTCTTGTTTCCAATACGCTTTGTAAAGAAACTACCCCCTCTACTTCACCACCAAAAACACCATCCTTAAAAAATACGACGGAAGATTCAAAGACATCTTCCAAGCCCTCTACGATTCCCAATATAAAGCTGAATTCGAATCCAGAAAATTATGGTAAACAAAAATGAAAAGGAACCAATTATTCAAACTACAATGCAATTTTCTATATTTTAGGTACGAACACAGACTTATCGATGATATGGTCGCCTATATGATCAAATCAGAAGGAGGATTCGTCTGGGCCTGTAAAAACTACGACGGAGACGTCTAAAGTGACGTTGTCGCTCAAGGATACGGATCTTTAGGGCTTATGACCTCCGTTTTAATGGCTCCTGATGATGTTGTTGAAGCCGAAGTATATAATACAAAATAAATATAATACATTTAATAAAGTGCTAAATGATTAATTAATTAAAATAATTCTTAGGCCGCCCACGGAACCGTTACTAGACACTATAGAGCCCACTAAAAGGGACAAGAAACCTCTACTAACTCTATTGCCTCCATCTTTGCCTGGACCAGAGGTTTATTGCACAGAGCCAAATTGGACCAAAACGAAGAATTGAAAAAATTCTGCGAAACTTTAGAAGCCACCATCATCTCCACCGTTGAATAAGGATTCATGACTAAAGATTTGGCTATCTGTGTCCAAGGATCTATGCAAGTTAAAAGAGAAACCTATTTAACCACTCAAGAATTCATCCACAAAGTCGCTGAAGGATTAAGAAAAGTTTACGGAATCTGATTAAGAAATTATTGAATTATATTATTATTTTACTGCATTCATTAATTACTTTTTTCTATTTATAAAAATTTAAAATAATACCACTATTTTTTATTTGCTTCGTTTCAGTTTGTACGTCTATTTAATTCTACACTGTCTAATAATAATTTTAAATTATCAAATTCTTTTATTTCATATTGAAATAAAATTTGTTATTAATATTTTTCGGTCCGATTTCAATATACTGATTAAACTTTATAAATTTATTACAGTTTTTTATAGCTCGTCTATAAATAAACATATTAAAAATTAATAATGATCGGCCAGGCAGAATTATATAAGCAATTTGCCAAGGAAAATCCTGATTTGGTAGACAAATAACTTTCAATAAGTGATTCATTTCACTTTTCCCAGTTGAATTCTTCTCAGTATAATGATAGCGAGTACAACGAAAGGAAAAAATAATTAAACAATCAACAAACAAGAATTGTCGCCACCAAAGAGAACTCTGTATAATATTAATAAAAACCCCAATACCAAGAATCTGATTTCGGAATAAAAACATCTGATCGTTTCTAATATAAAAAAGTCGAAAATAATCCTAAAAATAACGAATTTTATACTGATAAATATAAACTTTATTACAACGAAAAAAAGCAAGATTATTCGGTATATTCTTGCTAAAATACATAGCCGATTCATCAAAAAAATGAAAAAAATTCTGAAATTTCCACAGTTCTGTCGTTTTAATATGGAAAAGACGCTGTTTGGGACAAAAAGCATAACAAAACTGTAATTCAGATTAAAAACTACCATGTAAAATACGAAGGAGTCGAGCTGGTTCCCAAAGAAAAACGGGGGCAAATGTTAGAAAAAGAAAGATAAAATTGTAAAATTATGATGAGAAAACAGGATTTTTCGAATGAAGCCAGAATAATACAAAAGTTTTTAATTTCCCAAAAAAAGGCAGTTCCAATTCAAAATTTGCTTTTATTTTTGAAGGGGAAGTCAGAGCATGATAACTAAGATGTGAAAATAGTTTTTTTAAATTCTATGGCCAAATATGCTTAAATGAAAAAATAGAAAATTTTGGAAGAGGAAGATGAAGAAGATGAGGCTGTTAAAAAAAAATTTTTCAATTAAAAAATTTCGAAAAATTGAGTAAGCAAACACACGAAGAAGAAAATACTAAGTACGAGCAGTAGCAAAAAGAACGAAAATCAAAGGAAATGAAACTGTACGAAGAAGCAGAACGAATTTTCATTATTATAAATAGAAAAAACACATCAAGAGAGAATTAAAGTCCTCTTTCGTTGAGGTTTTCACGTACACCAAAAAACAAGACAAGGAAATCATTTTAAATCTAATGATAAAAATGATCCACGATAAAGTAATGATAATTTTTTATTTTTCAATTAATTTTTTTTTTAATATTTTTAACGCATAATTATAATAAACTAAACAGATTGCAGAAATGTATGAAGACGAAAATATGGATGAGGGAATCCGAAATATCGATAAAAGAAAATACATGGAACTTAAAGAATATACAGAAACAGTGCTGAATGAAGAATTTCCTCCCAAAAAAAACGAATAAGTCACTGCAGTACAGCAAGTGGAGTTCGATAGAACTTTTGGGCTCTTTCCTTTGCAAGGTTTCAATGTTTTCCATATGCTCGAGTTTATATTCCAAATGTAATAAAAGCAATTTATAAGCAGAAGAGGGCTTCTCTTATATATAAAAAAGAAAAAATTCTACCAACATATAGACTTTTCTGATAAATCCTTAGAAGATCAATAGAAAATCCCAGAAATAAACGAAAAATAATAGGAAAATGAAGAAGAAGATAATGAAGAAGAAGAAGAAGAAATCTTGACAGAAGAATAATAAAAATAATTGAAATTTCTTTCAGTGAGAAAAAAGTTCGAATATGAATTTACTGAAGAATTCATTCCGGTCTAAACTCACGAATTTAAAGTAGATTTCTGGGAATAGGGAGGAAAAATTGAAAATAAACCCCCTTTCAAACTCATCATAGATGATCAAGATAGGTATTTGTAAAAGTAATATGACGAAAGATTTGAAGAAATTAAGTAGTAATACGATCAAAAAAAAAGCTAATTAATTAAAGAAGATTAATAATCTTATCAAGAATAACTTGATAAAAATTAACTATAAAAATAAGATTAAGAGTAAGAAAGTTAAAACTAAGAAACTAAAGATAATGAAAATTCCTAAATATCTAACAATTTGGAGGAAGAAGAATAATAATAGTAACAATAAAATCAGTCTATTTCTCAAAAATCCTTTGAAAGTAATATGGCTAACGAGTTGTAGGTAGGAATTGAATCTCTAAATTTTGATAGTTCTCTGCAAAGTAAAAGGAAAAGTAAATTAAACAAAAAAAGGTGAAATCTTAACTTTAATAATTTTTTTAAATAATAATTATATAATTTAATGGTATATAAAATTAATAAAGAATTTTAACTAATTATCCTTTTTTTCATAAAATATTTAAAGAATGGCAATTTTTAGAATACAAATTAATGCCATTTCTTATAATTTATTAATTTAACTATTACTACTACTTATCCTTATTATTATCTTTCTACTTTTAGATAAAGTTGTTATTTCCATCCTCTTCTTAGTCCTCTACATAAGAGTCTAATATTTGTTCTAAATATTTTTGCTATTTTTCCTATTCTAAGTCATTGGAACTTATAATAGATTATATATATTTTTAAAGTCCATCCGTTTTTGAAAATTAATTTTAATTTTAGAATTTTTCCATTTTTAAAATGGGTTTTTTTGAAATCTCGTCAAAATCATGGACTAACACAAAAGGCTATTTTACTTTTTATCTTTTAATTTTCTTTAGAAAATTTGTTTTCGCTTGCCATTTATATTTTTTATATTTCTCGGGAATCTAAATGTCTTGTATAGGAAAATCATGTGTTTATTATTCATTATTTTCTAAATCATTTATTTTTTCAGAAATTAAATTATATAATTATTTATGAGAGTTAATATTTTGTTAATTTTATGTATCTAAGTTAAATTTTATTTATGATTATGACTCACAATTAGTTTACTTCGTTTAATCACTCTTTCCCAAAACCCACACATCTTTAACATCATTTGTTATAACATTTTCCTCATTATGTATTTTTTTTAATTTTTTTTAATATTTTCCTCCTATTATTCTAACACTATTGGCTAGTCAATAAAAATGGTATTATTTGATTATTCAAATTTTTCCTTTTCAGGAGTATTTACTTTTACTTGTTATACTTCTTTTTAAATTTAAAAGTTTTAATAGATTTGTTCACTTATTTATTGCTATAAATTTATTTATTTTTCTAACTAAGACTTTATATTGTAATTTTGTGTCAAATTTCCTTTATTCTTTTTTTCTTTTTTTGAAAATTTTTATTGAGCTTTTTGATCAGTTATTTCACAAAATTCTTATAAAAGTTTTTAAATATCCTTCATTATGTTTTTACTATTATTGATTTTTTGTTTTTCTGTTTCCATTTTCACTTTTGCACTGTAAATTTCTTATAATCTTTCTATTATTTCATCCCGTATACTTCTTACTTCATGAATAAGATTTTTGTACTTTTTTTATTGTTCTTTTGCATTACCCAACAGTTAGGAAATTTCATTTTTTTATATTTAAATTTAATTTTTAAAATCAGAATTTTAATTTTTCAATATTTCAACTGCCTTTTCATATGCTTGCAAGACTACTACTTATTCACTCATTTTCTTTATAAAATCACTCTAACTTTATTAAAAACATAACTACTTAATTTTTCCTTACAATAATTATATAATTTGTGCTGTCAACTATAAATTGCCTTGCAATATTCTGACATTTTCTTAATATTAATTTATTTACTAGAATTGCTATTATTACTATATTGGACTTATATTGTATTATTGCTTATTTTGTTCTATTTTGATTTATTTTTATATTTCTTGAATTTTCAGTTCCGTTTCACTCCTTTACTTCGTTAATTGATGAATTTAACTGTGTAGGTTTTATTCAGTTTCTAGTTTTTTTTTATTGTTACGATTTGATTTTTCCATTTTAAACATATTTTACCCTTCACTACTATCATTTTACTCTAAATTTTAATAATTTTCTAATATGGTATCTTTCACCTCTTCATTATTTTGTTATTATTATTAGATTGTTGAATTCTTTTAAGCATAAAAATAATTTTCTATCATTTTCTCTATGTCAGATTTCAGTTGCTCACTTGATATAATTTTCTTTATTTTACTTTCTTTTGAGTTTGATATCTTTTCACTAGATTAATCCTCTTAAAAATGACTGTTTTGGAATTCTATAGCTTACAAATCAGAATCACTCTCCAATATTTAATCTTATTAGATTTTACTTTTTTCTGACTCAAGATAATTAATGTTTTCTTTATACATTTTTAATTTATTAACAAAAATATTTTTATTATAAAACTATAATACATTGATAACCTAAACTATTTTAATATTTTTATTAAGACTAAAATAACTCAATGGGACTCTACATATTTGGTTTATTGATATCATTCCAATACTCCCTATCTTCTTATTATGTTAATTCATATCTTTTTAACTATGGAATGCTACTTTGTTTGCTTCTCATTTGAATTTCAGATTGTTCATTTTATTCATCAAATGAGTTTTCTCTAAGAAAAAATAAAAAATTAATCAAGTTCTTTTCTGTTTAATATCTAAAGTATCATATATCTGCAATTACTCTTGGTTATATAATAAATTCTAAATTTTGTTACTATTTTTTAAAATCATTCGGTTTGAATCCTTAATAGAAATAATTCTAATTTTAATTTTATTTAATTTATTTATTGATATATTTAGTGAAATAAATTCTTAGAAAACCAAGTTATTTTATTTTATATTAAATCTGATAAATTATATTATTTCCAATATTGATTAAAAGAAAGTAATAATTCTTAAAATTTTAATATTAATTTTTTTTTAAGTGTAGATTCATCATCCTATATATTTAAATTAAATAAATTCTTTTTATATTTTCGTAAAACTAAAAAACACTTTATCTAAAATGTAAATATAATTAAATAAATATATTATAATATTTAAAAGATACATTATTTAAATTTGCATCCTATTTAATTTTTGTGCGATATATATTATTCAAATAATTATAAATCTTTTTAAATATCCCTCATATTAGAAAGTGTTTTTTTATTCTTTTATTGCTTTATGATTGATTTATTGCATTTTTTAATATTATTAAAATAATTCTCAGATTAATTATTAATAAAACCTTACAAAATAAATATACATATATAAATTTTTTAATACACTTTAGGATTTTAATGGCTTTAAATTAGCTTATTGGATTAGGAATAATAATTTGCATTTTTATAATATCAACCGGTTTAAAAAAATAGAAGAAGGGTATGTTGGTACACAGAAGCATCGATTAATATTTATTTCATTTTAAATAAGTTAATTTCATTTTAATATATTATAGGGGTAGTATATTACCTTGGAAGACTATAGACATATTAACTAGAACCAGGTTTCCACCTCACAGTGCCTTTATTAAGTGTAGTGGAAGACATACAAGTCAATGTTTAAACTGATAAAGTGACAGGTACTATATTTGTGTTGCATATTTAATAATATTTATCAACGCATTTTTTATGTTTTTTATTCATTGAAAACTTAGACGTGCCATGTGGTACCAAAGGAGGTGTAATGATTAATTTTGGAAGTATCGAAGTAGTAAATAAATTGGAAAAGCAATATGTGTATAAAACTGTCAAGGATTATGGAAGTGACTATGATCAAATATGGATTTACGATAAAATTCACCATGAAATCAATCAATTCTGCTCTAAAAATTCTCTTGAAGATATTTACATTCGTAAATTTGAGTTATTAGATGAAGAACTAATCCAAATTCTTACTGAATAGCTTGAAAAATGGGTTCCTGGACTTTCGTATTAATCTAAAATATAATCAATTTATTAATCAAAGTGAATAAATAGTTAAATTATAATAATAGAATTCTTTCGATCCGTATAACTAAGCCCACTGTCCCCGAATAAATAAGAGTAAATTTCGAAAGATAAGAAGCTGTCAAAGCTCAGTTGTATGTAAAATAAGAAATTAGGTTTTATTATAAATAACATGCATTTTACCTTATTATTATTTTTATTTAGTTAACTTAATAAAAGAAAAAAGTTATGATACAGGAATAGGATAGTAAATTATAATAGTAATTAATTTAGGCCAATTCCAGTTTGGAAATAAAAAAAATAGAAATGGACAAATTAATCAAGCAAAAAGAAAATGAATTAGAATTGCAAAGAATTAAAAATCAGATGTATCTTAGTAGTTAAAAATCCCTCGTAGATGGTTAATTTTATTCAGAGGAAAAAGAGCTGGAACTTATAGAATAGAAATTGACAGATTAATATTTACAGACTTTGATGGTGTAGTCGCTGACTTCAAATGTAGAATTAAATATAGGATCCAAAATACCATAATATATAAACTTTAATAAAAATTGACTCAAAAATTAATACAAAAATTAAATATCTACTTATTTATATATAATTTTTAATATATAAAAAAAACAAAACAAAAACAAAAATAATTATCAATTCATTGCTAAATAATAGTGTCTTCAATTTCAGTATAAGGCTTGGAAACATTTTAAATTTCCTTTGTCGTAAGTTTTTCTTGAGTTTATTAACTCGGTTGCTCTTTTAGAGAATTTTAACGTTAGCTATTTTATTACTAATTATAGACATCGTTTAGCTCTGATTTAAGAAATCTTCTACTGCTGTTTATAATAGAAAAGTCAGAACCTGAAATATTCCTTTCTCTAAACGAGCTTTATTTAAAGTAACTAACTTTTTTCTTATCTTCTCTTAAATTGCTATATTAATCTGGATTAAATGAAATATCTAGCTATTTATTTTCAAAAGATTCATTGTTTTATTATGTTTACTGTTATTGTGATATTTCATATTCATTAGAAATGATAATATTTTTTGACTTTTCATTGTATAGTATTCGTTTTAATACTTACTTTATTGAAATATTTTAGTAATTTTCCTATTGCCAACCATCAGCTAAGTCTATTAGCACTATATGGAATTCTCTGCATATGTACCCATTTTGGTCGCAAATTTGAATCTTTATATCATCATGGTAAGTATTTTCGCCTTATCCTGTTTATATGGGGGCTGTCCCAAAAATTTCAATTGAATCATTTTAACACCTGTATTTGAGCCAATGGGGTAAGTAGGAATTTTATGATAATGGTATAGCTTTATAGTGTTGATTAAATATACTTAATAAACCATTAAAAATGGATTATCTCTTTATTAGGGCCTATTTATTTAATAGGGTAAATTTTACAATTTGAAACAATAATTTTATTTATATTTTATAGTATACCTTAGTAATCCGTATATTTTCCATGGAATTTTAAATGCATGAGCCAAAAGTTTTTTTATATTTATTATTACTCTTTTCCACATAACCTAAGGCTATATTTTCTATGATCTTGAGCAATAAATATATTTTTATATCTGGAATCTGTTTATTTATGTGCTTTATCATAGATTAGAAGCTTTTCGAATTTTTCAGATAAAACTTTGATTTTCGATGCATATTTATCCCGTACTTGACCATTAAGACATCTATTGAGTAGATTGTTTCTTAACTCAAATTCAATTTTTAGTTGAATTAAATTGCCCCCTTGATTACATTTAGTATATTATACAAATTGAATAATATAGGTGGATCAAAATAATTGCTTTTTGTAATTTGAAAACTTTTGATTTGGACATAGTGCTCATACCATAAATGTTTATTAATTTTTTGCTTTTTGATACTATAGCTAACCAGAGTTTATAGAATTTAGTGAATTATAGGATGCTATTGTATCAGGACTTTCTGCAAAATCATGCTTTTTAAAATATTGGTTTGAATGCTTTATTGTTCAGATAGAGACTCGCAATCTAAATCTGTATTGGATTTGTTCTTATTTAATAGTGATTTTATTTTTTTGCATGAAACTTCAAACTTTTCTGCTTTTTAATCATCAATTAAGAATGAATATTACTGCTTCAACTCCTTTAGAGCCTTTGATATAAGTTTAAATTTCGCGTGTGCGTTATTTGTGCTTTACTGAGACAGCAAAATCTAAATCAAAAAGGTCTGACCTTTATGCACATAAATGTTCCCAATTTAGTAGTGCTTCTAATAAAAAGCCAGCAAAAATAAAATCCTGTATTTGTATAACCCGAAAAAAGAAACAATACTACTGACTATAACGAATCCGTAAAAAAATATCGAAAGAAAAGGAATTCTATTGGGCTTTATAATTAGAATTTATTCTTTTGAAGTATAGCTATCATAGGCCTTATTTTTAGATAAAAAATATTAATTTCTATTAATATTAATTTAAATTAATAATAATTATTTTTTACAACTACTTTTAATTTAATTGTATCTTTAAACATTCCTTCCTAAGGGATTCCCTTAATTAATCGACTATTTTTAAAGAAATTCAAAGAGAATTATCCAAAAGTTATGAATTCTGTAATTTTTATAAATCGCTTTTGCTTCTTTACAAAGTACCAAAGCTCGTATTCTAATTCGTCGTCATCTACAAAGCTGTCCTCAGAAAATGTGAATTGAAATTCAGTATTTAGCCACACCTCACCCTCCGGATAGATTTAATTAAATTACTTTTAAATACTTTTGCTCTATTTTACTGATTTATTAATTTGTAAAAACTTCACATCGGAAATATTTTCTGTTATTTGGAGAATATTGTTTAACTTGTCATCAACTCTAATATTGCATATAATTTCATCTTAATTTACTATTTTATATTACTCGCTATTTTCGCTGACTTCACCGTCTTTACTTCCCAAATGAGCCTTAATTTAGTGAAATATTTTATTAAGTGCATTGCTAGTACCCTGCAAGGTGACTTGGTCTAAAGTATCTGAGTAAGACACTATTATTCCTTAAAAATTACTTTTAAAGAATTTCCTTTTTTTATTCAATTACTATTATAATTTCGATGAATTCAGAAGGAGTTTGTAGAATTTGTTGCTAATCTCTGCTTTTTTCAATCGAATGATTGAAAAATAAGTTACTCCTAATTTCGAAGGTGAAGGGAAAAAACTCAATTTTTTTCTTCATAACTTCGTGAAGATTTTGGCTATAAGATTACAAATTATCTTCATTCATTAAAATGAACTATTTCTCTATATCAAAGTCACTTGTAGGATAACCATCTTTTGATATATATCCGCTATTAATTTAAGAAAAATATGAAATACTTTTTATAAATTTACTAATATTTACAAATCCTGGGCTCTTTTGTACAACTTTTCCGATATTTCTATCGATAAATTTTGGCTTTCAACAAAGTCTGTAACGTATATTTTATTCAGTATTTGAACTACAATAGTATTGACTCCTTAAAATTGCTTTTTAGAATAAATTGTAATTTGGTTATTGTTTTCTATATCTGCAAATTCAATTTTCCCTATCATTTTCTTCAAAATGGTGTTATAATAGAAAAACTTTCCTACTTTTTTGGTATAAAAATTTCCTAAAATTTAAATATCCAATCGATATTATTCCCCTATATGAAAAGTGGGCAAGAATTAATTCGGAATATTATCTTTTAATTCATAATATCTCATATAAATTTCAGAATCCTACTGTTTCTAAAATATTTCAATGTTCAAATTAGTATCTGTATCTAAGGGGACTACTCTTATGCCTGTAAATGTATTGATAATAATATGTTTTCTTTTTTAAGGTTTATTGTATAAAATTATTTAGAATCCCTATTCCACTGGAGTGGCATATATTTGAATAATCTTAGGGTTCCAAATATCGCGTATATCTACAATTTTTACATCGTCCTTATTTGAAGCGACTGAAAATTAAATAAAATAAAAATTAATGTTTAATATAATTATACACAAATAATAATATATTTTAAAAACCTGCAAATAAATGTTTTTCATCTTACGATAACTCAATAACCCATCCATATCCCAAAAAGAAATTTGGGAAATTTTTTTTGGAATATTGTTTGATATATCATAAACTATAAGTCCGTCTAAATTCGTCAGAGAAAATAAAATATCCATTCCTCCATGCTTTTTTTTAGAAACAATGGGATAGTAAGACAATTACTATGGCTACTTATCAATGATTTCTAAATTCTTCAAATCTTGCGAAATAGAAATTGTAAAAAGGTATCCCTCATATAAATCACCAATATACATATATTATTCATTGTTATTGAGGATCATACGCCTTATATTTTTAAACTTTACATTTAATCCTTGGTTTATTTTTGAAATAAAGTAAGGATTAGATAAATTTTAAACATCTATAATTCCAACGAAATTAAAGGAGCCGAATATTATTTTATCTTTTTTAGTATAAAAATTCCTAATCCCATAACAAACATCTGGTTTAGTATTTATGGAGCTGAGAAGTTGCGGATTATTAATATCAGAAAAATCTACTATAAATAGTGACTCTTATTAAGTACAACACAAGTACATAATATTATCATTTATCGCCGAAGTTGTTATGCTGAAAATTTCCTAAATAAAAAAAATTAAATTTAATAGAAAATATAAATATTTATTTATTTATATCTTCTAATATTACATTCATTCCAGGAATTTCATTTCCTGTATATTGCTTTAGTAACGTCAACTACGGTAGTTGGGTAGTGTCATACAGTCGTAATCCGTCTTTTACTAAACAAATCCATAAATAATCATAATTTTTAGAAAATTCTTGAACCCAGGGCCATAGTTCTTCTGTCGGGCCCCACCATTTCTCACTTTAATAGAAAGTAAACATATTTGGTTATTTCTCTAAAACAACAGCTTCTTTGTAAAGTGAAACAAATTTTTCGGAATATAAATATACAAAAAGCTTCCCTTATACATCTTGTACCTGCACTTTTTAAAGCTAAACTGGTAATTACAATACCTATTTGATTACAATATTTTTAAGATTTGATGCATCTAGTATTATAATTCCCTCCATTTAGCAAGAAACAAATATCAAATCGAGAATCACTTAAAAATTTATCCTCAGTGCTTCAATGGGAAACTCAAATTTGCTGTGCAAAGTAAATGATTGGTTTGCCTTGATTTGTTGGGTATCTAATACTCCCAAGTATCCCTTCTTAGTAAGGAAAAATATAAATTAGGGCTATTTTGATTACATAGCTACTTGTAAAACCCCTCCCTACGATTCTAAATTTTCTACTATTTTGAATCCAGGATTAAAATACTCCACTATAATAAAATTTTATATTGACCTATATATATTTTTTTTAATATGATAAGTTATTACATTGTAGTTGATTTTGTTTATCGATTAAAGAAATTATATTAAATTATTCATCATAAATGAACTATATAATATTATCTATTTCAATATTTTTAATTGTTATTGAATTAGATAACTTTAGCATATTTTAACTCATTATTTAATAATTTTCTATTTAATTTTCCATGCTGAGAAAGAAAATACTATCATTTTTTTAGTAAAATTTAGCCTTTTTTGATATATTAATGTCATATATGGCTGAAAATTTATTTTATGAGAAATTCATATATTTATAATTCTTTTCATTTTCACAGCTGAATATTAATATATAAAAATCTCTAATATTTTCTACTGTATTCATTTAACCATTACATGCATTTATAGAATCAATTTATTATAAATCCTTTTATTATAGGGATCTCACTGCTTAATCGATTTTATATTTCAAAATTTAAATAGAGCCAAGAGAAGAATTTGCATTTATTAAATAATTTCCATCAATGCTAACTTGATTCAGCTCAGAAGTTTCTTATAATTATAGAAAATATTTCAAAATTATTTAAATAGTTTAAATTTACCCAGTAGAATTTCAGTATATGGATTGATGCTAAACAAAGTTTATTACTGTAATAGCTGTATAATATAATAAATTATACAAATTATATAATTTAAAATTTGCAATTTTTTATTTTGTTTTTTATACATTATTCTTTATTTCTTAATAAAATAAAATTCAATTATTATTGTGGTGAAGAAAATAATAACCAATTATATTATTATATTATATATAGGACTTTTTTTAAAAATGGTATTGATATTAAAAATACTAATTTACTCTATTTTTTTCTTTTTTTTATAATTTATATATTTGATTTATTATTTCATTGTATTATAATATCATGATTATTTTCTTCATCGTAACACTCTATTATTTATTCCCTTTAAGCACTTATTTTCATTTTATACGAAGAAAAACTAAAATCCATAATTCCTGTGCTTTAAGCTATTTTTTCCTACTATTTCTAAATTATACTTTTTATCAATTTATTCCCGATTCCTTTAGCTAATTATTTACTTATACTAATTTAGCTTCTCGCATTATTAAATTTTGGAGATTCTATTGTAGGAACTTTCTGTTATACTACTAAATCTTAGTTTTCTTCATTGTTTTAAGCAGATTTATAATAACTTGTTGTTAAAATTCTCGTGCCTTAATTTTTTTTTAAAATAATAAAATTAGGTTGAATAAAAAAATAATTATATCCCTTCAATTTTGGAATTTTTTAAGTTTAATTGTATTTATTAATGACAATGATGAATTCTTTGCACACATAATCATTTACATCTTATACTCGAATTAATATTTCTTACATATGATTTTATTATTCAAAAATGGGATGTTCGCCATAAAGTTCAATTATATTTTATTAACATTTATATTGCATCCATTTCGGTAGAAACGTATTTTGGGCCAAAGAAATATTTTTGTAGTCTTAGTTAAACCATCTGTACAAAAACAAAAAAGCAGATTATCTTTTCTCTAGAGCCTTTATATATATAAAAATTACCAGGAAAAATAAATATATAAGGCTTATTACATAAATATAAATTACCTTCACAATTTTTATTTCTTCATTTAACTTCTAGATGCATTACCCGTACTATTATTAAAAAAAGCCTAAAGGCACGAACCCAATAGCTAGATTTTTAATCTATTCTAATACTAAAGCCAAGTGTACTTGATCAAAATATTTGTCCATTTCTGAAATAACTTGTTGAAAATCTTTATCATCTATTTAAAATCCTTCATACATTGAACCCCCAGAATCCATGGACTGAATATTTAAAAACTTTTATTTTAATTATATATCATTAGGCAAGAATAGAGCAAGAACGTTCTGTAAATTAAATATGTTGACAAAAATTTTAGGAGGCTGTTTAGAATCAAGATTATAATGCACAGGCATAACCCACACATAGTGTTCAAACCAGCAATGCTAATTAAGCTTTATATTATTAATTGCATGATATTTTAAAAATTTAAGTAATTTCAAGCTTTTTGGATAATATTGTATTAACTATTGATATATAAGTCCTTTTAGTATACTATATTCGAAAGATTATTGATATTAAAACAAATCCTATTTTTCTATTTTATTTTACTCTTACTCCATTAAAATGCCTATAATTTTATTTTAATCAAGGATAAATTAATTAAAAAATCTATTGTCTATTAAGAAATTTAACTTCAAGTTTTTTTATTATAAATATGATTTTATTATCTTAAAATTATTATGAGCTACTTTCGTGTCTTATTTACTTAATATTATCTAAAAAAGGAACGGCTATCCTTACTATATAAAAACTTTTCCTATAAAATAAGTTTTTCTAAAAATCATATTATATAACATTTTTCTTAAACGTATTCCCCCCAGTATTGAAAATAGTGAACTTAATATAATTATTGAATATTAAAATATAGTTTAAAAAGATAAAATAGAAGCATCTATTTCTAAATATTATTGAGCCACAGAATATCCATCACTTGCCTAATATAATTTTATTGAATTGATTGCTATTAAGGGGAATAAATTAATATTAAAAATACCTGAATTTTAAATTGTATTTTTGTATTTAACTATGAAAGCCCAACAAATAATTTTAGTGTTCTATTTTCTGAGTTAAATTAAATATTCAAAGAATTAATATTTTTCTAACTCTGAACTTCAATATAACTTGTTTCTTTATCGTAATAAAATAATTTATATGATAAATAGTTAGAACTTTAAAAACTCTATTAAGAGAATGTAAAAGAAATTTCCTATTCTAATGTAATCTAGCTTTTTTTATATTTGTATTAAAATTATTATTAAACATTTTGACCTATTTTGATTGGTTAATTCAATGATATAAAAGATAAATTTACTAATTTATCTTGTATTTAATATATTGGATTTAGCTCATCATTTAAATAAATTGTGACCATTATAAGTTCTAATTAAGCTTATTAAATTACCGATACCTTAATTTATCTTTTTAAAAATAACATTAATATAAGTATATTTCTTCTACATTTAAAAATTACTATAAAGCTTTATTAATATCTTTAACTTTTCCATAAAGTAGTATTTCAGAATAATTAGATGAATAAGAATATATTATTCCTTCAAATACAGTTTTCACAAAAACTGCACCATCCCTCTTATCCAACAATAATTGAACTTGAATTTTATCTGAGGCACTTTATATGTAAAATCCTTTTTCCTCTTCATGGAAATTGAATTTTAAACTTGGCTTTATAAGAATGGTAAAGGGTATAAAGTGAATTTTTTTCCTCAAAATATTTTTCACATGTTCCGAATGGATTTACAAATCTTAATCATTCAACAAAATTATAGCTCTATTAATATCAAAAATTTCGGTAGGATATCCAGATTTCGATATATAGCCGCTTTGAATTAATATATAATCATTATATTTAATTATAAAACTATATTTAAACAATAAAACTACAATTTTTAAATTCTCTAGAAAATTTTTTCTGCTTCTTCCATATTTAAACTATTCTCCACTACGAAATCTTCTATATAACATTTTTCATTAACTTAAATAATAATAGTATTAAGTCCGATATTCGATTTATTAGAATTTATTCTGATTTCCTTCTTCGCTAAATCCGAATCAAAATATTTGAGTGAACTTTAAATCGAGTTGGGGCTCGCATTGCTATAATAAAAAAACCCTTCAATTTATAAATTTTATGGATTTTATAGAATTTCAAAATATAGCTTTCTCTCTTCCCCAATAGATATGGATGGTAAATATCCTGTCTCTTTAGACTCAATAAAGCTCCAACTATCTTAAATTATATTTTACTTTTCTTGAACTTTGGGTTGTAGTATATCAACATTAAGAAGTATTAAAGACCCAACTGGCAACACTCGAATACCTGTAAATGTATTTAAAATTAAATATTGTTTTCCTTAGAAAGGGTTCGATAGTATGACTTGGAAAGCATCTTCCGAATTATATCTATACATATTGTGTATAAATGGGTTTCCGATATCATGTATATCTATTGTTATCAACTAACTATATTTCATATTACCTACAATAATAATAATAAGTAATTTTTTTTTTTGTTAAATTTTACGATTTTAATGTTCACTTTACATTAAAATATGTAATTTTCATCTTCAGTCATAGTGAAATGAAACGATTCGCCCTAAATTTTAAGTTTGGAAATTTATTATAGAAATCCTTATTAAGTATCATAAATATATATTCCATTATAATTAGTTAAAACGATCAGAATATTAGGGTTTTTTTTTAGCATTTTCATATAGTAAGGCTTTTGTAATTATATAGAATTAGATAAGATGCATTATTTTAAATCTGAAGATACATTAAAAATTCCCACTTTATTGTAATTATTATCAGTAAAATATATATGCCTTTAATTTTATGAGATAACAAGATATCTAAGTCTCGAAATAGGATGCAGGCCAAAATTGCAAATAGAAAAAATCTAAGGGTTTGTTTTGTCTTTTACATCAATTATCTTAATAGATTTAGAAGTGAAAAGTACAAGGTAGTCATCATTTTGATCAGGAAATAATTCGATCCCCATTCCTTCATCTCCTTCTTGCACCAAATCCAATTATATATTTCCCAGTAGTTAAGGGGATTGAATATTGGCAAAATCTACAACCAAGATCTTAATCGGAAACTGTGTAACAATATATAAAATATTGTCATTTTTGTAAGTTTTTTTTACACATATAGGCAACTAAATTAATAAAACTAAAATGATAATTGTTAGTTTTATAAATATATAATTTTACTTGTAATCCTTCAATGTCAGCTGAAGTATATTACTTTAAATACTGTAATTTAGGTAATTAAGATGAATCAAATAGCCTTAAGCCATCAGCTAAGTAAGTAATCCATAAAAATTTACTGTCTTTAGTAAATTCCTAACTCCATGGCCATTTCTCTTAAGAAGGCCAATAATATTTTTCGCTTTGATAATGAGAGAAAGTGTTTAGTGGGAAGTAATGCTAATTGGCAATTCGGAATATTGATATGTTTTCGTGATTGTAAATTAAGAGTTCTTCAAAAGGATCATTGTTTGACAATACTTCTCTTTTTATTAAAAAAAAACTAATAATATTAACATCTCCTTTAACTTATCTTAAATATATATTTTATATGTTTGAAATATCAAAACAAAACACCCCTTTTTTTTCTATAAAAACGTAAGCTGTTTATCCATCAGCAGAAAAATCAATAGATTACCAATACTATTTTACTTAACTTAGTAAATTTAAGCTTGCATTTTCTTTTATAACATTATTGCTTTTTAATTTAGAAATGTCGATCATATATATGATACCATCCTATGTCAAAATCCAGAGAAAATTATTATTTTTCTAATTTATTTTTATCTATTTTAATATTTTATCATCGGTTTATTTTAAAATAAATTCTGACTTAGAAATTACTTACGAATTTTATATATCCCATGCTTTTTTATTTTAAATAATAACATTTTAACATTAGAATTAATATAATATCTACTAAAAATTTATATACCTTCAAGAGACGTATAATCTTTCATATAGAAAATATAATTTAAATCTTTAGAAAATTCCACTAAATTTGGATTATTTATTGACAAAGATATCTTATTTACTAACACTGGTTAAAATTCATTTACTAAATTGTATATAATAATTGAATCATCACTAATGCAAATAATGGCAGATTCCTGAACCAAAATTCTTTTTATAAACTATACATCAATAGAACCAACTTTACTATAGCTTCTGATATTTTCCTATATGCTAAATATATATATAGGTTCTTTTTCACATACAATAAATACATATTTTTGTGATGGACTTAGTGTCATGCTAATAATGCTATATTAGCATATGTTTTCTTCCTTTTAGACAAATTAATCACCATCTTAACTATCTTTAAATATTTAACTGTATGAATTATCTTTTATGGAAACAAAGTTAACTTGGCCATTTTAACTATTAGCAATAAAAATAGAGTAATATATGATCTAATCTTCATCTTTATGAAACGCCACTATAATATCACGAAATCCATAATCTATTTTTTGAATAAAAAATAAAACATCAATTAATATAAATGATATATATATATGTATGTATTTATTTTTTGTATAGACACCTATTGAAAATTATATTTTTGGAGTCACCTGAAATATATCTCCTTATGTATTTTGTAATTACTGAGATCCAAGTTTAATGAAAGATAAAAATATTGATAGAAAAAATAATAATATTTCCATTTAATTAATATTATATTTTTATTTTAATAATTTTTAATCTCTTATTGATTATTCTTAATTTTTGTGACTTAATTATTAATAAATTAGAATAAATAATCATATGATGTAATATTATTAATGATTATATGCTAGTTAATTAATAAGAAAAGGAAATTACTTATCCATTATATATATTAAATATAACATTTATATATGAAATGAAAATAACTTCAGAGAACAAAAGCAAAAAAAAAATCATTAATAATCATTAATTTATAATTCTTAGTCCATCAAACATAAAAAATACCAAAATAAGGTTTTAAACAAAAATAAAATATGCAAAATAAACATATAAAACATACATATATACAAATTAATTTTAATTTTTGATCATCAATTTTTAAAATAGTATTATTTCATTAGTTTTCCGATTTGGAATCAGGCATAGAAGAATTTTATAAAATATTCTTCATAGTTTATGAAGTGTTGAAAGAGATAACAGAAATGTGTTTATGTTTTTATTTAGTAGATTTATTAAGATAAGAATTTCCTACTTCTTTTTCATCAGTATAGGGAATGGTTTTTTCCCATTCATATAAATTGTTTCTGTGCAACTAATCTAAATCCATACTAGATTTAACAAATTCCATAGGGAAAATGCTAAGACCTAGATTTTTTTCGAGCCAAAATCTGCTTCTTTCAGTTTCAAATTATATGGCTACACAGTTTTCAACTAAATTAAAGTGGAATTTATAGGGTTAAATTAATAGTTTTTATGGTTTCAATTCCTATATTTCTCTATCTTTCATTTTTTATTCGAGAACGGCAATTTCATGGCAAGCGAAAACAGGTAACTATTCCATTATTCCCTTGTTTACAGAATCTTCATCGTTTCTATGTAATTTAGTAGTTTACAATCTTTCATGGAAATAATAAAATTTTTCAATATTCATGTGGGTTCTATAGGCTTCATTAATTTCTAAGAGTTCTACGTAAGTTTCCTTTAAAAGTGTGTTGCAAAAGAAAATGAGCCAAGTTTTATTCTCAAGTTTTTCTTCAGGGAAGCTCAATTGATAGGTTTCTTTTTTTATGATTTTTCCATTTTCTATAATGTTTTCTTGGGGAAAATTGTTTATTTAAGCTTTTTTTGAGTAAGTAAATTTTAATATATATTTAATTATTTTTAAATATATTATTAATGCGTAAGCCTTTATAGTAAATGACCACATATAAATTATATCTTATAAAATAAGTAATTTGTTGTAAGCTTGCAAACCTTAATTAAATACAAATTATAATATATAGCAGAAAGAACATTCTACTGACAAAATTACTATAAAAACCCAATTATGATAGTAAATTTAAAAAATTAAATTATAACTATATTATAGTCTTCTATTAGTTAATTTTACTTTATATTTTCACATACTAGCTTATGCACTTTCGCATTATAAGCTGTTGTTATTTTAGTGCTAAAAATGAAATAAAAAAATATAGATATTTATAAAATATTTTAAATTGAATATTTACATATATTAATTTTTACAAAAAACTTTTTTCTTGTAAATTTAGTTATTTTATATCATCATTATTTATATATATATAAATTATAAAGTTAAAAAACTATAAATCATAGTTTTTATGTGGTTATAAAATTTTAATATACTATCAAATAGAATAATTATTAAGTAATTTTATTTTTAGATAGAATATTCCATGAAATTTTATAAGTTTAATTAATTAACACTTATCTTGTAGAAAATTAAATTTTCAAAAAGACTGCACCCATTTTAATATTTCATCTTTTTATGCCTATTAGATTCCCTTTTTATCTTTAATCAGTATTCCATTCATATGCTTTTTTAACATTCCTTCGATCATATCTTTATCATCATCAACAAGTAAAACTTAATTTTTCTTATAATTTTGACTAAAACGTATTTTATCTATTAATTTTTCTTTGCTTTACTAGAAAGCATTAATATTTTGGCTCTCCTATCCTAAATAGTTATTATATATATCTCCATCTACGATCTAAATTTTATATATCAACAATAATAATGAAAATCAATTATGATTTTTTATTTTAATTAAAGAAAAAATATACTTTGCTTTCTGTTAGATTTTCTTCTCCAAATTAGTAATAGCCACCAATATTCCCATAAATCATTGAAAAATATTGCAATAAATTTACATCAGCCAATGCTTTTGCTATTGCCCCCACATATCCCTTTGACACTATAATTAGTGTGCAATTGAACTTTATTAATTAATCAAACATAGTTGCAAGAATTCTTATCCTGTTTTTCCCACCAAATACTTCATTTTCTGAATACCCCTTCATTGTATTCGATTATTTTTTATTTTCCTCTGGTTAATACTCCCTATTTAGCTATAGTAAGAGTCTAATTTAATCTATTTCTGCCCCAGCTTTCTTTTGTTTTAAGGTTGAATACAAATGAATTATAGAGAGGGTTTAGTCGAAATCGAAGGCTATTAACTTCTTTGAAATTTTTTTTTGTTAAACATTATTTGCGATTGGAACTTCTATAACGGACATTATAGACATTACAGATTGCCTTATTGGATTTTAAATTTCCAATTATTATCTTTCTTTGTCTTGATTACCACTTGTTGCTTTCATATTTTGTGGTTAATTTTTTTTTTTATTTTATAACAAAGTAATTCTTTGATTGATTATTCAAATAAAACTTACTTTTGCTATATTTTATAATATAGAATTTGTAATAGAATAAATAAATAACAATTTCATCAATAATATATAAAATAACTCAATTTTTATATTTAAAATAAAAAAATATCATATAATTTTTTACTCTTA
This sequence comes from Miamiensis avidus, assembly GCA_037039885.1. Taxonomy (NCBI): domain Eukaryota; phylum Ciliophora; class Oligohymenophorea; order Philasterida; family Glauconematidae; genus Miamiensis; species Miamiensis avidus. Next base: position 442,817 of record JAWVGU010000028.1, read on the forward strand.
TTTATATATATGATTTTTTTTGATTCTAAATATGTAAATTGGACTTTTCTTTAATTGGAAATTATTTTTAATATGTTTTGATAATATTAAAATCATTAAAAAAAATATTGTGTTAATTTTTAAGCTAATAAATAAAATTAACTCTGCATATTTCTGGATGGAATGTTATTTATTACATTAATTCTGAAATTTTTATCGATAAATAAAAGCAATAAATAAAATTAGTACTCTACATTCAAGAAAATAAAAAAAGAAAACAAAAAATATTCAAAATTATTTATTAAGTTTATGAAAAATTAAATAAAAATAAAAAAGAAATCTTTAATTAGACAAGCTTTTTCAGAATCCCCAACTAAAAAACAACAAAAAGCTTTAACTTTAGGAAACGAACCCTTATACGAATAGAATATCGCTAATATTCAAAAGTAAATAAATTAAATTTAATCTGATGGATTAATGGTCCTAGAAGCAAACAAAAGGAAACGAGATGCATTATAGACCAATATGAGATATGGCAATTCTCATGTTCCTTCGTCAATAAAAAAATTTCAAATAGAAGATATATTCTGTGACAATAGAGGGACCCATGGAGTGATGCTAGGAGAATAAAAAAAGAAATAAGTGCAAATGAAGATAGCAAATGCTGATAAAGATTTGGAATAATTCGATAAAAATCACAGTCAAACCAGAACTATTTATAATGAACAAGACAATTTTTATTACTCTAAAAATAATGAGTTGATCAGTGTTAAGGAATTCATGTTTAGAATGGATGCCCTTTAAAATTCTAAATAGTTAGAGGGAAAGCAAGTAATTATATATTAGATTTGTTTATATTATAAAAGATTCCATTATTAATAATATAATAACTCTATTATTTATTATCTCTAATACCAATAAGTATCAATAAATCTATATGATTTAATTACATATAATAGGGAGACATTAAATAAAAAAAATAAAAATATAGATGGTTTAAGATAAATTGTAGCAATAATCAATCAAAGCTGCATAAAACTAATGCTTGAATGGAGTGAAAAAATAATTATTAAAACAAAACATTAAATTACGGATTAAGAACTTTCGGAAATGATCGAAAAAATGAAATTTCATTTTGAACCGAATTTAAGATTAACCAATAGGGAAGCAGACAGACAAATAATCAGTTTTAACTTGGGAGGTTAGGGAGTAAACGAAAGAAGGAATAATAATAAAATTCAATAAAAACTAAATATGACATACGGAAATATTTCAAAACCTCATTATTTCGAAGTTTAGTATACCAAATTGATGAAAAATAGAGTAAAATAATACGAAGATGAAAAGAAAATCCAATAGGAGACGGCACTAAATAATTCGAAATTCAGATACCCCAACTTGGAAAGTCTAGGTGGCACATTAAGTAATCTTAGCTAAACAACTGTATCAAGAATTAAAGACACAGAATTTATTAAAAAAGACCCAAAACTTCGTCCATAAACAGCTTGTGTCAAAACTCAAAGAGTCTAAACAAATGAAAACTAGTAGAATAAAAAAATAGATAATCTAGTACTAATATTTTTTCTTTACAAGATAAAATGTTTAGTCAAATATTCCAAGATGATAATAGTAGTTTTGAGCATATTGGAGGTTTAGAAAATAAAAAATAGGGCTACCCTTAAAGTGTTAATTCTCTGCACAGTTATATACAAAATTAGGAAGATGAAAAAGAGTCTAAAATATTTTCGTATCAAAATTTGGATAAAAATTCAACCAGACCCAGCTCTGCAATCAATAAAACTAGTAAATATATAAATTTACACTCAAGAGCCTTTACTCCAAAGATGAAAATTAGAAGATAACTATTATTAACTTGAATATATGTCAGTTTATATTTTATTATTTTTATAGTTAATTTTTTAATGTTTTAAATTTATAATAGAAAAGTTATTTATATATAAATGTAATATTATAACGATATATTTCGCCATTTAAATAAGAAATAAAATATACTTTTATTAATTATGATTATGGAGAAATAACTATTAAATAGATTTATATATGTTCACAGCAAAATTTGATATTTTTCAGATGAAGGAACAACATTTACAATGAAATGTCCATGTATTGAAACGGAGGCAAATACCCAATCAGAATATTTAGACCAAGCCACAGAATAAGCACTGTCTTCATGGTCGTCGTAAACCTAGAAACAGAATATATTAAATAATAAGATTTTATTTATACCAAATTTAAGTGAATTTTACCTTAACTACTCCATCAGGATCTAAAAATGATTGAGAAATCTAGGGAGAATGCCCATTATCCATAGGCACACTTGATATAGAAGTTGCCTTATGTAAACAAAGGCTTCCATCATTGAAGCTTGTTATAATCAATTAATCATGCATTCTGTTGTACTTTGAACTCAAAGGCATATTATTGAAATCATCTTTGCATTTAATACAGTAGTTCGTTTTTCTCATGTCCCAGAATTTAATAAGACTATCCATACCGCAAGTTTAGAAATAGTATTATTTATTTGGATTGAAGTCCTATTTTATTAAAGAAATTTATTAATATAAATATAATTATAACTAAATAGAGTAATTACGATGTCTAATATATCTAAATTGTGCGCTTCTTTAATGAAAAATTTGCTTTTTTTTTCTCTTACATCTAATATTTATAAATCATTATTTTCCCAAGCGTTTACCAATAATTTTTCATGATGAGGATCCGCAATTTATAACAAGTTATTACTTTAGTCATTTTCAAACACAGAATGCTAATATTATTATTTTTCTAAATCGTATATTTGTATTTCTTTATTGTCACCAATAAAAACAGCATTATTTTATTAAACCTATTAATTAATATTAATAAACCATCTATCTTATTTAATGGGAATATCGTGCAAAACTTTTAAATCAGAATTATTTTCCGTATCTTTTTATCCTATCGAATTTATGATATTTTTTAAAAACAAGATAATTTTTATTTTATTTTTTCAGTTACCTTCATCTTTAATTTCAGAATCACATAATTTTACAGAATATACATCTTTTATTCCATCAAATTCACTGAAAATAGAGAAGAATTAACTTTCTTTTCCGACAGCTACCTAAGGACAAATCTTCTCAGACTTTAAATTTGCCGTATTTATTGTTTTGTATTTGCTTATAGAGTTATTTTATTCTAAAAAATCAAGAATTTCTATTTCATTATTTGTATTCTATGTCTATGTAGGAACATAAAATAAATTCTTAGATGTAGAAGGATAAGCTACTACAAATCGAGTTGTTTCATTTTCACCTATCTAATAAGAAGCTGAAAAAGTTGTAGCTTCTAAAAGTTATGTAGCATTCATATTCATTTGTTATTCTGTTTTCTAAAATTGTTAATTTATTTATATAAATAAAATATTAATTTCTCTAAATGCTATATTACAAAATCATAATTATTGAAAGTGTAGTAATATATATTGATAAATTCGTAATAAATATAAATTATTTTAAGAAAAAAAATATGTAAGCCAAAGTGAATCATTAAAAAATTAACTGTGTTCATTTAAATAAATAAGAAATATCAAATAATCAAATTTGAATATATAATTTTAAACTTATTATTTAATTATATTTGCATATCGAATAAGAAAATCAATTTTTATAAATGAAAATTATACTATTAATTAATATAAAAAGATTGATTTTTTACTTAAAATATTAATTAATTTTAAAAGAGATATAATAATATTAAGACATTTTCATATAATAAAAAGAAATTTTTAGCCAAATATTTATTTTATAAAATATTATTAAATCTTTTTTCTTTTTATATTTACATATGATATTTCGATTTTTATATGAAAATCAAATATTATCTTTTATTATCAATTATAAATATAATAATAAAGTTAGAGAAAAAAATTTATTAAATACAAAATAGCTAAATATTTCTTATTATGTTATTATCAGTACGTTTGCAGCAATCTGTCTATTATATATCTCTAGTTTTAATTATTTGATAATGTATCTAATGGATAAGTAGTTTATAATATATTTAGTATAATATTTTCAAATATTTCTTTAAAAAAAGTACTATTTATAAATATTATTATATTAATAAGATATTTATATATATATATGTGTTACTTTTATTTATAGAATATTTCTATTTAATTTATATTTAATTTTTAATAAAATATAATAAATTAATTAGAATTCTTATTAGTATAAATTTAGCTATTTAACTTGATACTCATTTTACAGGGTAAATTATTATGTAACATGAATATAATTTATCTTTAATAATATGATGAAAATAATATCATTATTTTTCCAGGTTCTCTGAGGATATTTAATAATCGTATGATATCAAGTATTAACTATTTAAAATAAAATAAAGAAAAATACTAAAGTCATAAGCCATATGAATCAAAAATATTATAATTACTTCAAACATAAAATATAAGAGTATACTTAAAATAATATTAAAGACTAGTAGTTTTAACCAGATTAATAATTATTATAATATATTTTTTATGATTTTGAGATTTTTTTTATAAATTAAAATATATATTATTATTTATATACTTATTGTAATTTCTAATTCATAGAAATTAAATTATTTGGTTTATAATATACATCTATTTATTTTTAAACTGGTTAATTCAATAATTAAATACTTTTTTGATAAATTCTTACTCTTTAATGCAAACTAATTACTTTATAATAAAAATAATTCCCTGCTATTTATAGGATAATAATCTTATATATATATATGAAATAATTCTTATTTAAAAAAATAAAAAATAAAAATAAAAATAATTAATTCTAAATCTATATAAAATTTAATGTTTTTTGCAAAAGAGTAAAAGCAACCTAATGATTTTTAAGAAATATAGCAACCTAACAATCCTTTTATGAATGAATAATAAGTATAAAATAATCATATTATATTAACATCTATTTATATAATATTTTAACAAAACAATTAGGGATTTGATTAGCAGTAATAAACCAACTTACAATAGGATTTTGATCAATATAACGGTATTGGCTTACAGGATTTAGAAAATCAAAAATAGCACTATAATAATATAGTGTATAAATAAGCTGTAGTTAGTAAATTATCTTTTACTTTTAAAGCAGATACATATTTATTTTATTTAAATTTAACTACATTTTAATTTATCTATTATTTCTTTAGAAGGAGCTAGTTTTACTCTTCCTTCCTGCTGTGAAACTTGTATTAAATACTTATAAAACATAAAAATTATTTTTTATTTAATATTAAATTATTCATTTTTAGTTGTTGACTTAATTTAAATTGGATTAGTTGTGGGTATTTATTTTATATCATAGTATTGGATTGAAAGTCTAGGAGTATTTCCGTATCCTATAATAGGTTTAGTAGTTTTTTATATGATCCTGACTTGTTGTAAATTATGTTCTGGATCTCCTTTAAGATATATAAATAATGCAAAATCAAGAGATTAATTAAAAATATTTGAGGAAAATGTTAAAAAAAATAAACCTATTATCCAATATTATACGTAAAATTAATATTATTTTTAATTTTCAAAGTAAAAATTTAATTTAATTTTTTTTAGTGAAGCATATCACTATGTAAGAAGAAGATCAAATAAAAAAACTAGTAGAAGAAAAGTAACTACTTATAAAAATACATAAGCACTTGTGTATTTAGATTTTTAAGGTAAAATTATAAATAATAAATAATCTAATATTGATCTATCTTAATAAATTTAATTTATTCTAGATAAAAGTGATAGTCTTGATGACCTTTTAAAAAGCACAAAAATATTAAGATTAAACAGTGTATTTCATTGGTACAAAGGAAGCCCTTTAACAGCCTAAAATTGGAAATTACTAACTTAAGCTATGATGGTTAAGGCATCTAGAATGGATAGATATCACAGAGGGTAACAATTAGATGTTTTTAAGTATGCAAACTAATAATAATTAAAAAAATTATAGATATGACAGAAGTACTGTATAGGGATTTTAATCATGTCAACTAGCCTTTTCTTCTGGAATTCCCTTTTATTTAAGTAAACCATTTATATGGTTTTTCTATTTATTTGCTTTAAGTATATTTTATGATATATTCTTTTACTCTGTGACAGGTACGATAATTAATATTGTATTTTTATAAAATTAATTTATAATTTACCATTTATATAGGAACCTGTTAATTTCATATTTAAAAAACTGTGTACTGTGATTCATTTATGGGAGATTAAATAACTTAAATAATCCAAAACAATAACACCAATGATATCAATAATAATATGATGATGGGGAATCCTATGAATATGCAAAATTAAATGATGGTATAGAATATGAATTAACAACCAAGTATGTTTACACAGTAATAATATTAAATAAATTTTCAAAATAATGTACCTATATAATAAGAAATGATGATAAGGAATAATAATTAATTTTCTTTGCAAAATGGAGCTATGAATTAGCCATTATAATAAAATTAATATTATTGATATTATTTTTTAATTCACTATATTATTATATTATAGGATTTACCGAATTAAATAATATACATCAAGAAAATATTTCAAAATTAAATTAACTGTAATATAAATGCAATCTATTAAACATTAATTTATTATAATATTACAATGATATATTTTTCATGCTTTTACTTAAATTAAAAACAATATTTTTTTATACTATTTGTATTTATAGTATGAGATTGTATTATAAATGTGTTCAATTAAATTTTTAAAGTTACATATGTGACATATATATTTCAAAACTAATAAATCATAATTATATAAATATATATAGATAGATATATACATATTTTAATGATATTATTATAATATATTTATATTATAATTCAATAGTAAATTTATATAATAAACTCTATTAATGAAGCCAAACTGGGCTTTAAATCAACACTTAGAGACAATTTCTGTATCCTTACCTTCTCCTTCATTAGAAATGGTTTCTTTTTATTCATACTTTTCCATATGAGTTGCTTTCTTTTTCATTTTCAAACAATAGAAAGTAGCTCCTCCAACACTTAATAAAGTAACAGCTCCTACACATGCAATAGCAGCTATCAATGCGGTGTTATCAGCTGAGTCTACTTTTTCACTGTTACCTTCCTCATCTTTACCATCATCTTCAATATCTATGTCATCTTCATTTTTCAATTTATAGTCATCTCCTACTTCTGAATTAGTTGCTGATTCTTCTTCCAGTTGTCTTAATTCTCCTTCTTCTCCCAATTATCTAAGATTTCCATCTTCTTCTCCCAATTCTCTAAGCCTTTTTTTGAGACTAAGTCTTGTAATTACAGTTAACCTTAATCCTTTCAATGCAATATTTGATCGCAAGCATATAATTATTAAACCTCTAAGTCTTACTCTTTTTTCGACGACAGGTAAAAAGCTACCTAATTTAATTGAAACTGGATCAAGATAGTATTACTTGAACTCTCTAGTAATAATTATGATTATGATGTAAATTCTTGCTTTTCTTCTAACAGTAAGAGGAGAACGTAAAAACTATTTGCATTTTATATCTTTACAGAACTTCATTTCGGTTTTAATTTTCAATCTATTTTCGCAGCATTCTCCTATTACAAGATTGTGGGTCACATTAACTGTTAAAGAATTTTTGTTAAATCTTGACAAGAAAACTTTTAATTAGAATTTGTAGTGAAGTTATAGTTGCCCTCCGAGATAGATTCGGACGTGAATATCACATATCCATATAAATTGTGCCTTAGTAACAAGGAATTAGCATCCAAACTTTTTAGACAAATCAGTATGTTTAAGTCTAAATTAGGTGGTCTGAGTTGAAGGGTCAAACTTCCATTCATTGTATAATCCATTTCCTTATTTTAATTTGACTTTTTCAACATGCACAGTTTGAGTAAGACATTTGGGATCAAGTTTGAAAGGTTTTTTATATTAAATTTTGACATTGTAAGACTATGTCCCTTTGATAACTTAGGGTTTACAGAAACTATCAATAGACTGATTATTCTTAAAACTAGAATCTAACAAGCCTAAAAGTTTGTGGCAATATTAAAGTTCTTATTTACTCAAACATAGATTTCCGATTTTGACTTTTGGAGCGGGACAAAATACATAAATATAAATTTCTAAATTGGCAATTCCCCAAGATTCATCATTTGAGTTTTAGTTTAAAGTGTCAGTGAAAGTCAATAAAAAAGATGTTCCAGAATGATTTCCTTGGTAGCTCACCTAAACTATTTCATCTTTAAAACTACTTGATCCACATTGAGGAGTACCTCCGTGGGGTCCACTTTGTTTTATTACACTTTTTACTTTTGTTCCATTGATTTTGATTTAAAATTCATCAAACCCATGTTAATGAGATTCTAAAAGTTTATTTAAATATTAGATTATTAAAACTGTATAATATAATATAGAATAATAATAAACAAAATAAATTACAATCCCAACTATCTATTTAATACAAGGTTAGCTTTATTTTAATTTAATCAAAGTAAGGAAGCCCCAAGTATTATTTCTATAAAACTTATCCTTTTGAAAATTTGTTATATCCTCCTACAATATTTTACCCATTACAAGTTGTAACTAAATTACCTCCATGATTAGGATTAGCTGTCCAACCTGATATATTTCCATTTCCAAAAGGATGGACAAATTACTTAGGTTCAACTTCTTGCCATACACCACAAGAGATACAGCAAATCAAGGAAATTAATATCAAATATTTTTATTCATATTTTATTATTTATTTTTTTTTAATTTTTTATTTTTATTTTATTTTTGAAATTTATCTAATTTTTAATACTTATATAGTATCTTAAATCAATACTGGGCTTTTTGTAAACAAAATTTGAGAAAGCCTAATTAATTATATTGTAGTTAAACCCAGTAGTTGCTATTAATCTCTCTTTACATCATTATTTTAGAATCTGTTAAAAACATTTTTTATTAAAGGAGACTGAAAATAATAAATTTAATGTAAAAAGATCTTTTTAAAAATTTTAATAATATATTTTATAAAAAATTACCTTATATTAGAATTTTATAATATACATAAATAATATTATTTTTATTACATTCAAATAATAGTATTAAGAAAATATAAAGGTAAGAATTAAATATTATACATTCAAGCAACTTAATAATTAATAATTACTATAAGTTTTCAAATCTAAATATAAGCACTAAATATTATCAAACTAAATCAGTATAATTATAATACTTAAATTTAACTTAATATATATATTTAAAAAAAAAACTGATAATTCAATTTATAAATATTTAATAAATTTTTTTAAATGTTTATTTTATATAATTTTTTAAGATTTAGGATATATAAACTCACAACATTATTTAATAGTATTATTAATTATTATATTATTTAGTTTATTATTAACCCAAAGTATAATGATTATTTTTTTATATTTTGTTTAGTATTAATACATAGTATTAATATAAATTACTAATACATAATATTAATAAAAGAAATTTGCATAATTAATGCTATAAATGTATTTTAATTAAAAATTGGTTTGATATTAATTATTAAGTAGTAACTTGGATAATGTTTCGAGTTTTTAATTAATCTACTTGAAATTACTCCAATTTTTTAAGTATATAAAAAATAAAATAAAAAAATGCAAAAAATACGAAAATATTAAATAATTAGAATAGTTTATTTATATAATATTAAATTTATTATTGATGTCTTTATATTATAAGTATGTAGCATAAAATAAAAAAATTCTGAATTTTTAATTTATCATCATTTTTATTGGAATTAAAATATTTTTTATATATTTTTTTATTTCTCAAATTAATAAAAATAATATTAATAGAATCAAAAATGTATTGTTATTAATTTATATTTCTCAATAATATTATTATTTTATAGTTTAGTGAAATATTTTAATAGCTAAAGATATTCATAATAATTTAATAATATTTTATTTTAAATATATATCTATTAATTTAATTGCGCAAAGTTTATGATAATTCACTTATAAATATATCTTATATTGAGAAAAAATTACTCTTTTCTTTATATATTTAAACAAATAAATATATTTTTACATATATATTATTTTCAAATATTTTTATTTCTATTCATACCTTATATATTATGGTTTTTGAGTTTTCTGACTAGAAGTTTATTATATAAATATAAACAAAAATATACATTTAATTAAACTATAATATTGGGGTTGGGGTTGGGGTTGGGGTTGGGGTTTGGGGGTTGGGGTTGGGGTTGGGGT